>BCLF01000177.1:0-40244 GCA_001602275.1 Zoysia japonica | reverse complement strand
CGCCGACCGCGCCGGCGCCGGCGCCGGTGCGCGTGCGTCTGCCCTGCCTCTGCTCCGGCGGCGTCGGCGCCACGTTCCAGCGGCCCACGTACAGGATCCGCGCGGGGGACACGCTCGACGTCGTCGCCAAGGGCGTCTTCGGCGGCCTCGTCACCTTCCAGGAGATCGCCGCGGCCAACAACGTGTCCGACCCCAACAAGGTCGCCGTCGGGCAGCAGCTCTGGATCCCCGTGCCCTGCAGCTGCGACCCCGTGGCGAACCAGCCCGCCGTGCACTATACCTACGTCGTGCCGCAGGGGAGCTCGGTCGCCGGTATCGCGCAGGAGTTCGGCACCACGGAGGAGACCATTCTTGCCGTGAACCGGATGCCCGACGCCAAGAGCCTTCTGGCTGGACAGGTGCTTGATGTGCCACTCCGAGGTACGAACATCTCACATTCCTCTGTAGCCCATGATGGTCCTCATGCTCTACATTGCTTCCTGTTTTATATAGCTCATTCCAGATGTGCATGTGTCTCCTGAAAGTAGCCTCCTGCCATTGAACTTTTTTCTCTTTCATGTTTTGAGATTCAAAAAGAGGGAACCGTTAATTTGCGCTCTTTTGCAAGTTCCACCTTTTCGAATCACGCCCTTTTGCTAGTGTGTGTAGATTGGGTAACTTTGCGTTTTTTGTTGGTGTCTCCAAAAGAACAGAGTATGGTTTGCAACAACGCAACGGCATTTGCATATGTGAAACTGTTTAAAAAAGTTGGATTATCTTTCTTTCTCGAGATATAGAATGCGTTGTCTTTTTATCCCATGGAGAGATGCTTTGCCTCCTGGTGAATCAGTGAATGCAAAGTTTTACTTACCTCTTTTTTGGTCCCACGTTTATATAAGCTAGTACTTCTGCTACCATTTCCTTACAATGTTCAGAAATGGCTCTTCAGATTCCCTGCCTTGAAAAGCTGTGCTTTTTTACTGAGGAAAAAGAGTGCACAGAAAAGTCAGGGCTGATAGTGCATAGTACTGCTTTCAACCTTTGGGCTCACCTCTTGTAATTTTTTTACTGAAAAGTCAGGGCTGATAGGGGAAAAATGTATTGATATGCCTGTTGAGCTACTATTGCCGGCCATAGTTCAGGATAAGCTAACGTTTGTGTACCCTGGAAATTGGATCTGAGGTTTTGAGCATTTCCATTTCGCATATGGTAAATTCCAAGAGGTAGAGGATGCTAAGGTTCCTTGTCTCGGGCTGAAGTTGGATGAGACATTTAGAACACTAGCTGAATTAGATTATGGCAGGGATAGAATACGACCCGATATTATTTTATCCTGTAACTTCTAATCATTGGAAGCTTGCTTATCATTTGTCCGGCTTAACCGTAGCCTTTATTTTGCCTGCATCATGTAGGTTAAAAAATATGTTAGTAAGTTGTTAACCTTAGTATTTTCTGTGCCCCAAGTTTCCGAGTTGTGAGGTGACATGTAATGCCAGTACTGTGCAACATAAGATCCTTGTTAATTTGCCTGTGTATTTGAATCTTGGCTGTTTCTGTGCCCCAAGTTTGTGAGGCTCGGAAGTTTGGACGGGACGTTTAGAACACTAGCTGAATTAGATTATGGCAGCGATAGAAAACGAGCCAATATTATTTTATCTTGTAACTTCTAGTCACTGGAAGCTTATCATTCGTCCTGCTTTACCGTAGACTTTTGTTCTGCTTGCATCATGTAGGTTAAAAACTTGTTAAGTTGTTAACCTTACTATTTTCTGTTCAGTTTATTGTTGTGACCTGTGAGGTGACATGTCAATGCCAGTACTGTGCAACATAAGATCCTTGTTGTAGCCTTAATATTAGAGTCTTGGCTGTTTCATAAAGTGTAATGACCATTAATTTCTAAAAAAAACAGCATTTCTTTACCCAGCTCTGTATTCTTCAGAGTTCCATTTGTGGCTTACAGTATGCGTTCCTATGCAGCTTGTGGATCTAACATCAGCAACACAGCCATCGACCACAACCTTCTTGTTCCGAACGGAACTTATATCCTCACCGCCAACAACTGTGTCATGTGTGGTTGCAGCTCCAACTCTTGGCAGTGAGTGCTTGCTCTACTTGAAACTCATATAATCACCAAATCAGCTTCTCCGACTTTACCATGCTCTGTAATAAACCTTCATGCAGATTGGACTGCCAGCCAACGCAAGGATTGAGCACGTCTGCCTGCCCCGTCGCCAAGTGCGGAAACCTTTTCCTCGGCAACACGTCGTCCACCTCAACCTGCGAGACCACCAAGTGCGCGTACGCCGGGTACACTAACACCACGTCCTTCACCATCCTCGCAAACCTTACCACCACCAACACCTGCAACGGTGAGTGCTATGCTCTTGACTTCCTCGGTTCAACCTGCGATTGTTAACCAATCGATACCCATGATGAATGCCTGTCGAAACATCGTCGCTGACATTGTATCTTGTGAACAGCCGCCGGGATGTCTCCGACGGCTGCGCCGTCGCAGTCCTCAGCGTTCCGGTTGGAGCCCGCGCGGTGGAGATGGATGGAGCTGGTCGTCTCTCTGCACGTCGTTTTTCTCTGCAGTCTAGGCTACCTGCGCCTGAACTGAAGGCTGCCCGTTTGGATTCTTGTTTTTGTGTCAAGACTCTGGGATTCTGATTAATTCCTAGTTTCATGTTGGGTGTAGTCTGGGTGGTGTTTGCATGACTTCAACCTGAAGTTGGATGGATTTGTTAGCGCGGACACTTAGAGAGCAATTGTTTTTGTGGTGTTGGGTGGAGCAAATACACCGGAATTGTCAAACTTTTCAAAGATTCTGTGTTCCTGATTCTGGCGTTTTGGTTTTAGGACCATGACAAAAATCCATCTGCTACGATACGATGTTTTTGGTTTCCGCAGAAGACCCTGCTCAATGGATGAATAAGCACGTCTAAAGAAACTTTTAAATAAAATACGCAACCAGGGGTATTCTGGTCTTTATCTTTTTATTTAATACCGTTACGAGACAAGGTGGATGGTAATAGTGGATAAGGAATAAAAGTTTATACTGATATTAAAGAAATTAAAAATTTTGAGTGATTAAAAGGGAACCTCAACTAGTTCCAATGGTTGATAAGGAATTTCTGCATAAATTAAAGAGATGATTTCTTATTTGGCCCTAAAAAAGTCACGATTTTCTTTCTTGGTGCATGGGCGCAAGGGCGGCGCAGCGGTCAGAGCAGGGTGGCAGCGCGGGCACGTGTCACGGCTGCGGCCGAATGCAGCACGCAGGCGAACGACGGTGAGGTCGGCGACACAGATAGGAATGACGAGAAAGAACACACATGCGGATAAACACTAGAGCGAGAAGGAGCCAAAAAGTAAATGTATAAACTTATGTTTACGGTCCACATAAATAGGAATCTTAGAGACCTTTACACATAAAGTTCAATGGGCATTAAGCTCAACATTGCTTTGGTTACTCTTTGTGAAGTGTGTGAATTTATATTAACAATGTAGTCACTTTCTTCAAGAGTAACACCTCTCTCGTAGTTTCTATATGCAATGTATAGTAACAATAAGCTAGCTAATGAATGAAAATAAAAATGTCATGTGAATGCAAGCAAATTCAAGAACATCGCATAAAAAAAACTTCTCCAACGCCAAATTTGACCTATCTTAAGCTTATTCATCGTAAGCTCACCGTTTTGCCTAGAGATAGCCAAACCACCTTCTCAAGCTCTTTCCTCATGCTTATGAATATCTCAAAATGGTTAGGCATTGACTAATTTTTTTTATCTTTTTACACATGATACATGGTTGTGCAGATATCTAGTTCATGAAGGAGTTCTATCTACCATGCAAGACAAGAAAACTACTATGTACAAGAGAAAACCTGCTTAAGAGTAGATTGGTGTTAAAGCTCAATCAACAAATGTGATGGACTTCTTGATCTTCTCACACTTCACAGTCCACCACCTTGATCCATTCACTTCTTGGGAAACCAAGAGAGTTTAGCCTCCCTCTCTCGTTTCACGATCAACTTAGAGACTCAAATCTTCTTGATTGTCCTCTTGACATTTGGCAGTCCGAGCGACTTTGCTTTCACCTTTCCATTCTTCGCCTTAAAAAGCTTGTAGTGGACATCCTCTTGAAAAATGTTAGCTTTAAGTATAATCTTATGCTCGCTCACCTTCGGACAATCTTTGGCTCGGTAACCATCAAGGCAACACTTCTAACAATAGTAGTTATCTATCATAAGCGGGACTATCCATGCGGAGATATCATCTTCGTTGCCAATGATGTTGATTGACGAAAGATATGATCCTAAACCCTTATGATTGTGGTTATTGACGAGGTTCCGACTTGGGATATCCTTTTAAATTTGTCTTCCTCTAGTGAGTCGCTCAAAAGCATCCATCACGACCTCTCTCTCCTCCTTGAGCTTCATGTATTCTTTCAAAATGAAAGGCTCAAGAGTGATGCTCTCCTTTGAGAGGGTTAGATCACAGAAAGTAGAAGCTTCATTGAAATGCTTAAAAGAGTTAAATAAAGAGTAAAGATCAAGAGCTTCTTGGGTGAGGACCAATTCCTTATGCCTCACACTTAGCTCTAGATGCTTATCCTTGGGAGACTCATAGGATTCTTATAGAACAGCATGAGAATGCTTTAGGGCATTGAGCGCACCCTCAAGCTCTCGAACTCAGAATACTGCTACTTCGTGCTCCTTGGTCACCACCTCAATTTTTTTGTTCTTTTTGATGATGGTCTTGTTGGCCTTCTAAAAAATGAGGACTAGACCATTATAGCTTGGTGCATCATCATTATCATAGTCTTCTTCTTCTTCTTCTTTTAGATCATCATCTTCATCCACATAGCCCTCACAACTTCGAGCCATCAAGCATAGAGGCAGTAGTGGTAGCTCATTGGTGGGGCTCGTCATAGCAATACCTGCAATCTCTTCTTCTTTGCTTGAAGAGGAAGAGTCCGAATCATCATCATCGGTGAGCCATTGACCAACAATGTAATCTTTGTACGGTGACTAGCTCTTCTCATTGCTCTTGCTCTTCTCTTTGACGAAGAACTGCTTCTTGAATTTTATTTTGGGCTTTTGTTCTTCGTCTTCACTCTCACTAGAAGCTTGTTTTTTGCTCTCCTTATTGGGCTTGGGGCACTCCTTAGCGAAATAGCCTTTCTTACCACAATTGAAATACTCAGAGTTGCGCTTCGAGGATTAAGGTCTTCCATTGCAAAAAAAAGGTTCTTCATTAGGAGCGCTAGATCTTCATTATCGCTCTCATCATCCTCATCATCCTCCACCTTCTTCTTGTTCTTCTTGCTCTTCTTGCTCTTGCCATTGGGTAATTCTTCGACTTGAAGAGTAATATTCTTGGGCACTTGAGAGTCGGTGGAGGTAACATGTATCCCTCACAAGCCATAAACTTTCTAAGCATCATGTCAATGGAGGAGTTTGTCAAGTCCGTTTGAAAGAGACATGCGACAATGGAGTTGAAGCTTTGTGGCAACATTCTCAATAGCTTTTTTATGATCTCAATATCTTCAATTTTGCTCTTGAGGCCCAAAGCACTGATCTCGTCTACTGCTACATGCAAGCGAGAATAAACATCGTTAGCTTTTCATGAGGCAACATAATGATAGAATCATATTTGTTCTTGAGAACATAATAGCACTCTTCCTTTGCCTCGACGGAGCCCTCATGAATGTTTTGCAATTGAGACCAAATTTTATGAGCAGTAGATGATGCATTGATCCTAGAGAAAACATTTTTGAAAATGCATCCAAAGATATCATTCTTAACCTTTGCATTGAATTTAACAAAGATACAATCAAGTCTCTTATTCGCCTTTGTATTGTTTTAGGTTACTAGGCACGCTTTCCCATCGATTAACTCTAAGTAGGCTTGCGTTCAGGCCTTCCAATATGAGTAATCATCTCCACCAAACACGGGTGGATGCTCCATTCCGTTCGACATCCTTACTCAAGGTGGTAAAGCTTAAAAATGAGCATTTGGCTCTGATAGCACTTTGAAAGGATCAAGGACAACAAGAAAAGGGTTGAATCGATGAACTTATATAACTTAACTTCGCTACAAAATTAAACTAAAAGACTTGATTACAACAAGAGCAACCTAAGAAAATCTAGTAGGCTAAGACCCCTAACAATGCTAGTGGAAAGATGACAACAAGCAAACACTAGCACGATAGCCTCCAAAAGGAATCATAAAGCAACCTATAACTCTACTCAATGAGTATAAAATGCGAAAGGTAAAGAAAGAGTTAAGAGAATGCTCTTAATTTTTTCCTGATGTCTCAGAAGGTTGGCACCTTCCCCTAACTCTCATTGGACCATTCCCATCGGAGTACTGGTCCCTCTAACCATTTCCGGAACGGTGCTCTCTAAGGTACGTTTCACTCCCAGAGTGAAATCACCGATGATCCTGACTGTAGCAAATAATATTCACTCACAAGAGCAAGCTTCTAAGGCTCGGGCGCTCCCTCTTGGTGTCCCTTTTAAGCAAGAGACTCCAAACCACTAACGAACTTGGTGTCGTCTTCTACAATCTTCTCAGAAGCTTGAACACCGACTCCCATCCAGTCTAGGCTGCTAAACCAAGAGTAATATGCAAAGATCACTCCTCTCAAAGCCCCATGAGCTCTAGAAGTATATGAATGCTCCTATTCACTCTTCAACTAGCACAAAAGATCTCTAATCTTGTGTTGTGCTCTCTCCTTGGTGTCCTTTGTCCTTTCACAAGTTTGCTCCAGTAATTCAGACCTTAGGCACACAGGAAAACGTCCCTCTTCAAGGTTTAAATAGGTTGTAAGCTCAGAAACAACCGTTGGAACGTGATGTAATAAGGTTGACTGTTTTTTCTAGTCCCCGACGACTCTTCACACCGGACTGTCCGGTGCGCCAATGGATTGTCTAGTGACTCCATCTTCCAGCAGACCAGAGAAACACCGTCTCTGGAATCTATTCTATATGACACCGGACTATCCGATGCATACCTTCAGCAGACTGTCCAGTGCATACCTTTACCGGACTGTCTGGTGACCGACACTTTTGAAGTTCGAGAGACACATTTTTTGGACTTCGTCTTCAGGGACACCGGACTGTTTGGTCACTGACCCACCAGACTGACCCACCGGACTGTCCGGTGAATTCTGCTCTTCAGCTCCAAAAACCACCTCTTCTAGACTTCAACTCTTCTGACTCACCGGACTATCCGGTGACCTCACCGAACTGTCTGGTGACTCCACCTGAAACAAAATTCTTGTGGCTTCATCTTCTCCTTGACTTCGATTTTGCCTGCTTTGCTTCCTCTGCCATCTTCAGTGTGTTCTAAGGTAACTAAGAGGATTCGTACCTTTTAACACTTGTATGACCCAAGAACGAATGACTCGACCTGCCTTAATAGTACTGGCGATTCTATGGATTCTCTAACTTGTCCTTAGCTTTGATCCACCAATGCCAGATACTCGTCTTAAGATCATCCTTGTTATTCATTGAGTAAGCCCACCATATTGATGTAAAAATTGCGGGATGATACTGTAACATCCCTCGTCTCTCAAATCACGATTTCAAATTTGAAACTAGAATTCAAATAACCGATGTCAAAAGAAATTCAAATTTGAATTTAATTTAAAAATTTTCAAGCAAGCATTCAAAAGGGAAGTTGTAAAAACAATTTTTTTTAAAAGTGATTACAAGGTTCAGATAGTATAAAAATATTTTTGTAAAAATTTAAAACCAAAAATGTAAGTCACAAATTATTTTAATTCCTCTAAAATCAGTCATCTGCCTTTCGAATTTTCTAGAATTAAATCCGCTGAGGATTTGAAGATGCTCCAAAAATGAAAGTTGTTCCTCATAAAAAGTTCTTCAGCTCCACAAATTTTCAAATTCATCGGAACTCGGGAAGTTGAGTTTTTTCTGCAAAAACAGAAGCTGGCGCTGGAATTTCGAAAATATCAGAAAATTAAAAATCCCACGGACCCCACCTGTCAGCTACTCCTTCCTTCCTCCTCCAGCCGCTTGCGGGCAGCGCGGCACCGCGCGCGGCGCGCATGCAAGGCGCCCCTCGCAGCCGGGTCGCCACGTGCCCTACCCAGCTGTCCTCCTTCCCTCCTACTCCCTCTCCCACCGGTCTCTCTCGGCGCTCTCTCCCTCACACTCACTCTCTTGCGCCTCCATTGCCGAGCGGCGCACCTCCGAGGAGCACCTTGCCGAGCGCCCCCTTTTCTCGCTCATCTTCCTCGGCAAGCAGGAGTGCCCCTCTTCCCCGATGCACCCCCACTCTCCCTCCTCCAATCCCCAAAGTGGTAGCGTCAAATTTCAGAGTTTTTCCAAAGCTCGAGCTTCGGAGTCGCCGGCCCCGTTCTCTAAATCCGGCGCTCTTCGGTGAGCCCCTTCCCGATTCGACTTGTCTCAGGACTCTCCACCTCCTACCGCTCCTCATGCCGGGTTTTCCGTGAGAAGTTCGGGCCGATTGTGCAGGAATTCGAGGTTGTTCGGCGCCAGTCTTCGGAGCCGAAGGATCTCGCCGGTGCCGACCCACTTCCGGCCATCTTCGTCGACGACAACCTCTTTGCCGCTCCTCTCCTCGCCTAGGTGAAGCTCCCAGCGAAAACGGCTTCGAGTTTCGTCGACCGTAGCCCCCGTGCGACCTCGCCGAACCTCCTCTCGCGCCGCCCCTCGCCGTCGACCATCGTCCGGTGAGCGGCCTCCGTAGGCGACCTCTCCAGCGAGCTCTCCATGTGGTGGGGGTTGTTCTGGTGCTTGGCATTGGGAGCGCGGCCGCCGGGGAGCTGCTTCGCTGCGGCGGGGCAGATCCCGTGCGCCACGTTCTGTGGCCGCGCGTGTGGCCGCGTTCTCCAGCTGCCACGTGGCCCTGTGAGCCCGGGTTCTTTATCTATTTCGGAAATTCCTTTATTATTGCACAGAAATTTGATAAAATTGTAAAATTCACAGGAAATTCATACTGGCTCGAAAAAATATGAAACCAATTTTGTTAGACTTCTAAATTCATAAACTATTTATTGAAACTAATAAACATCAGTAATTAATTTATGTAGTAATAATTAATTACAGAAATTGGTTAATGCATGTTTAATTCTTAATTAATTATGTGTGCGCTTTAAATTATAAAAAATTTTCTTAATTGTCCTTAAGGTATTAAAGAAAATTATAAAAATGTTTTAGGCTAATTTCTTCAGTAATTATTTTATGATTAATTTATCTCTGTTTTCTAGTAATTAATTCATAGTAATTAGAATATTTGCTGATAATTAACCAAATTTTGCTCTAAATTATATTTACTGAATCTTGACCTATTAAAATTGGTTAGAGCCCAAGAACATTACTGAGTAGTATTAAATTAGTTGTCTAACCAAATTAAGTGAATTGCTTTAGTAATTAACTAAATTATTTTTACTAAATTTTGGTTATATTACTCAAGGTAGTTAATTAAACGCTACTGATATTTTTTACCTATTAGGTTTAGCCAAATTATTTACCTTACTGTTTTAAAATGATTAACTACCTAAAATCTAGTATCCACTACTTCTGCTAATATAAAAGGTTATAAATAAAATAATCAGTTTAGTATTTTTGTATTTACCAGCCCACTTAGTCTCTCACATATTAACTGAACAAATAAAATTGCTTTGCTTTTTGCATTTGTCATGGCATTGCATAGCATGCATATTCATACTGTTGTTGTTTCTTGTTTAGTGAGCAACGTACTCGAGAGTGACGTGGATGCTCCAGAGGGTGAAGCACCTGTGGGTAGTTTTGCTGAGGAGACTTCAACATCGCAAGGCAAGCATCATGCATACTTATCCTTATTTTATATAAATTATGAAATGAATTGGTGTATTATCATTGTATTTGTTGAGCAATAGGATAAGTGTGGTTATGTTAGATCTGATTATTACCCACTCCTTGGAGTCTTAGGTTTATAGATTGGGTTGGTAGTTTTTAGATCCGGTGTGTCTTGTTTAGCCATGCTTAGACTGGTAGAAGTCAAATCGGTGGAAGCTCACCACCTTTTCCTAGGTATAGGATCTTTATTTAACTTTATGGTTGGTCTAAACTTGAGGATGATGAATTGAAGACCGGACAGGGAAGTATAGGTTGGAAGCAGGAAAAGAGTCCTGTGTGCGGTAGCCCTGTCTGTGTCGGTTAAGAACCGGTTCGTTGTTAATTGTTGGCCTAAGCACTTTTTGTTCATACCACATGTCGAGTATAATGGTAAGACAAGCCGAATATCTCATTTGCATACCAACGTTTGGCCCATGACGGCATGTCTTGACTGGCACGCACGAGTGACCGCTGGGCTCCCACGAGACACGGGACCGATCCTCCCTGACATGTCGATTGTCTAACCGTTCCGAAATGGATGAGAGAAAGGTTGACATGAGTACTCTCTTATGCGATGTTGGGAGTTGCATAAGCCAGATGGTTCTCAAGTCATGTGGGTACAGTTGAACTCCCCTGTAGGGTGTATAATCGGTTCGAATCACCGCGGTCTCGGTTTTGACCAAGCTTGGTGTCCTTTGATTTTTGTCATAGTTAACAACTTCACTTCTTTAATCACTGACAGTAAAGTTGTGGAATGTATTGGAGTTGTATTGCTGACACATCTCTTATTACGATCTTGCATAATTATTTTAATTGCTTGGGTTTAGTAATTAGTTGCCCATGAGTCTTTACTTTATGCTTACGCTTTATTTATTAATATCTACTGCTTTTTCGCAATTAAGCCTTATTGCATTATTATCCTTGCTAATGCCTTGATCCTTGGAGTCAGGATGTACGTCTCACGAGTAAGTCTTGCTGAGTACCTTCTTACTCACGTTTGCAATGTTGAAGTTTTGCAGGTGAGGATGAGATGGTTTTTGGCTTTTTCTTCCCTGCCAATGCCGGCGAAGGGGATGAGTAGTCCTGGTTCGTTCTTTGCGTGACGGTGGTGTTCGTGGGCTGAGCACACTGTCTTTCGGTTTATTTTAAAATGTTTTTCGCTGCGTAGTACTCACCGTCGTATTTAGAACCTAAATAAAACTTAGTACTGGTTTAATTATGTTCTAGGAAGTTTGAGAGCTAAAACTTCAACCCTGTTGCTCTCATTTTTGTTCCAGTTATGAACTTTTATTTAAGGTTTGTTATAACTTATATATATGTAAGTGAGATCCCTATGTGATATGTGTAACGTTGAATACCGATATGCTATTGTCCTGGGCGGTGTTTGAGAAGCATATCGGAGGACTACCGGAGTTGATTTCTCGTTAGTTGAATTGAGCTTGAGTTCGGTTGAATATCAAGCTAATTTGATTAATTGGAACTTAACTTAGACGGTTCCTCACAGATACCTACAATCACAACCGTTACCTATAGTGTTCACTCAATCACCAATATCTATTCATACATTTTAGAGAACTTCAAAGGTCATAAAGCTACAAACTACTACTCCATTCCCTCCGTTGTCATCGACCTGAGCAGCTGTGACCCCTTCGTCCTCTCCGACCAGATCTTGGTCATCGTCTGCGTCTTTGTTCGAATCTGCGTTGTCATCTGCCTTTTCGTCCGGATCTGCATCCTTGTCCCCGTCACCCTGCGGATCTACTTCCAACTATCTCTTTCACTGAACTTGCTCAAGGTATTGGTGACCATTCCTCCTCGTTATGGTGCATGTTGTGACCTTTGTGTATTGTTTACTGCTGTTTGCCAGTAGATCTGTAAATTCATGCTCAATATTTCTTGTCGATGATGTTTATCGCGTCTGTCACTGGGTGGCTACACATTCTTGTAGCTGTGACGGGGCTATGTCGCACTCGTGCCTATGACTCCAGTGACATTGGATGCTGAACAGGACATGGTGCTTATATGCTGAACCTTCTTTTGTATCCATGTTTTTTGTAGATGGTTTCACATGCACATCCTTCCTTGCTCCATGCACAAGCCGTTTCTATGGTTATTGTGATGGTTGCATTTGTCGTTAGGAAGCTTAAAACCCGTAGATGCTTAGAGGCCGACCCTTTGGTACTGCTTCCTAGCTGTAAGGCCGATGTTCAGAGGCAGCACAATCTTAATCTCATTTATAACTCCACTGATGAGGAATGTGTATCCGTGTTGCGTATGAGGAGGGCCCCTTTTTTTGCACTGTGCAAGATATTTAGAAAGAGGGTTTGCTTATGGAGAACATCAACAGTTGCATTGAGGAGCAGGTATCCATATTCCTATATGTAGTTGGGCATAACCAAATGTTTTGGGTGATCCATCAGAATTTTAGAAGGTCCAAAGAAATCATTTGTAGGCATTTTAGGCAGGTCTTGTTTGCAGTTGGTGAGCTCAGAGATGAGATGATTAGACTACCATCTAATGAAATCCACCCAAAGATTCTAGGGAGCAGCAGATGGAACCCATATTTCCATGTAACATACAATCAACTTTAGAACAACTATATATACTTAGAATAAGATCTTGTAACAATGTTGGCACAAACCAAGGTCCCAGTACTGAAGAGAACCAAGCTTGGGCTTCAAGTATGGAAGCACTGGCACAAGACATGTGGGCCAATAGGGGTTCAAGTCGCTGTTGATTTCACTAAAAGAAATCTTAAGATACATGACAAACTGAATATGTCATAGAATGCAATGAAACCATCATAGAACTCAGTTTATGATGAAAAAATAGATCATCTATCTCGCATCATAGATTGAAGCGGATGATATTTTTGAAATTTTTGTCACAGATAGTAAAATCTATGACGTTTAAAAATGACTCAGATTTTAGTGACGAATTAAATTGTCATAAAAAGGCTCAAGCCCAGTCAAAGCCCAAGCCATTAGTGACAAATTTAATTGTGCATAATTTAATCGTCACAATCATGTTACACTATCTTTGTATCATTAATCATCCAAACCCTTGCAAACCTCATATACAATTGGACTCAGAACACAATAAATTGAGATATAATGCCAATATTCTTCATTTCAGCCAGTTCTCATTTAGTTTTAAAACATATATAACAACTTAAGTTTTAATCTAATAAAACACTACAAAATTAGAATAACAAATCACGGCAATTCAACCAAACCAGTCGAAAATAAATACAAAAGCCTTCTAGTTGTGTGCCCCTTAATCCTTCAACTCCAACCTTGCTTGCTGCAATCAACAAAATAAAAAGATTCGTCTACTATGCTTGCCCCTCAACAAATTGATTAGCAAAATGAAAAACAAAACACAACGCAAATGAAACTGATCATCCTACCATGCATCTAGGATTAAAAGATCCGTCTACTATACAACAAGAGTTACGACACTAGCTTTATGAAGCAACTACATATGTATGGTTAAACTTGATGTGGACATCCCTTCGTTGGATATATACACCGCTCCTTCACCTACTATAGCTCGTGCACAACAATTGACTTTAGTGGTGAGCTCATTCTTAAACACATGTCTTCCTTACTTTAAGAATAGATTGCTACCTAATGATTTTATCATGATTAGAAACATTAGAGAGTATAAGAAAATATGAAGAAGAACTTAGAGATGCTCAAGACTAGCAAGGCACGTGGGACCCTAGAAGAGAGTCAACTCAACTCGAAGTCGAGTTGCCCCTGGGTTCCAGAAACAGTCCGCACTAAAATGGACGCTCAGGTCGCATACGAGATCCGTTTTGGACGTTCTAGATATGGATGAAAAGCTAAGAGTTTCATCTCTAAATTCGACTGGAGTTAGCGGAAATTGTTAAAATAAGATGACGTCCAGAAACTGCCCTGGTGCTACGACACTATCTTTTGGCCTTTGGGCCGTGTATCTTTTTTATATTCATTAGTATTAGGGTTTGCCTCTAAAGACGCACTAAACTCTATATAATCAGTAGCCTCCATTATTAGAGATAGGTTTTAGTTAGTTTTCATCTGTTATAAACAGTTTTGTCATTTGACGGTTTGTTGGATTCCAACTTCGCGAGTTTTATTCAAATTTCGCAATTAAGTTGCGTTCTTCCTTGTTCTTGTTTGTGTTCTTTGATTCATAGGCTGGGATTAGCCTTTTTGACGAGGTCAATTGTGTGTGCACGATTGATAACCAGAGAAGAAGTGGTGCTGCAATTGCGATGTTCGAATCATGTTGATTTGAAGCCGAATCGATTATATGTTGCATCTCTACCAAATTGAGAGTTACCACAATCTGACGGAAGATCGGAAACCACATACACCCAAACTAAACCAAGTAGACATTGTAGAAAAAACTTACTAGGCCACACTGTGTGATAGCTTCATTGATCTCTTTAGTTTTATCAGGCCTACACCATGTTGAGATGGCAATGGTTTTTCACAAGCAAGGTCATGTCCCTGTACTTTCCAAACAACTCACAAGGTCATCTACCATGTGCACAATTTACTGTGACAGGAGTTCTGTATTAAGGTAAAAGATCTCTAGAAAGTTATCCCATAAGCAACTGTCACATTTGCACATAGAAACAAAGTAAAGCACATGAGACTTTGATTTACGTGGTGCAAGATAATTTTCTGTTACAACTACTTTCCTATTAGGTACCATGTCCTCTTTGGAACCATGTCCTGGAGTAATGTGGGCTACGTTGGTGCATGTAACTGAGACATTATGTAATAATTAAAACATTGGACTACATTTTGCTTTACTGCCTTGCTGTTTGTAATAATGCTGATTCTCTTTACTGCCTTTCTGTTTGTAATAATGTGGACTTTCTTAATTTACTGCCTTGCTGTTTGTAATATAGTTCTTTTTAAATTACATTTTGCTACCTTGTGAACAAAAACTTAGGACAATGGGTGAGGTAAACATGACTGTGGAGGAGGGGGTTGGTGCCAATAGTGCAAGGCCTCCTATGCGGTGGACACCAGCTAACTCTGGGTTTGTTCTTCGACGCATCTGTGAAATTGTTGGCAAAGGCGCTATGACTAACAAGGGCTTCAAGGAAGTCCATGTTAAGCAGGTTGCTAAGTCACTAATGGAGTTTTCTGGGGAAGATGTGACCTCCACACAAGTGTACAACCATTTGAGGAAATGGAGGCAGCGGTGGGGAAAGGTTTGCAAGCTGAGGGATCTCAGTGGTGCTAACTGGGATGAGGACACATGTAGTATTGTGCTGGAGCATGAACACTATCAGGGCCATATTAAGGTATAATGAGATCTACCTTTATGTACTGTAACACTATTTTATGCCTCTAAATTTCAATTGTTTGTAACACTACCTTTTACATGTTGTATTGCATGATCACCCTAAGGATGAAGAGTGAATAGGCCAATTGAGTTCTACCAGCAGATGCAAACTGCATTTGGTAGCACCATGGCAACTGGGCTGTTTGCCATGGGATCTGGAGAAGCCCTATGAGTGTTCTCTGGATTTGGAGATAGTGAGGGGAAGGTTGAGGCTGTTGACAATGTGGTTGATGGAACTGAGAAGCCAGAACAAGCTGAAGGTTCAATCTACAGGAGGCAACACTTGTGGTGTGAAGAGGAAGAGATCTGCCCTCAGTGATGAGGAAGCACTGCTGATGAGTAACATGGCTGATGCTGTGAATAATGTAGCAGCTGCTTTAAGAGAGACTAGGCCTGCACATGTTGATGCTGATCTATATGATGCTGTGATGGGGGCACGAGGTTTCGCAAAGGAGGCTCTCATGGTGGTGTTCTGTCATCTATTGGACAGCAATGCACATGGTAGAGGGTACATAAACATGACTGACTCTCATCGTGTGTTGTGGCTCAGGACTTGATTTCCAAGAGCTACTACATGTGAAGCTGATTTGTGACTGCTGACTTTTGATAGGAGTAGACTCGAGATGTTATTTCCTCCTCCTCAATCCACACCCTAGTTAGCACTAACTTTTGTGTAGCAAGGTACAATAGCATTATGACTTGCTTCATAGCTTTTGTTGGTACCACTTTATTTCATATGTGCACTTCCACATTGTATTTCATTCTTCAATTGCATTGGTTCATTTTGTTTCAACTGTTGATTTCCATCTTCTGAATTTAGCTCTGTTAAGTGCCATAGAGGGCTACCTTTTTTCCCCAGAGTTAACCAATTTCAGGTGTAGCCATGTCCTTGTTTCTGCGCTATGAGGAAGTGTTGCTGACTATTTCTGTTACAGATTCATAGCTGACTATTTCTGTTACAGATTCATAGCTGTCTAATAGACGTCCAGGTGTGTACTCTTCATGGCATGAGTGCCACAGGTAGGTAAACAGGTTCCCTGACTCCTGTTACAAAGGATTTCCATCTGAAAAGGATGTATTTGAGGCTTATGAATCTTCATTGCAAAGTGGTTATAAGGAAAAAGACTTGACACCTTATCCTGGTATCATTAAACCATTACAAAGCCATTTATTCAAATCATTACAGTTGTGCAAAGTAGCTCTAATTACTGCTATTACTATCTTGATGCTCGTGATTATCTATAAACTATCAAATGTTAGAGGTACGTAATAGTTCATGTTTAGTTCATTGTCATGTTCATAATCTGTAAAGAAAACATGGCTGCTGAGCATATGAGCTTTATGCAAGCTACCAAACAACTTCCCTTTTTGGTAGTTGAGGAATCAACAGCTATTGTCCAGACTATCAAATGAAATCTTTGCTCAACCTGTACTAATATATGCAGGCAACCAAACTAACATAACTTGCACCATCTCATACTGGGCCGGCTGACCTATCTAGACCGGACGCGTCCAGACGCTGCTGCTCCGAGCTACCAAATGCACCCCAAATATCTGTTGTACGGACGCCTCTTAGGTAAATAATTAGTTGGAGAGATTTATTATAACACATGTCGTGACGCTGGTGGATACTAGATCGTGATGTGACCCATGTTTGTCTCCCCTACATGCCTCGCTAGGTCTGGCAGCAATTGCCACGGAGGAGCGCGGTGGTGGTGTTGAGCGCGACTTGAGTGCAGACTGTCGCAAGGCGAGTGCCAGTGTCGTGGAGTAAGAATGAGTTAAGCGGAAGCGAGGATGGCCATGAACGCGGCTGTAACATCCCAAGCCCGACATACGGCTCTAGGCTCGCTCGTACGCTGTGCAGGTCCCACCTCGCAGAATAATTGTTTACACATTCATCCTCACTTCACATAAAAAGGTTAACACGAGTTATTACTACATTTCAGATCAGATATTTAAATTGGTCCTATCTCTCTCAAATTTCTAAGGTGGTACTAAACCTCTTATTGGGCTGGGCCGATGTCACAACGGCGAAGGTTCAGCCGCGATGTGCTGTAGGGAAAGCACCACATGGGTGTTGTCGGGATCACGTACCCCGAGTACCTGACAGTCCGTGCTCGTACGCGTAAAACCTCAAATTAGGGGTCGGGCGATAGCGAGCTCCGACCCCCAAAGCGAAGATCTACGACAGCCAAGTCTTAGTCGTGCTAAGACGCGTGGAGACTCCGATCTCCGAGAGCCGACCCCTCGAGAGCGACCCCTGGGGGTAGGTGTCGCGTTATGGCACATTTACTCCGGTGGCCAACCGCCATCCGTCCTGACGGGACGGGACGGGATTCACCACGGCGACACTCCAGCAGAAAGCTGCAACGGCTGCTGGACAAGACCTAGCGGCACTGTGGCTGACACAACAGTGGCGGACAGACGCTACAGTGTCCGCCGCTGCGTGCGGACGCGACGGGTCACGCCCGCGTACGGGCAAAGCGAACACGACAGTGGAAGGGCCCACCTGTCGGCGAGGCGACAGGATCGCGTAGGGCCCACCATCTGTAACCCCGGACCCCCCTCCTATATAAAGGGAGGCTCGAGGAGCGATACCCGTGAACGACACAAGATAACAAACTCAGAAGATTACGAGACCACAAAGAACAAACCAACGAACTCCACTAGAGCCCAGGGTTCTCGCATCCCTTCGGGCAAGCGCCCCCACTCATCCACGTTCCAATCACCCTCTACCCGCTCCGGATCCTCTCGCGAAGTGAGCATCTAGCCTTTGTAACATTATCATCGAGATAATCTGCTCCCTGGACGTAGGGTATTACATCACTCGAGATAGTCCGAACCAGGTAAAAAACCCTTTTGAGTCTTCCTCAGACTAAGCCATATCGAATACGAAGGTACATCGCCCCCACGATCGTATACTGTTACTGTGCCCGTGGTCAGAACGCCGACAGTTGGCACGTCAGGAAGGGGCATTCTCTTGATGTGCTCCCGCTTCGGTTTTTCGATGGCCTTCTACTTTGCTGTTGTGGGAGATACTTTGATCTCCCACCTCCGCTGTAGGGGCTTCACAGTCGTTGTCTCTGAAGGTGGCCGGCCGTGGCGGGTCCCCACCTTCGCCTCTGGGCAGGTTTTTCGCTTCGGTAGCCTGAACTTCGTCGCAAACAAAGGTGGCGAGCTGCGCCTCCAGGCTCCGTGCAAGTGGCGTCCTCCTTGGTGGTGCCGGAGCCGTCTCGTTCTGGGGCACGACCCGTCGAGGGAGTGCTTCACTCTCCACGCCCCGAAGGGCGCGGAACCGACGACTCCCGGCAACACGCCGGGCGCCAACCTGTCCCCGCGCCCCGCGGTAGACACCGTCGGCTAGGTCTGGCCGCCCCGAGACGAACCAGCAGCCTCGAGCCTAGGGGCAAGGCTACAGCCGGACCCGGCAACGCGGCACGAGCCCGGACCCGGCAGCTGGAGGACCGCCAACCTTCGACACCCCGCTCGAGAACCTCGCGGCAGCAGCATGCATCCTCGACGAGACCGCTGCTCCCGAGGACCCAGCGCTGAGAGAAGTGTACGACTGCGTGCGCTTCTACCTCGGCAGTCGGAGACGAGAAGCAACCGACGGTCCCAAGATTGGCGGAGCTCGATGCGCGACAGCCGAGTTGAGGAACGAAACCCTCGACACCACGCAGGGTCGGTCCTCCCGCGGCTCAGCCCCAACCGCAACGCCCACGGCACCATCGACGCCAGACGACAGGCGAGGAGTGAGCTCCGTGCCGAGTCTCGACGGAGACGCTCCCACGACCGCTACTACCGGCGTGGCTCCCTCGACTCCAGGAGCCCGAGCCCTGATGAGGTCGGACCGAAGACGTTCGGATCGCTCATTCGGCACGCGAAATTCTCACAGAAATTTCGCGCCCCGACCACCATCGACCGCTACAATGGGGAGATGAACCCCGTCCACTGGCTCGAGGACTACCACCTCGCCTGCAGGACCGGAGGAGCGGACGACCTGTTCGCCATCCAGTACTTGCCGCTCTTCCTCACTGACTCGGCCCGAGGATGGCTCGAACACCTCCCCGAGGGCTGCATCCAAGACTAGAGCGACATGCGCCGAATCTTCGTCGACAATTTTCAAGGAACTTACACGCGCCCAGGTAACTCCTGGGACCTCAAAAATTGCAAGCAGGAGCCCGGCGAGTCGCTCCGGGACTACATCCAACGCTTTTCACGAAAGCGCAACGAGTTCCCCAACGTCAGCGACGCCGACGTCATCAACACCTTCACTTGCGGCACGACGTCCAAGGCGCTCGTCCACAAGTTGGGCTGGAGGAACCCTCGGACGGCCCGAGACCTCCTCGACATCGTCACAAGCTTTGCCATCGGAGAAGAGGCCGTGCAGGCCAACTTCGACCGAGGTCGGGCGAAGGACGAAAGGTCGGGGACCGACCGTCGGGGGGACCGCCCCTCTGATCAGCCCGCTGACCGCTGCAACGAGCGAGGTGGCGGTAGCTCGAGCCGCAAGAAGGGCAAGGGTCGGCTCCACGATGACGACTTCGTGGCCGCCGCCGACCGGCCAGCCCGATCCCCGACCAAGAAGCCGGCCAACCACGACGGCCACTTCGAGAAGATGCTCGACCGGCACTGCCCTAACCACTCCGTGCCGGTCAAGCACACCCTCCGCAATTGCCACCTGGCAAAGAGGTTCTTCAGGAGCGGACTCCAGCCCGACTCCTCGGCGGCCAAGACCGACCCCCAAACTAAGGGGCCGAGGAAGACGTCGGCGCAGCCTTTCTCGAGCCGGAGGACAGCCTCACGATCTTTGGCGGCCCCGCAGCCTACTGCGAGTCCTGCGGCCGCCAAAAGAGGACCTGGCGCGAGGTCAACACTGCCGACCCTGCCGTCCCAGGCTACCTCAAGTGGTCCGAGGCCCTGATCACCTTCGATCGGGCGGACCATCCGGATCACGTCCCACAGCCCGGGTGCCTCCCGATGGTGCTCGACCCCATCGTCTGCTCCGTACGCCTGTCGAAGGTGTTCATGGACGGAGGAAACGCCCTCAACATCCTCTATGCCGACGCTTTCCGGGCGATGAAGCTGACGGAGGCCAACCTCCGCCCGACCCACGCTCCGTTTCACGGAGTCGTCCCTGAGGGCTACGCAATGCCACTCGGACAGATCACGCTCCCAGTCACGTTCGGTGACCGGAGCAATTTTCGCACCGAGTAGCTCACCTTCGAGGTGGTCGACTTCACTAGCGCCTACCACGCCATCCTGGGCCGGCCATGCTACGCGAAGTTCATAGCCGTCTCCAACTACGTCTACCTAAAGTTGAAGATGCCCGGACCGAAGGGCATCATCACAGTCTCGTCACGCTTCCAACACGCTCTGGCGTGTCAGCTGGAAAGCTTCGAGCTGGCCGCCACCAAATCAGGCCCGGCCCAGCTGGACGAGATCCGCAAAGCAAAGGGGTCGGACCTAATGCTCAACTCCAGGGCCGCGTCGTCGACATCCTTCAAACCCGCCGACGACTCCAAGGAGGTGGCACTCGACCCCGCCGACCCCTCCCAGAAGGTCAGGGTCGGGACAGCGCTCAACAGCGAATAAAAAATCGCGCTCGTCGACTTCCTCATCCGGAATCGGGACGTCTTCGCCTGGGCACCATCGGACATGCCCGGCATCCCGAGAGAAGTCGCCGAGCACTCCCTCGACATCATCGCGGGCTCTCGGCCCGTCAAGCAACGGCTCCGGCGTTTCGACAACGAGAAGCGCCGAGTCATTGGGGAAGAATTGACGAAGCTCCTATATGCTAAGTTTATTCAAGAGGTCTACCACCCCGAGTGGTTAGCCAACCCTGTAATGGTGAAAAAGAAGACCGGCAATGGAGGATGTGCGTTGACTACACGAGTCTCAACAAGGCCTGCCCGAAGGACTCCTTCTCTCTCCCGCGCATTGATCAAGTGGTGGACTCGACCGTCAGGTGCGAAACCCTGAGCTTCCTCGACGCATACTCTGGGTATCACCAGATTTCTATGCGCGAGTCCGACCGGCCGGCCACGTCCTTCATCACGCCCTTCGGATCCTTCTGCTATGTCACGATGCCATTCGGACTCAAGAACGCTGGTGCCACGTACCAGCGCTGCATGCAGAAGTGCTTTCACGACCAGCTTGGTCGGAACTTGGAGGTCTACGTCGACGACATCGTCATCAAGACTCGGTAGGCGTACGACCTCGTCCAAGACCTGGAGGAGACTTTCGCGAACCTCCGGCGCTATCGGATCAAGTTGAACCCCGAAAAATGTATTTTCGGGGTACCCTCGGACAAGCTGCTCGGCTTTGTCATCTCCGAGCGGGGGATCGAAGCGAACCCTGAGATCTCCACGATCCTCCACCTCGGGCCCATCAGCAACGTCAAGGGCGTCCAAAGGCTGACCGGATGCCTGGCAGCCCTCAGCCACTTTATCTCAAGGCTCGGCGAAAAAGCGACGCCCTTCTACCAGCTGCTACGAAAAGCAGAGCGGTTCACCTAGACCACCGAGACCCATGAAGCCTTCAATCAGCTTAAGACTTTGCTCTCGTCACCGCCGATCCTTATATCCCCGACCCCAAGAAAAACCCTTCTCCTCTATATCGCGGCGACCTCGAAAGTCGTCAGCACCGTCCTCGTCATCGAGCGAAACGAGGAGGGTCGGGCCCTGTCTGTTCAGCGGCCTGTCTACTTCATCAGCGAGGTGTTGGCCGACGCCAAGACTCGGTACACCCAGGTGGAGAAGCTGATCTACGCCGTTCTCATTACGAGCCGTAAGCTGCGACACTACTTCACGAGCCACTCCGTCCACGTTGTCACCGATTTCCCGCTCGGGGAGATCGTCGGTGGCAAGGACACGGTCGGGCGCATAGCCGCGTAGGCCATGGAACTCATGGGGCTCGACGTCGCCTTCGTCCCTCGGCAGGCCATCAAGTCTCAGATCCTGGCCGACTTCGTCGCCGAGTGGACCGAGGCTCAGGAATTGCCGGCCCCCGGCAGCGTCAAGTACTGGACGATGTACTTCGACGGGTCCTGCATGTTCAAGGGCGCGGGGGCTGGGGTCGTCTTGATCTCCCCAAAGGGAGACAGGTTCCGCTACGTGCTGCAGTTGCAATTCCGCGCCTCCAACAACGTGGCCGAGTACGAGGCGCTCCTCCACGGCCTGCGAATGGCCACCACCCTCGACGTTCAGCGCCTCTACGTCAAGAGCGATTCCGAGCTAATTGTTAGTCAAGTCATGAAGACTTCCAGCTGCCGAGACCCGAAGATGGAAGCTTACTGTCAGGAGGTCCGCAAGCTCGAAGACAAGTTCGATGGACTCGAACTCCACCATGTTCTACGACGGGACAACGAGGCCGTCGACACCCTCGCCAAGATGGGCTCGGAGCGTGGGCCGGTCCCCAACGGCGTCTTCCTCGAAGTCCTCACCAAGCCCTCCATCAGGGTTACTGAGGGTCCGCCCGTCGAGGGCGCAGGCAGCGAGCCGACCCCAGGACTAGGGGCAGAGATCATGACACTCGCCCCCGACTGGTCTCACGACATCTTCGTCTACCTTCAGGACGGCACTCTCCCGGCCAACGCCAACGGAGCCAGGAAGGTCATGCGACAGGCCAAGGCCTACATCATCTCGGACGGCAAGCTCTACAAGCGAAGCATGAGTGGTATATTGCGGCTCTGCATCCCTAAGGAGGAGGGTATGCACCTACTCGACGACATCCACTCGGGCATCTGCGATCACCACGTCGGACCCAGAACCCTCGTCGGCAAAGCCTTCCGCTAAGGCTTCTACTGGCCGACGGCTGTGGCTAATGCCGAAAAACTCGTCCGAGCTTGCCAAGGTTGCCAGTTCTACGCCCGACAGATGCACCTGCCGGCCCAGGAGCTCCAGACGATCCCGATCGCCTGGCCCTTCGCTGTCTGGGGACTCGACATCCTCGGACCCTTCAACAGAGCACCCGACGGCTTCACCCATCTCTTCGTCGCCGTCGACAAGTTCACCAAGTGGATTGAGGTCGAGCCGGTGCCCAACATCACTTCAACCCGGGCGGTCGGGTTCGTTCGTAACATCATCTGTCGGTTTGGGGTCCCGAACACCGTAATCATCGACAACGGCGCGCAATTTACCGGTCGGCAATTCCAAAAATTTTGCGACGAGTATCACATTTGCCTGGACTTCGCCTCCGTGGCGCACCCAAGGACGAATGGGCAGGTCGAACGGGCCAACGGGATGATACTCCATGGGCTAAAGCCACGGATTTACAATTCCGTCAGGCAGGCAGCCGGACGATGGGCGAGCGAACTCCCGTTGGTCCTCTGGGGTCTGCGAACGACCCCCAACAGAACCACCAGGTTCACGCCGTTCTTCATGACATTCGGAGCAGAAGCGATGCTGCCGACCGACCTCGACTACGACTCTCCGCGAGTCCGAGCCTACGACGAGGAAAGATTGCAGGTCGCGCTGCACGACAGCCTCGACCAACTGCAAGAAGCGCGCGAAGTCGCTCTCCTGCGCTCTGCCAAATACCAGCAGAGTCTACGACGACTGCACGCTCGGTGCGTTAGAGCTCGGACGCTGAACGTAGGAGACTTAGTGCTGAGAAGGGTGCAAACAAAAGCCAACCAGCACAAGCTGTCGCCCCACTGGGAGGGACCCTTTGTAATTAAGCGCGTCCTGAGGCCCGATGCTTACAAACTAGCAACCGAAGACGATCGAAAACTCGTGAACGCATGGAACATCGAGAGCCTCCGACGGTTCTACACTTAACAGAAACAGCTAAGTTCTCGCAACTTTACTCTCGATTCATCGTTTCGGGCTGCGAGCCAGGGCCGTCTCGGCCACACCCCGCACCCGGGGCTACTTACCTCCACCCTCTCGAGCGTCGTAACGTTCGACCTCGGTTATCGATTTTTTGCGCCAGGGCGCCGCTCCCCGTTAACCCTTTACGTTTTTTCGCCTTTTTTGTTTCCTCAGGGTCGGATCCCCGACTCGCGCCGAGCTCGCGGATGATCTCCAAACACGATAAACTTCACGCGCGTTTTTCGTTCGAAGCCTCCCCATGGCTATACTATCTACGAATCGGGAGTCGATGACGCTCTACGGCTGTATCGGGCCCGACACCCGACCCTACGAGCTATACTCGACCCATTCGTCTGATTGACGCCGAAGGGGGCGTGAAAAACAGTCGCAGCATGCGAAGGGGGGTCGGAAACTAGAGTTCAGTCTCGCAAAAGTTTTTCAAACGATATTCTTTATTATTGCGATAACACCTCTTACAAATTCGGACCTATACATAGGGGAACGGGCCGAATCGTTCGGGCACGAAGTCCTCTGTCTTGAAGTCAGCGACGGCCTTCGCCCCCGGCTCCTGCGTCTCCACCGAGATCGCGTCCAGCTACGCGTCCGAGTAGCTCGACGCGAAGCCCTCGACGCCCATGCCGAAGTCCGTATTCGAATAATAGGAGCGGACCAGGGCTAAGGCTGTCGAGGACCCGTCCTCCAGCGCCCTCATCACGACGTCGGAGACGACCTCCGGGAGCTGTTGCAGAGCATGTGCGACGACCCCCGCCAGGACGGAGTCCGGCACGCCGGAGTACAACTTCCTGATGAGGTTCAGACTCGCCGACCTCAGGGTCTGAACCTTGCCCGCCAATCCTGCACTCCAAATCGTCAGTAAAGCAAACCTGAGACAGAGCAAAGTCAAGAAGGGGTCTGCCCTTACCGTCCCGCTCTTTCTTGACGAACTGCCCCGTCCGGTCGAGGCTCTTCCGGAGCCGCTCGTTTCGGATCTGGGCCGCCGAGAACTCCTCCTAGACCCGGGCGGCCTCCTCACGCGTCTGACCGAGCTCCGCCGCCGCCCGCTCGACCTCGGACTGCAGCACAACCCGCTCCAACTTCAGGAGGTCGACCTGCTCGAAGGCACGGTCGCGCTCCTCCTTCATCATGCGAAGCGTCTGCTCCAAGGTCAAGCGGGCCCCTTCGGCGTGTTGGTGGAGGAGCCCGAGGCACCGCATCTCGGTGTCGTGCTCCGCGGCTTGACGACGAAGCCCTTCAACAGCACGAGTTAGAACCTGACCCCAGGGTCGGACGAGTACGATACGACTTACCGACGACCGTGCGGTTGGCCTGCTCGAGGGCCGCCGCAGTCCGGGTGGCCCGAGCCTCGGATGCCGCCGCCTCGGCGCGCGCCTTGTTCGCCTCTTCAAGGGCGACGCGAGCCAACACCCGCGCAGCAAGGAGCTGCGACTTCAAGTCGGCTGCGGTCTCCCTTGACTCGGCTCGCGCCTTCGCCAGCTCCTTCTTCAGAGTGTCGACCTCGTCTTGAGCGGTGAACCCGCGTGGGGGCCGACCCAGGACCGCATACAAATTATCCTGCGAGAGGTTATCAGCTCGAAATTCACAGGAGTCAGAAGCGAAGGACCGGACTTAAGCTTACCCGACATTCGACGAAGTGAGCCTCGTCGTAGATGGCGCCGACCTCCTCGGCGACCCTCGACAGCTGACGGAGGCCGGCAACCAGCCGCATGTTGAGGGCTCGGGTACCTCCCACCCGATCCATCAAATAGCCGAAGCCATCAATCGCCCCTTCGAATGGGAGGGGCCCTCTTTCGGGAACTATCCAAGCGGCGGTCGACGCCGGCTCCTGCACCCTAGCAGCAGCCTCGGCATCGTCGCCCGGGTTCGCGAAACTCGACGTCCCGACGGCCTCCAACAGTTTGCCTCGGGCCATCTCGCTCAGGACGCGCCCAACGGTGGGCGCGGTCGAAGGCGGCAAAACTACCGCACCCTCGAAAGGCGCCGCCGTCGGTGGGGGCGCCGGCAGCTCTGCCTCCTCTGCTTCTCCAGCGTCGGGCGAGGGGGACGAATCCGTCTTTTCAGCCGCCTCCGGGGCTGGGAGTGTGACGTCCTCGGCGGCCTCCACGCTCGGGGGCTCTGGGCTCCTAGGGCTCCTGGGCCGACAGGCCGCTCGTTGGCTCCTGACCCCCGACCCCCCGCGGCGCCCCGAGCGTCGTCAGACCCCTATTCACAGATCTTCGATTAGTCGACAAACGAGAAACGAGGATAAAGCTGCGGAAGCCTTACCTCGCCGACCGACGACGAATCCGGATGGTCTGACCCCCCGATGGAGAGACGACGGGGGCTTGAGCAGGCTCCGCCATAGCCACCTCGGTCGCCCGAGGCGGGGAGTCAACGGGACTCCCGGAGCTGACGGCCACCGCCTCCAAGGGGTCGACCCTCGCCCTCTTCGCGGCCGACCCCTGCTCCTGTGGCGACTCTTCAGACAAGGAGCTCAGACCCTCGAAAGGGTCAGACTCCTTCGCAGCGGCAACTGCGGCCGCCTCCGCCAGGGCAGCCGCGCTCTGCTCCGCCGACGAACCGCCCTCGGCCTTCGATCCTCGAGACGGCCCCGCCGTCGACTTCGCGGCTGAAGCCGCGGGTCCCGCGCCACTGGACAGGTAGTCCAGGAACTCGAGCTTCGCCTTCCGCTTTCTGCCGGTCCTCCTCGGCCTCGGCGCCGCCGCAAAGTTGGACTCGGCCCTTCGTTGGCTCGACGCCGCCGTGGAGCTGGTCGCAGCCTCTGTTGCGGTCGCGGCCGCCGGCGAACCCTGGAAGACACCAAAGATAAGCTCCACGCGACGGCAACTATCACGACCAAAAAGGGAAGACCCGTGCTTACCAGCTAGCGATGATCCCTGTCGAGGGGACGAGGCCCCCGGTTGAGGCCACCCTCGGCGTCCTTGAAGACCGCCAAAGTCCGGGCGAGGACGCCCTTGTCGGAGAGAGGCCGACGGCGGACTTCGCAGATCTCGTCGTCCGGTCCCTCGTACTCCCCGATGCGGTGCACTCGACGGCACAGCGGCATGATTCGGCGACACATGGCGACGCCGAAGACCGTTGTTCCGGTCAGCCCCTGCTCCCGGAGGCGTCGGATCGCCTCCAGGTGAGGTCGAATCGTCTCGACCTCGGTCGCCGAGAGCTTCGACTTCTAGGACCCTGTCGCTCGGGGCACCAAGTCTTCAAAGGGCGGGAGCTGAGGGTCGGCGTTGTCGATGTAGAACCACGACTTCCTCTAGCCCTTCAAACGAGGTCTTTAGATCGACCTCGATGTGCTCCTGGGACTCCCGAGTCCGGAGCATAATACTGACGCCGCCGACGCGCCTGCCGACCCCTGTCTTCTTCCACGTCTGGAGGCTGACGAGAAAGAAATACCTCCACAGTGGGAGGCTCGGCCGAATGCCCAAGTACGCTTCGCAGAACGTGACGAAGACGACGGCGTGGAGGAGCCCGTTCGGCGCAACTGGTGGAGCCGGGCGCCGTACTGGTTGAGGACCCCTCGGAAGAAGCTGGAGACGGGCATCCCCAGCCCGCGCTCATGGTACGCCAGGAAGCTAACGATCTTCCCTGGCGGTGGCGCGGGCGTGACGTGGCCGTAGCCGTCCACCCAGCCCACCGACTCCTTCGGCGGGACCATCTCGATGAGGCTCCACCTCTTGAGCAGAGCATCGTCAACGGATGAAGGCTCCCACTCAGACATTTTGCAGGTGGCGACGAGCGCGACGAGAATGCGAACGGAAACGACGGCGATCGCCGGGCCTAGCGACGCTAAGGCGGAGGGCAGAGCTAACGAGCTCTCGCGCGCGACAAGAGGATCAGAGATGAAGCAAGGAAGCTGGGTGAAAACGCGAAGTTACCGCACCCCTCCTTTGAAAGGGCCCGGGCGATTTCTACGCCCCTCACGATCGACCGTAGAGTAACTGCGCGATCGCGGGAGTAACTGCTCGATCGAGGGGTCGCGCCCCGATGCGCACCCGAGCGGTCCGCGCCTGACCCACTGACGAGCGGGCCCGGGCCGCACCTCGCCGCCTCCGCCACAGACAAGACAGTAACAATTACTCCGACAAGACGGTTGCCAGAACACGTCTGGCAGACGACGTGACGCAGGCGTGCGAACCGCCGCGCCCCTGATGACCGTCCGATCGAATTCAAATCAACCGCCCGGACCGACCGGCTGTTCAAATTCCCGAACGGTCCGATTGCCCTCCACGTGGAGGCACGGAAGCCGCTCGATCCCCGTAACCGTCGCGGCGGATTTAAATAAGGGGAGGCGAGCGAACAAAGCCCCCCACGATCGGCTGACTGACAGCCGGGGCCAATCCGAACGTTCGGGCGCTGATCATGGCTAAGCCTAGACGCGACGCTGATCATGGGCAAGAACCGCATCGAACCGGTCCGACCTAGGCGTCTCACCGAACGAAAGACCGAGAACGACCTCGGTCTGACCTCGACGGTCAGAACGACGCGTGCACGCAAAACAAAACCCCCAACGTTCAGCTGACTGACAGCCGAGGCCACCGGGCCAATTCGAACGATCGGGCGCTGATCATGGCCGTGGCCTAGGCGCGACGCTGATCACGGATAGGGACCGCGTCGAAAACGGCCCGTCCTAGGCGTCTTACCGAACGAAAAGACCGAGCCCGACCTCGGCCCGACCTCGACCGTCGGAACGACACATAGCCGGCCCCTCGGATCGCCTCCGGGCTTGGGGGCTAGGCCCATGAAGCGCGTTCCAGCGCATCCGAGATAATCGACCATCGACGAATGATGGTTCTCGCAACGTTTCAGCCCACGACTGACCCTCCAGATCGCTCAAGGGCTCGGGGACTACGCCCTACGGGCGCACTCGCGTGCCCCCGTAGGAGCAGAGCGAACCTCGGCAACGACCAGCCCAGCGCCGCCTCAACTGGAGGTCGCAAACGGCGCTAGGCTCGGGGGCTACTGTCGGGATCACGTACCCCGGGTACCTGACAGTCCGTGCTCGTATGCTTAAAGCCTCGAATTAGGGGTCGGGCGACAGCGAGATCCGACCCTCAAAGCGACGATCTACGACAGCCAATTATTAGCCGCCCCCCGGGTAGGTGCCCCCGAGCCAAGTCCGAGAGCCGACCCCCCGAGAGCGACCCCTGGGGGGTAGGTGCCGGGTTATGCCACATTTACTCCGGTGGCCAACCGCCATCCGTCCTGACGGGACGGGACGGGATTCACCACGGCGACACTCCAGCAGAAAGCTGCAACACGGCTGCTGGACAAGACTCGGCGGCACTGTGGCTGACACAACAGTGGCGGACAGATGCTACAGTGTCCGCCGCTGCGTGCGGACGCGACGGGTCACGCTCGCGCACGGGCAAAGCGAATGATGGCAACGACAGCGAAAAGGCCCACCTGTCGGCGAGACGGCAGGATCGCATAGGGCCCACCATCTGTAACCCCAGACCCCCTCCTATATAAAGAGAGGCCCGGGGAGCGACACACGCGAACGACACAAGATAACAAACTCAGAAGATTACGAGACAACAAAGAACAAACCAACGAACTCCACTAGAGCTCAGGGTTCTCGCATCCCTTCGGGTAAGCGCCCCCACTCATCCACGTTCCAATCACCCTCTACCCGCTCCGGATCCTCTCGCGAAGAGAGAATCCAGCCTTTGTAACATTATCATCGAGATAATCCGCTCTCTGAACGTAAGATATTACACCACTCGAGGTGGCCCGAACCAGGTAAAAAAGCCTTTTAAGTCTTCTTCAGACTAGACCATATCGAATACGAAGGTACATCGCTCCCACGATCATATACTTTTACTGTGTCGGTAGTCAGAACGCCGACAGGTGTAAACCTGACAACGGTTTGGGTTCACACCGTGTTTCATAGTTTGGTTCCTTTTCTGGTTGACTTTGGGTAGGTTGGGCTGAGATGCCAAATGGATTGGTTTCGTTCGGGGGCAGCATAGAAATTCGGTCTGGTTTGAGTTGGTTTGGTTTTAGTTTTGGTTCTAAATAGTTTCAAAAGTCTAGCACGATGCGAAGTACCGACCATGCTTGCCGCAGTGTCCATCAACTACCTGGCTACCTGCAGCTCTTCCATTGCAGCGTGACGTGCTCTCCATCGACTATGGCCATCAGCCATGGAGCGCCTGACGTGCTCTCCAGCATCATCGCTATCACAGATGGCAAACACGTTAAGCACGCCACAGCTGTCAGGCTCGACGGCGTCTTGTTCGTGTTCATGACTGAGGCAGGCTCAGCGTGGCAGTCTAGAAGTAGCTCCATGAGATTTTTTGATGGTTCGACGGACGGCGACGGCAGCCTGATGCAGCAGGAGCTCGCGGCGCTGCTGTGGTCCATTAGGCTACGGCCAACAGGAGACGAGGTGCACGGCGATGGGTACATCTCCGCCACCGAGCTGCCTTGGTCCATGGCGCGCCTCGGTCAGGCTCTCTCCATTGACGAGCTCACGCGGATCATGCGCGACGTCGACGCGGACGGAGACAGTGTCATCAGCTTCCTGGAGTTCGCGGCCATCATGGCCAAGTCTGCACTGACTTCCTCGTATAGTTGGAACCAATAGCAGTAAAATGGGTTGGAACCGGTTTCAAATCTCATTGAGAGCGACTGAGCTGGTGTGGGTTGAGCCGATTCCAGTTTGGTTTGAATAAAAAGATTGGTGGGTTGGATTAAGTATACAACGGCAACAGTTTGGTATGATCTTCGGTTTGGTTTCCGGCCCATTGACAGGTTGAGCCATGTAGCGTGAGGTTCTTGCAATAAGCTAGGCCTGCACATCTCGCCTGAGCCTCCGCACGTCCCGACCCCTGCGCGCTAACCCCTGTGGGTGGATGAATGTGGTGCAGTGCGGCATGGCTTCACGAGTGTGGCACAATGTGGGGAGAGAGGATGGCACAATAATAAAGTTTAGAGAGCTACTCTCTCCGTCTTTAATTTGATGTCTCCGTTCACTTTATACGTCAATTTTAACTATTCGTTTTATTCAAAAATTAGTTCAAATGTGTAAAACTTTAAGTTGTGGTTCAAATAATTTTAATAATAAATCAAATTATAACAAAATATATAATATTTATCAAAAAAAAATTAAATAAAACGAATAGTCAAAATTAGTATTAAAAGTCAACGGCCACATCAATTTAAGAACTGTCTTGGGACAAGTTTAGGAGCTGAATGAGCAAGTTTAGAGTGTCATGTGTGCAATTTGTAAGTAGGAGGGCTGGGATGAGAACTCGGGACAAGTTCGAAGAGCTGAATGTGCAATTTGCAAGTACCGAGACCTGGATGAGAACTAGGACAAATTCAAGGACCACCTGTGAAATTTACTTAATACTAATTAACCATACCTTCTAGTCTACGTGGAGTAAATTTAAGGTTTGGCACGATATATAGGTAGAATAAGAATATACTATCTCTGTCCCATAAAAAATCTATTTTTAGGTTTAATTGACTGTATTTCTTTTTAACTAAAAATTTATATAAATTTGATAAACTTTAATAAAATAAAATTTATTTCTTTAAATTCACTATGAAAAATCATTGGTTAAAGAGAAGAAGTCAGTGCAGACTTGGTTTATAAAGTTTACCAGGTTTTAAAATAAAATAAAATTTATATCTTAAAATTCACTATGAAAATTTATATTTTTAAATACACTATGTAATTTATAATTTATGTGTTTATAAAGTTTATTAGGTTTTAAAAAATCATTAGTTAAAGAGAAAAACAAAGCACAGTCAAACAAACCTAGAAATAAACTTTTTGTGGGACGGAGGGAGTACAAAAGAAAAGGGCAAGCCCGTGGCAGTCAATGCATTCATGATATGGATGCACAAGCAGCTATACAAGTGATTATATTTCTCTAATGAAAAACAGAGTATAAAGAACAACATTTCATTGAACAGAAACATCCTTCAGCATTCATTATTCCTCCATGGTCCACAAGTTTTTTCTTTCACTTACAATTTATTAGGAGTACACACGATAATACACGTACATGCAGATGTTTTTTTGCAGGTTCCACAATATATAATACATAACATACATGCATAATGTATTAGCCAGATGCGGCTAGCAATTATTATGTAGGCATGTCAGTCTGCTACCACATCCACACTAATAAACTCATGACAGAGTTGTACATAATTTTTACAGAACAGGCAAATCTAAACAATATAAAGTAGAAGCATATATATTGGTGTCTTAGTTTACCTGTGATCTTCAGCTAGCCACGCGTTGCTTCATGCTAGGAAGCTGACCGATTTTCTTTGGAGCAACTGGAACTTGGGTGATACGGCCATAAAGGTATTCATCCTCGTCTTCAATTTTCTTCACAAACTCACGCTCACCATGTACCTTAATTTCAATTTCTTCATGGTACCAATCAACCTCCAAATCTATGAGTTCTGGAAGTGCATTTTTCTTTATCTCGAGTTTCAAAATTTCCACTTCATAAAGCATCAGCTTTGTAAGACTTGTAAATCCACCAGCAAGGAAGACAAGTTGATCTTGATCATCTTTGTAGGACTTTTCATCCAATATTAGAGTGGTGAGAGAAGGCAGCTTGCCAAGCTTGTTGATGAAGTCCTGCGACACACCTGTCTTTGTCAATGATAGGAAGCTGAGGTTGGGGAAATGAAATTTTGGCTCCTTTTCTTTAGATTGCAGCACCACCATGTCCAACTTGCCTTCTAATTCTAGCGTACGAAGACGCCTCAGGGAAGAGCTGGTGAACACACTCAGTGGAATGTTATCAACTTCAAGAGTAAATGTATCTAGGTGTTCGAGGAAATTAGCTTTATCAATAACAGTGGATAGAGCCTCTGCATTAGCAGCATTGTATCTAGAGTGACAAACATGAAGGGACTGAAGGTGAACCATTTTCTCAAAAGTATTGCTATCCAAACCATTATCCATGTCAGGATCTATGCTTTCAAGTGTCTGCAGGTGTTTCAAGTCACCCACCTGCTTAGGCAAGAAAAGGCCGTAACCAAATACATGCCGCAGTGTCGTTATACTCCAAAATGCTTCTGGAAGTTTATTAACATATGTGTCTCGAACATCCAGTGTCTGAAGATTTTTAAGGTTTTCAATTGTAGACGGGATATATGTCAAGGAACAAGCAGTGACACCGAGGTACTGCAGGTGTGCCACACTCCCAATCGTTGTTGGTAAACTCTCACCGATCTCGATGCCTTGTAGATTGATGACACGAAGAAACTTGGATACTTGCAACATTTGTTTTATGTATGAGTTGATGCTCTCTGGAGGGCTGTCCTGTTCCCCACAACAACAAAGCAAGCCTGATAGTGGCATCACCCAACACTGACTCAAGTTAGAGAATGGCCATGTGCTGGTCCTCACTTCCGGTTTTGCTTCTTCACTTGTTTCATGTTTCTCTCCTTCCTCAGTAATTTCGTGAAATCCCTCAACTTCCGTGTTGTTTTCATTGTCTGCACATAACACAATCTCATTATTTTCATCTTCTTCCGCCTCTTCCTCTACCTCTCCATCCCCATCACCTTCTACCTTTTGCTCTGCCTCTATGTCTCCTTCCTCTTCAGAGTCTTCCTCGTCATCTTCGCTTTCCTCATTATATTCATCTTCCTCGTCATCTTCACTTTCCTCATTATCTTCTTCTTCCTCATCTTCTTCGACCTCTTCCTGGAAATTGGACAAGATAGATCGTAGTTTTGGCAATGGGCTGGACAGAGCAGCATATTTATCTGTATAATTTTGTAGTGAGAGGCGACGAGTAGTTGCCAAAGAAGGGATATCATCACCATTATGGATATCCACAAAGTTAGCCTCTTGTGCTTCATGCTGTAAAAATTCATGAACCTTATGGTGGACAGCCACATGTTCATCATGACCACCGGCATTGTCTGTCTTCACTAACTTAACTAGATGCCTCATAACCAACTCCTTCAAATAGATTCTTCCAACTTTCTCCATTGTTTTCCCATCTTTTGGTCTTAGAAACCCCTCTGCCATCCACATACATACCAATTTGCGAGCCTCAACGGGCGTGTTCATAGGCAATGCAGCAAAGTAGAGGAAGCATGATTTTAGGTCATGTGGGAGATCATCAAAACACATGGCAAGTATGCTATCAAGCCTTTTTGATTTCTTAGACTTGAGGTGTTCAAACACTGCTTTCCACTCATTTGGATACTCCTTCGTTCGTACAAGGCCAGACAGAAGAACAATGGCAAGAGGAAGGCCTTTGGTTATACCATGCAGAACTTCATCAAATTTCAGAACTTCATCAAATTTCTCTATCATTATTTGATCCTCAATTTTTTCTTCCATGCATACCCTTTGGTTGAATAGGCTAGTGGTTTTTTCTTTATCAAAACATTTCAGCTCAATCCAGTGTTTAGCAGAAATACCACGTGGCCGATTATGTATACCTTGCATGATACGAACAATTCTACTATCATTGTGATCTTCTCTTAATGCACCAAGGATGGCATTCCAATCACTATTGCTAACCTCTCCATCTATGACCAACAAGAACTTCTTCCCATCCAATACTTCCTGCAATTTCTTGTCTACTTCTTTTCTCAGACACCACTTATCTGTTTCCTTCAATTTCTGATGGATCAGCTGTAGGATTCTTGAAGAACTTAAATTCGGTGGGAAGCTTACCCAAGCTTTATGGTCGAACTGCTTCGACTTGGTTGTTGGCCTTTCATATAGTTCTCTGACTAGTGTTGCCTTGCCCACACCACCTACCCCTGTGACACATATAACAAGTCGGTTCTTACTGTCACAGAAAAGTGATTCTTCAAGCTGCTTCCCCAGCTCCTCCTGTTTGATCGGTGACAGTTGGACATCATCCCTACATATTAATTATGATTTTTTAGTCCTTCGTGAAAAGAAGGGTTTTAGTTTTTGAAATTCACCCATCATAGTACCTATAGTTCAAACAAACGTGTAAAGTGTATACTTAGGGGCTGTTTGGTGGCACTTCTTGGAACAGTTTCTCTGTAAGAATCACTCTTGCTCAATATTTCAAATGGCTAATAACTAATTAATTATATTCCTCTGAATTTAAAGTTTATCAAGCATTCCTCTAATTATAAAAATTTAAAAAATTAATGTCTATCAATAACTCAAAATCACCATTTTCTTCACTATTCTTGTTTTGCTCTTCAACATCAAGGAAGATGATATGGCTAGGGCATTGGGTGATCTTTATCGATGAACTGGGGAGATTACAATGGCTAGTCCTAGAACAATGGTAGCAGCAGAGCCTGATCGCCCTCCCTGGGAGGCTCTGATCATTAATACTCTACTGCTGCTTAACCCCCACTGATCAACCGGCCCTTAGTTATCGCATTTCATGATTGGCTGAGCACCACAAGATAGTCTATTCCTGATTCTAAATTACTGGCAGACCTATATTTAGCCACTAGAGGCAGCTGACGCCTTCTTTTTCTTCCTAGTGTACTGCTTTCCAATGAAAGGGTCCACAATACTTTCACCCTCCTTTCGAAACAGCTCGTCCTTGAGCTGGAACTTGGGATAGGTGGCCTTGAAGTCGTTGAGCAGCTCCCAGGTGGAATCAGCGGAACTCTAGCCGACCTAGTGCACCAGAATCTCCCACACACCATGGTATAGGCATGCGCGAACAATGTGACCGGGCTCAGCGTGGCCGTGGACGACCGTGGGCAGTGGAACAACGTCCGTTGGTGCAGCGACGTGGTACTTCTTCAGGAACACCACATGGAAAACATTGTGGATGCGCACCTTGTCGGGAAGTTGGAGGCGATAAGCAACCGAGCCAATGCGCTCGATCACCTTGAAGGGCCCGTAGTAGCGGGGTGCAAGCTTGGCATGCTGGCTGCTCTTGATGGCCGTCGCAGCACGCTGGTGTAGACGGAGCCACACCCACTCATCCACACCGAAGGAGACATCCTGGCGAGCGGCGTCATGGCTTTGTTTCATGATGCTCTGAGATTGCAAGAGCCGTTCCTGGACAGCAGCCAGGAATTCATCCCTGCATGTTGGTCAGTTGTTTGTCCAAGGCAGCCACTCTGGAGGGGCCCGGCTGGTAAGAAGCCAATGTGGGTGGAAGCCAGCCATAAATCACCTCAAATAGCATCGCCTGCAGTGCCGTTTGGTGGGAGGAATTGTAGCAGAATTCGGCCCACGGAAACAACCGCACCAGCTCCATGGGCAATCGCTGGCCAGGCAGTGCAGGTACACGCCGAGGACATAGTTAGTGACCTCTGACTGTCCAGAGGTTTGGGGGTGGAAGGCGGAGCTGAGGCGAAGTGTGACCCCCGACAAGCAGAAGAGCTCGATCCAAAAGGCGGTGGTGAAGACCAGGTCCCTATCACTCACGATACAGCACGACAGCCAATGGAGCCGTACAATCTGATCAATGATGCAAGGGCAACGGACGTGGCGCTGTAGGGGTGTCTGAGGGCGATGAAGTGGGCATACTTAGAGAAGCAGTTCACCACCGTGAGGACCACGGATTTGCCGCTGACCTTGGGGAACCCTTCAACAAAGTCCAGGGCGATATCGGCCCAGATGGCGTGTGGAACGTCCAGCGTCTGCAGCAGGCCAGCCGGATGGAGGTGCTCCGCCTTGTTCTGCTGGCAGACAAAGCAGCCCCGCACGAAGTCGCGGACAGGCCGGCTGGAGTGGGAAGTGTAGAAGGAGGCGCGCAATCGATGCAGCGTCTTCTGGACGCCCTCATGGTCGACGACGTGCACTATGGCCAGGATTGAGCCCACGGAGCTGATGTGTCCGGGACGAAGATACGGCCCCGATATAGAACGAAGTCGTCGGCGGACGTCCAATTCGCCCCAGCAAGGCCTTGGACGATCTCCTGGCGCTTAGTGATGATGTCCGGCATGGTGTCGGCCTCAGCGCAGAACTCATTGAACAAATCGAGGTCCGGTTGAGAGAGCGCACAGGTGGACAATGTAGCGGCGTCCTCGTCAGGGCGTGTCAGGGCATCGGCAGCCACGTTCTTGCGCCCGGGCTTGTACTCCACCTTGAAATCATAGCCACAACAGCTTGCTTACCCATGTATGTTGGGGAATGGTGGAGAGGCGCTGGTCCAAGAGGAACTTGAGGGCGAAGTGGTCGGTGCGGACGATGAATGGTCGCGCCCAAACATACAGCCGCCAGTGCCGCACGGCTTTCACCAAGCCAATGAGCTCACGCTCGTAGGCAGTCAACTTGGCATGATGGGGAGCCGTGGCGCGGCTGAAGAACGTGATCGATCCCTACTCTGATGGAGGACAACATCGAAACCAGAACCGGAGGCACTGCAATCGATGACGACGGGCACCGTAAAGTCCGGAGTTGCAGCACCGGCCCGGAGGTCCGTGCTGCCTTGAGCGCGTCGAAGGCAGTGGTGGTGGCATCAGTCCAGCAAAAAGTGTCCCGTTTTAAGAGGGCCGTCAATGGAGCTACGATGACGTCGTAGTTGTGGATGAAACAGCGGTAGTAGCCCGTGAGGCCGAGGAAGCCACGCAGCGTGCGGACGGTCCGTGGTCTGGGTCAACTTTGCACGGCTTCAATCTTGGCTGGGTCCATGGCCACCCCTGCCTCAGAGATGAAATGGCCAAGGTACTCCACCCGACGCTCGGCGAATGAGCACTTGGAGCGCTTCAGGAACAGGCTGTGGGCGCGCAGAGAGGTGAGGACAGCGCGGATTTGTTGCATGTGCTCGGCGAAGGAGTTGCTGAAGATCAGAATATCGTCAAAGAACACGAGCACAAAGCGACGAAGAAAGGGTCGAAGAACCTCGTTCATGAGGACTGGAACGTCGTTGGGGGATTGGTCAAGCTGAAGCCCATGACCACAAACTTGAAATTCCCGTGATGAGTCCAGAACGCCGTCTTGTGGATATCATCAGCATGCATGCGGACTTGGTGATATCCACTGTGAAGATGGAGCTTGGTGAAGTAGGTGGCGCCGCGGAGTTTGTCTAACAGCTCGTTGATGACGGGGATGGGAAAGACGTCGCACACTGTCTTGGCGTTGAGCACACGGTAGTCGATGCAGAACTCCAGGAGTCGTCTTTCTTGCGCACGAGGATGGGCGATGAGACCACCGAGGTACTCGGACGGATGAGACCCTGCTGGAGCATGTCCGCGCACTGCCTCTCCAGCTCATCTTTGAGCAGCTTGGGGTAGCGATGGGGACATACCGTGACGGGGGCCATGCCTGGAAGGAGGTGAATCCGATGATCACATGCACAAACTGGAGGCAGTGTTGACGGCGTGTCGAAGATGTCGCCGAACTCCGCCAGGAGCAGTTGCAGGAGGTCCAGGCGTTATGAGGTGTGGAGCGCAGGAGTCCTGGTGGCCGTGACGCCGGTCCAGTGAACACGGTGATCCTGGCGCCAGAATGCCATGGTCTAGCGGTTGAGGTCTCAGAGGATGGGGCCCAGGGACCGAAGCCAGTGGCAGCCTAGCACAAGCTTGTAGTCGGGGAGGGGCAAGATGAAGAGGTCGATGTGAAACTCCTCGGTGCCGATGGTGACGAGAAGGCTTGCACAGACCCTGGTGGATGGGACGCGCTCGGCGTTGGTGACGCCCACGGTGAGGCCAGGACACGGCACGGGCTGGAGGCCGAGGCGGTGTGCAGTGTCTGCGGCAACGAAGGAGTGGGTGGACCCTGAGTCCACGAGGGCGCGGACAGACACGCCTGCGACGAAGGTGACCAGGTGCGCGGTGTCAGCCGCCTTGATGCCTGTGAGGGCGTGGAGGGAGATTGCGACATTGGCATCGGAGGCGGGCTACTCTGCCATGGTGTCGTCGATCGACGCGTCCTCGTCAAGCTCCATCGGGTACAAGCCCTTAGTGCAGTTGTGGTCCCGCGTAAACTTCTCAGAGTAGTTGAAGCAGAGCCCGTTCGCACGGTATTGCACCATCTCCTGTGCGGTCAGCCGCTTGAATCACGTGCCCACTGGAGGAGCGGCCTTGGTTGGGGCCAGTGGAGTTGGGGGCGCTGTCTTGGCGGCTGGTGGCGGCGTGTGGGGCATGAGAGTCGCGGGCAGCAAACTCGACCGAATCATCGAACTGGTGCGGGTCGTGACGCGGGGCCCATAGGGCTGGGGTCCACGTCATCGTCCAAGTCCAAGTGACGCTCGAAGGCCCACCCAAGGCCCATGGTGTCGTCGAGGGTATCCGGGTGTTGGAGCTCGACGTCCGTTTGTAGCGAATTGCGGAGGCTGGTGGTGAAGATGTCGATTTGGTCCTGCTCCTGGAGTGGCCGGCAGCGCGCGAGCATGGGCAAGAACCGCACCTTGTACTCCTCAACCGTCCCGGTGCGGTAGAGCTTCATGAGGGTGCCAAGCAGTTCCTGCGTACCGGCGTCCCGAACGCCCGCTGCACCTTGTCAACGAAGTCTGGCGACGTTGGAGCACCGTGGTTTTGCTCCAGGCGGTAGTACCAATCCTGGGCAGAACCTTCCATGTAGAAGGTGAGCCACACACGCTCGTCATCCGCCATGTGATCGGTGCGGAAGAATTGCTCTACCTTGTGGAGCCAAGTGACCGAATCGGTGCTGCCGTCGTAGCGCAGAAATCGGAGCTTCCGCTATGGGGGCCACCGAAGGAGAGGTGGTCCACTGTAGCCAGTTGATGACGATGTTGAGGCGGCTCTAATCGCCCTTCATCTTTGTCATGTCGTTCTCGACGGCAAAGAGTTTTTTGAGGATGGCACCCAGAGCGGACTTGATATCATCACCCATGACAGGCGAGAGGATCGAGAGGCTCACTGATACCAGATGATATGGCTAGGGAATTGAGTAATCTTTATTGATGAACGGGGGAGATTGCAATGGCTAGTCCTAGAACAGTGGCAGCAGCAGAGCATGATCGCCCTCCCTGGGAGGCTCTGATCATCAATACTCTACTGCTTCTTAACCCCCTCTGATCAGCCAGCCCTTAATTATAGCATCTAATGACCGGCTGCGCACCACAAGCTAGTCTATTCCTGATCCTAAATTACTGGCACAGCTATATTTAGCCACTAGAGGCAGCTGATGCCTTCTTCTTCTTCTTCCTAGTGTGCTCCTTTCCAATGAAAGCGTCCACAACAGAAGAAAGCTTGTCATCCACCTTATCTAGTGTTTCAGTATATGATGCCTATACTACTAGGAAGAAAAAAGAATGGTTGGGGTTAAGTGCTCTCTTCTCTCCCTGGAAAACTTAATAT
>BCLF01000176.1:225768-248455 GCA_001602275.1 Zoysia japonica | reverse complement strand
TTATAATCTGGAACCGAGAGAGTAGGAGGATATAGCAACAAGTGTAGAATACTTTGTTTTGTAGGAAGGATGAAGTGCCTTTTTGCAACTGTTAGTCACTCAATGCTTATTGTTTTTTGATTTAGTGAGCTGGTAAATTTGCATAATTCATGCACTATTTTACTGATATTGGCTGCTTTATAGCATTCTATTGTTCACTGCAGTGGTAGTTTTCAATTAACCATCACACACTATCCCAATTGGAAAAAAAATGTGTGGCACCGGTGCTACGTGGCACCGGATCTCAACTTAGTTATTAGTGCTAATACTAACCATCCCTACTAACATTGAAACTAATGTTAACACCTGGTGCCTCAAATTTTTTTCCATGCCAATTTGTTTAATATCCTTTGTAGGCATTATTCCCTTGTTTGTGATATGTGCACTAAAACGGCATCTCTTAAGCTTCTCGTTGGAATACCAATTACTAGTATCTTTCCAATTGTACATGCAGGAATATAATCAGAGGGTGTGTCAAGCTCTGTGCAACATGCCTTCACAACCTATTACGCCTAATCACTCCTGAAGAAGGAATCCAGGGATGTGATTGTGATAGATTCAGAGTTTGAAATACCCGATCTCTGTAACTCTGTTTACCCTTCTATTTCCTTCCTTGTTACCCTACACGAGTACAATTATGTCTACATATCATGAATATGGTAAAATCATATGTAATATGTGAATTTGCCAAGGCGACATACTCATTGAGCTTTTATAATTTTTGAGCATCATTTTCAGTGCATAATTGCCTGTTATCTAGCTAAATTCACATTATATTCATAGTAAAATCAAAACATGGTTCAGTGCAATGTTAGTGGACTGGTGACTACAGCGCGTGACCGCCCAAACCAGTTGGGCCACATACAGAAAGTGTTGCGTCACTTAAACTTGGGCAATTGATCTGTGTATCAAGTTGAGCTCATTAGGCCAACACTTTCTATATTAAAACTATGATTGATCATGACTCCAATAAGTTATGAAGTTGAGATAGATCCGTTACAAAGTAGATTTGATGAGCCTTCTAGTTAAACATTCAAATTGGATTTCATACAAAGTTGTGGCATCCCTCGCAAGTTAGCACTGTTCTATAGTCCAAATCTAGCTAGCGCAAATCTTTATTCTTTTATCTCAACTTATTATGTAGGTGTGGATATTGATATTGAAATTCTCATAAGAAGGTGCCGGTGTTCTAACCACCGACACAGTAAAATTTACGTAATCGGAGGAAGATACGGTGCGCTCTTCGTATTTGAGGTGGCCTAATATACGAAAGACTCAAGAATTAAGCTGGTTCGGATCACCACGGAGGCGTAATACTCTACGTCCAAGGAGAGTGGATCGATTGTATGAACTCAAGAACACGAGTACAATGGCGGAAGGGCCTTGGCACGAGCAAGAACCCTAGCACACGTATATGGTTGTAGTTACAATGGACTGTACGAACTTATTGTAAAAGGTCCTCCGTACCCCTTTATATAGGGGTCAGACCGGGGTTACAAACTTGACGCCTACAAAAGCTAACGGCCCTCTGACGGGTGGGGTCACGGTCATCGTCGAAGTTGATCCTCTGGCGCCCGCTAGAGCTGGAGCAGGCTGTCGGCGTCCTTCGATCGTCCTTTGTCCAGTCGTAGGGGACAAAGGACACTTTTTCATTTTGCTTTACCACCCGCCGGAATGCTTTACCGATCGTTTGGATGCTTTACCTCCTTCTGGAATGCTTTACCTCCAGCAGGATTGCTTTACCTCCTGTTGTATGTTGGCAAAAATCTCTATGCTCGTCAAAAGTTGACCGTTAAGGCAGTGGCCAACCCCTGGGGGTCGGGCGGGAGCGTTGGCTTCTAGCCGTTGGCTGGCTGAATCTTGTCGTCACGTGTCCCCTACCCTTCGGTGGCCAAGCTGTTGTGCTTGCGCAGCCCCCACACTTGGGGGTCTAGGCGTTCTCTAATGACTTGATGCGATGAAGTTCTTCGTGGGCTGTGGATTGGTTCATCTGCCGCAGCCCATGGCCGAGTCTTCATATTCGCTCCGGGCCCATATGTACCCAGGGTACATGATCCGGACAGTAGCCCTCGAGTCCTGCGCCGTTTGCAAGTCTTTGTTAAGGCGGCGCGGGGCTGATCTCCGATAGTCGTCGATGTCTGATCCTACGGGGGCACGCGAGCGCGCCTGTAGGGCGTAGCCCCCGAGTCCTCGGGCGATCCGAAGGGTCGGTCGGAATCTTTGTCTTCTTTGTGTAGAAATCCTATAGGTGCACATGAGCACGGCCGTAGGGCGTAGCCCTCGAGCCTCGGGCGATCCAAAGGGTCAATTAGGGAATTAGTCCTCGAGATGAAAGCTTTCGACCATTGGGGTCGGTCGAGACCGACTTTCGTCGTCAGACGAGCGTTGAGATGCCTAGGTTGAGCCGGTCAGGCTGGTCTCGTCTCATTATCAGCATCGCACCTAAGTCAAGCCGGACTGGCCGGCCATTTCCCATGATCAGTGCCTCGGGCAAGGATCTAGCCAATCGGTTTAGTGTCCGACCCTCGTCTTCCTTACTCCGTGAGACTCGATCTCACGGCGTCTGTAACAGATGTCGGTAACGGCTCCAACGATCATGCGGTTCCGCAGCCTCCATGTGGACGGCGGATCGTAACCGTCAGATGATCCGGCAGTTGAATGAAGCCGATCGGATGGCTAGGGGAGCATTACGGTTCGCGCATGCGCGTCCCATCAACTGGCGCCTGACAGCCATTTAATAGCATGTCAGGCAGGTGTACATCACCTCCTTCGCGACGGAGGTGGCGAGGTGGCGCCTGGTCCAACCTGTCGGTGGGCGGGGTACCGGCGTTGTGGGTGCACAATGTCGCTCGCACCCATGATGGCGTTGCGTCGTGGGTCGTAGGGGTGAGAAACGTTCACCCCTGGTCTTTAAAAAGGGCGGCGTGAGGGATTTCAAAATTAGCTCAGCCATCCGCTTCCTTCGTTCTCAAGCTTCCTGTGTCCTTGTGCTCTTGCGCACGTGCTCACCGCCGTCGACTCCATCGGCGTCGCACTCGCACCGGAAGCCATCGCTCTCGTCTTCATCGTCTTCACCATTGTCGTCGTCGTCTTTGCCATCGCCATGGATGCCGCTTGGAAAAATCTGCTGTCTCGGAGAAGGCGCTCGAGTCGTACCAGAAGGCCGGCTTGCTTCGGTCGAAGAAAGCTGGCGAATGGGAGGCAGCGGAGAACCAGGAGATGCCGGCGCCGGCGGATGATCAGATCGTCAGCTTTCTCGCCTTCCAAGAGCGCGGGCTGACGCTGCCAACCAGCCTCTTCTTTCGCACGTTGCTCATCCACTACGGCGTGTGTGCCCACCACCTCAACCCCAACGGCATCCTCCAGATCGCGGTCTTCCTCACGCCTTGCGAGGCCTATTTGGGGGTCTAGCCGAGTCTCAGGCTCTGGCGATAATTCTTCCACGCCAGCCAGCAGCTGGAAGCTGGCGCGGGTCGACGATGCTGGGATCATGCTCTGAAGCTTCGAGGCCAAGGAGTATATCAAAGTGTCATTGAAGAAGTCACTGAAGGGCAGGCACGACGGGTGGTTCTACATCAAGAACGCCACCCCTGGACTTCCGGCCTTCCACGATGCGCCGACCGAGGTGACCGACGTGTGGAAGGAGAAGCTGTCAGCCGAGGAGGAGTCGTTGCTGCTCAAGATTAAGCTGTTGCGGGATGCGGGGTTGAATGGCGTCGCTGTCATCCCACATTCGTGCGGCGTCGTATCCAGCTGCTCCGCCTCCGGATCCACCCCATGGGTGATTACGAAGGGAAGGATGATGTCACCCGAGAAGTGGTCGGGACGAAGCTAGATGAGAAGTACGTGGTGAGGCGGGTCGTCAGGCTTCTCGAGGGAGAGGTCGCTGACAAGCTGACCAAGGGGCCGCTGCCCCTGGACAAAGATCGCTGAACCTTGGTAAGTTGGATCCCTGCTTCCTTTGTTATTTGTATTTGTAGAGTAGCTTGGGTCGGTCGTAGGTAGAAGTTGTGGACTTAGTCGCTGTCGTCGTCGTAGGGTCCGTCAAAGACCACACCCGCCTCGGGGTCGGGTGTTGGGGACGTGGTTAGGACGAGTGCGGCGGGCATGTCCCCGGCCAAGAAGAAGAAGAAGGCCGTTAAAGAATGGCGTGGCTGGGGCTCGAAGCAATCCCCCGTCGGCAGCCTGGCAGCTGCCCTGTCGGTCGCTCGGCCATCTCAAAGATCAGCCAGCACTGCGCCAGCCGGGTCCCCGCCACCGACAAGCGCGAGCTCGGGGGTCCCGACCCTGACCTCTGGGGCCACCAGATCGCAGACGGTGGTCCCAGTCGATGTCGGGAGCTCGGCGTCGTCTGAGGATGTGATTCCACCCCTGTCCAAGAGGACGAGGACCGAGGGTTCGGAGGCCGAGGTTGAATCCGGAGCTCCCTTAGCCGCCTCCACGGTCCAAGTGGCAGGGGCGGGAGTGGTTCAACCCTGGCGCTGCCCCGGGTCCGAAGGATCCTGATGCGCCAGTCGAAGGCGTAAGTTCCTGCATCTTAACTTAGTCGTAAATGTTATATGACTTAGTTCATTTTTGACCTGTTTTGAGATTTTGCATGCCACCGTCGTCGGTCGCCACCCTGCGCCCTGCCGCGGTCGTCGTCACGTCAACGTCCGGGGACACAAGAGAAGCAGCCGATGCTAGCGTCGAGGTCGTGGCGCTTGTGGTGACGCAGTCCTCGATGGCTGTGGTTCAAGATCCACCGACCACTGCCCCGAGGTCGGCGACGTGATGTTGCGGCTGCCTCTCCCGACTGCTACTGACAAAGTCTAGGTGGAGGTAGCGGCTGAAGAGGAGAGGCTTCCCGTCCTGCTGCCGGCGCCAGCGAGGAGGTTGAGATAATGGAGGTCGAGGACGAGCCCCGACCGTTCACGCCGAGGGGCCGAAGGAGATGCCCTCGCCCACGGTCCACGAAGAGCCGGCCGGCCAGGCTCTGTCCGTCACCTCCGAGGGCGCGGGGGAATTGAGCCGAGAAGCGGCCGAAAGTGCCTTCGACCGATCCGACTGTGAGTTCGCATGAGCCGGCTGCGGAGGACACCGGTGGGCCGTTAACGGGAGCGGTCCCAGCCGGCACGCCGAGGTCGCTGAGGAGGCCCGGGAAGGAGGCGGGGCCGAGATGGCTATGGTGCCGACGACGTCCGGCCCCTCGACCTCGGGCGCGCTTGGGTCGGTGGAGAGGGGCGATCTCCCGCCCGTGGCCATGGCCAAGGCCTAGGGGGCCTACGGTGACCGGATGCCCGAAATTTGCCGCATCTCCTATGTGGTGTCTTCCAGTCTTGGCAAGCTGCTCGACGACATGGACGAGTGCCGAGAGCTCTTCGACGACCTGTACCTTCTGGAGTGCTGGGTAAGCTTTTTGAATACTTAGGGTTTTTTAGTCAAACCTGTTCGTTGCGATGTTGAGTTGTGTCGTTTGCAGGTGAATCTCGCCAGGGCGGTGGGTCAGCCACCTCGCGGCTACACCATGCAGGCCGAGGTCGACGCTCTTCGACAGGAGCTGGAGCAGACAAGGGCTGGTCGTGACGCGTCGAGGGACACCGTGATCTGACTCCACCACCAGATCAATGCCACCTGGGAGTCGAGCCGCATCGCTCTCGGGGAGGCCAACCAGGCCCGGATGGAGTTTGTGTCGGCGCGGTCTGAGAACAGGAGGCTTTTCTCCGAGCTCGTCAACGCAAAGGGGACAATCACACGTAAGTTAGCTCATACCTTTCGATTTTTACCATTTGAGGGTCGGATTCTGATAGGAGACTTGTCCTTTCCTCAGAGCTTTGGAAGCAGACTACCCAGCACGCCGTAGAGGTGCGGCACCTCAACGACCTCTGGGCTCACGCTGTCGGGGCCCGCAAGAGCACCGAGAGCACCACCAAGGGGCCGAGGAGGCGTGTCGCCGTGCCGTCGAGGAGTGGGACGCGATCGACTCGGAGTGGGTTGCTGCCGAGGCAGAGGTCGGGCGGCTCACGGAAGAGCTGCAGGCAACGCAGCAGGCCGCCTCCAAGGTCGAGGCTGCGCGGTTGGCCGGCGAGGAGAAGACTGCCCAGCTCAACGATGAGCTGGCCGAGGCCAGGGCTGCTGTCGGAACGCCGGGAAGGAGCGAGATGGTAAGCACCTTTACCTTTTGGCTTGTTTAAGTGTTGTTGGGATCGGTCCCCTGACCAGCATGTTTGTTGCAGGTGTGGTCGGTCGGTTTCGAGCGTTGTGGGCTGTGGGTCAGCGCCTAATCCACCAAATCTTCGCCCGCATGCACGAAGACTCCCCCACGGCGGAGTACGTGGTGCACTTGACGCGGCAGCTCTCGAGGCTCATCGTCGCCGAGGTGATGAGAGCGCTCGACGATGGAACCTCGTTAGCTCTGTCACTAACCCGGTCCTACCCGGACGCTGACTTCAGCCGCATCGTCGAGGAGTTCGCCACCGGGCTGTCGGAGGAGCAGATGGCGGCAGTGGAGGCTGAGATGCAGCCCTCGGCGCGAGAGATCGTTGCCCACTTCAACAGGTCAGAGCTTCTTCGGGAGCAGTTCGGGCACCTGCCCCACGTGCAACGGCACACTTAGTTACCTGTAGGGATTAGTCATAGTTTTTGTGGTGTGAAACGTCAGTTTTCGACCCTTTTCTGTATTTTGAATGTCTTGCACTTAACATTTTTCAAGTTCCGTTGGGCGTTGATCGAGAGACTGGGTCGGGTATTGCTCGTAGGGTCGAGTGTCGTGCTCGATACAGTCGTAGAGCGTCACCAACGCCGGGTCGTCAATCGTTAGCCGCGAGGAAAAATTAAACGAGAGCGCTTGCAATTACTTAGCACATTCGAGGGTCACCTACAAAGCTCGGCGCGGGTCGGGGGATCGGGCCCCGAGGAAACGAAAAGAAGCGCGGGCCTTAACGCAGAAGACTAAGGCACCAAGACTTAGGGCGAAGAATCAAGGCACGGGACCTAAAAAATGAAACGCGAAGGGGGCGGACGTTTCGATCCTCAAGTGGGGACATTGAGACTAGCCCCCAGGCGGTGAAGGGTGGTCAAGCCGGCTGCGCTTCACTGCCAAAAACAGTAAGAAAAACGAGAGATGCACAAAAAACTTTGCTGATTTTATTCTGCGTAGAATCGACGCAAGTTCTCGATGTTCTAGGCATGGGCTTGCTCCCTGCCACCCTCGGTCGCTAGCTTGTAGGCTCTGGGTCTTAAGACTCGCTTGACTACATAAGGTCCTTCCCATGGGGGAGACAGCTTGTGGTGGTCGGCGTTGATCTAGACCCTCTTGACTATAAGATCTTCGACGTTGAAGGCTCGTCAAGGGACGAGCGTGTAGTCGTCGTAGGCTCTACTGGTATTTCGCCGACCGTAGGATGGTCACGTCGCGTGCTTCGTCCAGCTGTCCAAGGCATCCTGCCGCGCCGCTTTCAGCCTCTCTTCGTCGTAGGCTCGGACCCTTAATGAATCGTAGTTGAGGTCGGTCGACAGCACGGCCTCAGCTCCAAATGTCGTGAAGAAGGGTTAAACCCTGTAGTTCTGTTGGGGAGTCGTTCGTAGGCCCCACAACACAGATGGGAGTTGCTTGACCCATCGCTCGGCCACCTGTCTAACGGAGTCGTAAATCCGGGGCTTCAAACCATGGAGCACCATCCCATTGGCGCGCTCGACCTGACCGTTAGTCCTCGGATGGGCCACGGAAGCGAAGTCGAGCCGAATCTGGTACTCCTCGCAGAATTCTTGAAATACATGCCCGATAAACTGCGTGCCGTTGTCGGTGATGATGGAGTGCGAGGACTCGAACCGATAGACGTTGTAGCGGATAAACTTGACGGCTCGGTCAGAGCTAATGCTAGGAACCGGCTTGACCTTGATCCACTTGGTGAACTTGTCGACGGCAACGAAGAGATGGGTCAAGCCCACAGACCACAAAGGGCCATGTGATCAGAATCGTCTGGGGTCTTGAGCCGGTAGATCCGTTTGTCGGGTGTACAACTGGCAACCCTTGCATGAGCGAACGAGTTTCTCGGCGTCGAAGACCGCCGTGGGCTAGTAGAACCCCTGGCGGAAAACTTTCTTGACTAGGGTCCTCAGGGTGGAGTGATGGCCGCAGATAAACGAGTGTATATCGTCGAGGAGATGTAAACCCTTCGCCTGAGGGATGCAGCGTTGGATGATGCCGCTGGGGCTTCGCTTGTAGAGTTCGTTGTCGACGATGACATAAGCTTTGGCTCGGCGTGAAATCCACCGGGGTTCGTTGGTGTCGGCCGGAAGAGTGCCATCTTGGAGAAAGGCGAATATGTCGTGGGACTAGTCGGGGACAACGGACCTTCGCCTCGAGGGTCGGAGTTTGCTCGCTGACTACCACCTGGACCTTGGGGTCGGCAGCGTCGTATTTGAGCTTGATGGTTGGCTTGGAGAGGACTCGAGGAAAACATCGTCGGGGACCGAATCTCGCCCTGAGGCCATCCGGGCTAGGGTGTCGGCCGCTTCGTTGTCGCGACGTAGAACGTGGTGGAGCTTTGGCCCTTCAAACTTATCTTCGAGCTTGCGAACTTCCTAGCACTTGGCCTCTATCTTTGGATCTCGGCAGCTTGATATCTTCATGACTTGGTTCACGACGAGCTCGGAGTTGGCCTTGATGTAGAGGCGTCGGATGTCGAGAGTGATGGCCATTCGGAGATCATGGAGCAAAGCTTCGTATTCGGCGGCGTTGTTGGAGGTGGGGAAATGAATTTGCAAGACATACCGGAACTTGTCCCCTTTCGAAGAGATTAAGACGACGTCAGCACCCGAGCCCTTCAATTGACAGGAGCCATCGAAGAACATGGTCCAATGCTCGAAGTCGACGGGGGTCGACGGTTTCTGAGCCTCGGTCCACTCAACGATGAAGTCGGTGAGAGTCTGAGACTTGATGGCTTGCTGAGGCACGAAGGTGATGTCGTGGCCCATGAGCTCCATAGCCCATGTGGCGATGCGCCCGACCACGTCTTTGCCGTTGATGGTCTCCCCAAGCGGAAACCTGGTCACCACCCGGATAGAGTGGCTGTTGAAGTAGTGGCGGAGCTTGCGGCTGGTGATGAGGATGGCGTAGAGTAGCTTCTCTACTTGGGTGTACCGAGCCTTAGCGTCGGCCAGCACCTCGCTGATGTAGACGGGCCGTTGGACCTTCAAGGCCCGACCCTTCTCCGACCGCTCGACGACGAGGACGGTGCTGACGACTTTCGCAATTACAGAAATATAGAGGAGCAGTGGCTCATCGGGGGTCGGCGAAGTTAGGACCGGTGGAGTTGGTAGCAGGGTCTTTGGTCGAACGCTTCCTAAGCCTCGACGGTCCAGGTGAAGCAGTCAGACATTCGTAAGAGTCAATTGAAAGGCATGTCCGTCTCGCCGAGTCGAGAGGTGAAACGACTGAGTGCCGTCAGGCACCCAGTGAGCTTCTGGACCCCTTTGACGTTGTTGATGGGCTCGAGATTGTGGATAGCGATGATCTTCTCGGGGTTGGCTTCGATGCAGCGCTCGAAGATGATGAAATCGAGGAGCTTGCGGGAGGGAACGTCGAATACGCACTTCACGGGGTTGAGCTTGATGCGGTACCTTCGGAGGTTGGCAAAAGTCTCCTCTAGATCTTCAATGAGGTTGGCGGCATGTCGAGTCTTGATGATGATGTCGTCGATGTAGACCTCTAAATTCTGACCCAGTTGGTCGTGGAAGCATTTCTGCATGCAGCGCTGGTACATGGCACCGGTATTCTTGAGTCTGAACGGCACGGTGACGTAGCAGATCGAGCCAAATGGTGTGATGAAGGATGTAGCCCGGTTGGTCAGGGATGCGCATAGGGATCTGATGGTACCCGGAGTACGCATCAAGAAAACTAAGAGTTTTGCAGCTGGCGGTGGAGTTGACCTCCTGATCTATGTGCGGTAAAGGAAACAGATCCTTTGGGTATGCTTTATTGAGACTCGTGTAATCAATGCGCATCCTCCATTACTCATTCGTCTTCTTAACCATTACAGGATGGGCCAACCACTCGGGGTGATAGACCTCTTGAATGAATTTAGCGTCTAGCAGCTTGGTGATCTCCTCTCCAATGGCCCGGCGCTTCTTGTCGTTGAAGCGTCAGAGTCGTTGCTTCACCGGTCGAGACCCGAGAATGATGTTGAGAGAGTGCTCGGCGATATCCTTCGGGATGCCCGGCATATCAGAGGGTGCCCAAGCAAAGACGTCCCGATTCCGAACGAGAAAGTCGACGAGCGCATATTCCTATCTGTCAAAGAGCCTGTCTTGATCCTAGCTTTCTTGGTCCGGTCGGCGTTGTCGAAGATAATCTCCTTGGAGTCGTCCGCTGGCTCGAAGGACGTAGAGGTTGAAGGATTGGAGTTGAGGGTCGAGGCCGAGTCCTTGGTCTTCCGAATCTCTTCAAGCTGGGCCGACCCTACGAGGGCGACGGCCAGCTCAAAGTTTTCCTGCTCACAGGCGAGCGCATGCTTGAAGTGGGACGCCACAGTGATGATGCCCTTGGGTCCTGGCATCTTTAGCTTTAGGTAGATGTAGCTGGGGACAGCCATGAACTTGGCGTAGCAGGGTCGGCTGAGGATGACGTGGTAGGTGCCGACGAAATAAACCAGCTCGAAGGGGAGTTTCTTGGTCCTGAAGTTGTCGTGGTTGCCGAAGGTGACCGAGAGGGTAATCTAACCCAGGGGCATCGCGCTACCCCGAGAATGACCTCGTGGAAACGGGCGTGGCTTGGACGGAGGTCGAACACCGAGAGCTTCATGGCCTTGAAGGTGTCGATGTAGAGGATGTTGAGGGCGCTATCGCCATCCATGGAGACCTTGGTGAGGCGCGTGGTGCCGATGATCAGATCGAGCACCAAAGGCAGGTGCCCCGGCTAGGGTATGTAGTTGGGATGGTCAGATCTGTCAAAGGTGATCGGGGCTTCCGACCACTTGAGGTAGATATGAATGGCGCGATGTTGACCTCTCGCCAGGTCTGCTTCTGGTGGCGTCGTGACTCATAGGCCACCAGCCCTCCGAAGATCATCAGGCAGTCCTTCGGCTCGGGGAAGGCATTGTCGGTGTTGCCCTCGGCTTCCTTCGCAAGAGGGTCGAGATGCGGAGGTTGACAGGAGTCGGATCGGAAGTTACCTTTGAAGAACATCTGCATCAGGTGGCAGTCCCGAAGGGTGTGCTTGACGAGGGTTGAGTGGTTGGTGCAAGGCTTGTCACGCATCTTATCAAAGTGGTTGTTGTGGTCAGTCGGCTTCCTTGCTTGGGGTCGAGGCTGTCGCTCGGTGATGCCCATGATCTCATTGTCTTGCCGCTGGTTCTTCTTGTATTTCTTGCTGCTCGAGCCGCCCTCGGATCGGTCGTCCCTGCGGTAGGAGTGCCGGTCGGAGCGGTTGTCGGTCTTGTGGTCAGGCTTGGACTTCTCCTTGTCCTTGCCCCGGTCTCGGTCGAAGTTGGCTTGGACAACCTCCTCCCTAGTGGCGAATGTGGTGGTGATGTTGAGAAGAGCGTGTGCCGTCCGAGGCTTTTTACACCTCAGCTTGTGAACGAGCGTCTTGAATGTCGTGCCGCAGGTGAAGGTGTTGATGACATCAGCGTCGCTCACGTCGGGCAGCTCGTTTCACTTGCGTGAAAAACGCTAGATGTAATCGCGGAACGATTCACCAGACTGCTGCTTGTAGCTCTTCAGATCCCAAGAGTTCCGCGGGCATGTGTAGGTCCCCTGGAAGTTGTCGATGAAGATGCAACAAAGGTCGGTCCAGTCGTGGATGCAGCCCTCGAGAAGGTGCTCAAGCCACCCTTGGCTGAGTCGGACAGGAAGAGTGGCAGGTACTGGATGGTGAACAGGTCATCTGCGCCCCCCCCCCGCTCTGCAGGCGAGGCGATAATCTTCGAGCTAGTGGGTTGGGTTTGTCTCACTGGTGTAATTGATGATGTTAGTCGGAGCGCGGAATCTCTGTGGGAACGTGGCTCTCCGGATCTGGGTCCCGAACGCCTGAGGCCCGACCTCGTTTGGACTGAGGCTCCAGAGGTGGTTGTAGCTACACCGCCGATCGCAATGGTCGAATGTTCGTTTTCGCCTGGACTCGATGTAGCGCTCGCTCCTGTCTTGCCTTCTCTTGTCGATGGTGTGACGGACGTCGCGATGCTCTCCGAGGCGCCGGCGAACGGAGCCAGCCGGTGGTAGAGGATCTCGTGCCTCGATCCGACCGTCGTGATTGTCGCAGGCCAGACTTCGTCGATTAGCGTGCAGTCGCTGAGAACTGCGGACCTTAGAGTGTTGTGGTCGTTGCGATGGCTCAGGTTGTTGAAGCGTGTCGTGGAGGTAGACGCGTAGACGTCATAGGTTTCTTTTAGCATGGGGTTGTCAGGAGTAGCGGACTCGTCGAGGACGTAAGCTGCTGCCACCAAGTTCTCAAGCGGACTGTTGAAGACGGGCGTGCCGCCATCCAGGATCTGCTAGTACGCAGACCGTGCCCGGGCTCGGGCGCCAGCACTCGTCGCAGCAGCACCTTTGCCCGGAGCATCATCCTCGGTGGCTGATTTGCGCCGAAGGGCTTCCTCGACGATGGAGAGGGTGCAATGACGTGGAGAAGCGTCACCATTCAGAGTCTTGTTAGGAGTCCTATCCTCTGCGGCCTTGGTAGACTGCAGCATGAAACAGTCCCGCGCCGAGTCGTGACCCAGCACAGTGTGGGCCTAACGATGACGGGCCGCGCGTCGCTTGCGCGGGGCCTGAAGATGAAGCTCGCCGACGTTGTCGGCGACAAACTCCAGGCTTCCAAAGTAGAAGGCCTGACCAGCGGCGAAGACGGCAATGCTCTACGATCGACCATCACGAGTGATGGCAACCGCGAAACTTCCAAAACAAAGGTGAGAGATCAAAGTCTCTCCGACCGGGGCAAAAATCGAAGCCATCGAAAAGCGAAGCAAAAACGCACCACGAAAACCTCCCTTCTTGACACGCCAACTGTCGATGTACTGACCGCCGATACAGTAAAATTTACATAATCGGAGGGAAATACGGTGCGCTCTTCGTATTCAAGGTGGCCTAATCTATGAAAGACCAAGAGTTAATCTGGTTCGAGCCGCCACGAAGGTGTAATACCTACATCCAAGGAGAGTGGATGGATTGTATGAACTCAAGAACACGAGTACAATAGTGAAAGGGCCTTGGCACGAGCAAGAACCATAGCACGCGTATGTTGTTGTGGTTACAATGGATTGTATGAACTTATTTTTTAGGCCCCGGTACCCCTTTATATAAGGGTCGGACTAGGGTTACAAACTTGACGCCTACGGAATCTAGTGGTCCTCTAACGGGTGGGGTCACGGTCATCGCCGAAGTTGATCCTCTGGCGTCGAAGCAGGCTGTCGATGTACTTCGATCGTCTTTTGTCCAGTGGTAGGGGACAAAGGATATTTTTCTGTTTTGCTTTACCGCCCACCGAACGCTTTATCGATCGTCTGGATGCTTTACCTCCTTCTGGTATGCTTTACCTCCTGCGGTATGTTGTCAAGAATCTCTGTGCTCGTCAGAAGTTGACCGATAAGACGGTGGCCGACCCCTAGGGGTCGGGCGAGAGGGTTGGCTTCTAGCCGTTGGCTGGCTGAATCTTGTCGTCACGTGTCCCCAACCTTTTGGTGGTTGGGCCGTTGTGCTTGTACGGCCCCGACCCTTGGGGGTCGGGACGTTCTCCAATGACTTGATGCTACGAAGTTTTTCGTGGGCTGTGGATTGGTCTATGGGCATAGCCCATGGCCGAGTCTTTATATTCACTCTGAACCTATAGGTATTCGAGGTACATATGATCTCGACAGAAAGTATGATGTCTTCATCATCCTTTTAACTTGATTTAGAGTCGTTCTCGACTGAAATTTATATTGAAACCCACCGTTTCATCATGCCCTTTAGAAATTATGAAAGGTGAAGGACATAAAGGTATTTTAATGTAGTCATGTGGTGGCCACAGAATCACTTTCTGAAGAAAAAAAAATCACTTCTATAGAATCTCTATCAAAGAGGCTTTAAAAATAGGATCGAGAATCACTTCACAAATTAGAAAAAGCTATTTTTTTTAACTCCTAACTCTTTAGTTTATTTCAGGGAATTATTTTATAGACATTGTTAGACACCGGTTTCCACCCCGATTCTCCATAAAATCAAATGCTCATGCAGCCAAATTGCCCACGTCTCATGCTGTGCACAGGAGACGCGCTTCAAACACGGCATTTTCCCCGCTTCTCGTTGCTTATTGGCACTCTCATCCCGCGCTGCTCCCTCAGCATCCTCGTCCCACTTGCGCGCTGCTCCCTCGGCAGAGTCGGCACCCGCTGCTCCTGTTCGCTGGGCACCTTCACTCCTGCTCACGGGACGCATCGCTCCTGCTTGCCGGTCCCACATCTAATTCCACATCGCGCGCCCGCCTCCGTCTCTGCTTCCTGCATCCCCCTCCGGTTCCGCTCTGCGCCAAGCGTCCACCTCTAGTACCGCCTCCTCTTCCCGCGTTCGCCGCCAGTTCTGCTCTGCGCCACGCGTCCACCTCCGGTTCCGCTCCACGCGGTGCGTACGCCTCGCTCTCGCTCGGTGTTGCGCGCCCGCCTTCGCTCCAGTCTCCTGCACTTCGATTTCTTCTCCAAGAAGCGGACTACAACACGTTGCTTATTTTAGGACTGTTTCCCTAAGCGGCTGTCTTTTTGATAGCTAAAGAGAAGCTAGATTCTTCACAAATTTCAGAACAGATATATAAAATCAGTTAATAATTACTACTTCTAATGAAAACAAGGTTTGGGACATATTTTCTGTTTTTGACTAAGAGGCAGCTCTGCGAAGCTCTGCCATATGAGTCTTTACTTTGTGATCCTATGATTCAAAATTGTAGTCAAATATTTATCGTTCACACTTTCAATAAGCTTTCTCTTTTCTCACTACATATTATCTCTCTTTTTTTATTCATTTTCTATTCACCATATATTTTTTACTTCTATTTAATCGAGGTGTGTTCAGCGCTGCAAGTAAAAGGAACCGATGGAGTTGATAAACTAAAATTTGGGCGCCAACACTACCTCTTAGTACATAATAAAACTCAAATCTCATTGACTTTTCAAATTATACTCTCTATCCACTTGGAAGCTTAATTATAGGATTAGTTGACTATGACTTTGACTAATAATTTTTATAAATTTAATTAGCATTATTAACATACAAATTATATATTATTAATTAAAGTTACGATTAATAAATCCTAAAAATAAGGTTTAAGTGAGATGAAGAGAGTAACTTCCTTTCTGGATGAGCCTGTGAAAGTCAATGCACGCACACCAAATTGAATCCCCTGCCATGCGTGATCTACACTGATCAGCTGCATTAATGGCGGAATAAGGTAGCCGGGCTCTGTGAACGTGCAAGTCTAGTGCTAGCAGTAGGCCACTTTCAATGGTGTATTAATTGTGACATATCAGCATTTTGCTTAGACACAATACTCAACTTCGTTCTTAAACTATTGCTCAAAGCTCAAATTTATCTCACAACTTTCAAAAAAGTTTAAGTCCTTGAACTTTGTTTAGAGGTTTAGTTTTATCTCTGATCCGCCGTGGTTGTATATGTGGCATGCCACGCAGCATCTGCTATGCCACGTCGACCTTACTTTTTTTATTATTAATTTTAATTAAATTTTTCTCTCAAACCACAGCATATTCATATCCGTTTGAACCATTGTGTTTCTTATAATTAAAATGATAATTTGTAAATATTTATGTTTTTGATATTTTCATATACTGCTTCATATTTTAACAAACTGACCCACCGCAATCAAATGTAGGAAATATCATTTCTTAATGCAATAGAAAAATTCAAAATTCAAAATTTTGATATTTTCAAATTTTAAAAATACCAAAATATATTCACGTGGGATATAAAATTTTTATGTCTGATTCTTAACACAATCCAAATATTGAAAACATGTTGCATTAATTCTAAGAAATTCACACGGATTTGAAAATACATTTGCAGTTTAAGAGAAATCATTTTAGAAGTTAGAAATTTAAAATTGACGTTGATGTGATATGCCATGTACTGATGTGGCATGCCACGTGAGTAGCCCACATCGGATGAAAGATGAAACTGAACCTCTAACGAAAGTTCAAAGATTGAAAGTTCAGGGATGAAATTGAGATAGTTCAGGGATGGAATTGAGTATTATGCCTTTTGCTTACGTAGCAAAGAAATTAACGAACAAAGAGAGTGAAGAATAAAGAAAAATATGCATTAAAAGGACTCTACTTAGTTTTTATGACATAATTCTTTTTTATAAAATATATAAGAAATCATTAAATTTTAATCTATATAGTAACTACTATCAAAACTATGCATTGTAAAACATTGGATTAAAAAAGAATTTATTATTCTTAGAAACTATTGGAACTTGCATTAGGATTGCTCTTAGACACCGTGATTAACTACTACCCACTTCACCAATGGTTGATAATCTTTTTGCACTGTTTAAACGGCAGGGGAAGCATATGTTCGGGTCCCATGTGACATACTCACGAACAAGGTTTACAAAACCGTTTAAAATCGGTCAGTTTTTGCGATTTTCGATGAAACCGGTCTGGTTCGATTTCACCGGACAACCGGTTTTTATTTTAAAAATTTAAAAAAATTTAAAAATTTGAAAAATTCGGAATACCGATAAACCGGTAAAACCGGTGAAACCGGTGGGTTTCAAATTTTGAAATCTAAAACCGTAAAAACTGGTCGGTAAACCAGTGAAACCGCTCGATAAACCGCAAAACCGATCGGTTTACTGTAACAATTCGTTCAAATTTTGAATTTTCGATTTGATTTTTTTTTATTTTTGCGGTTTTCGTCAAACCTATCCCGACCGGTTTTAACGGTTTAAAGTAAATCATAAGAATTAATTTGATACATGTCATTATAATTTTGTAAAATTTAAAATATATCGTTCGAATCTATATATCATTCACTTGCAGAACCTCATTTGTCATTAATACATCAATAATATATTTTAAAATTTACAAAATTATAATGACATGTGTCAAATTCACCCAATCATAAACATTGCTCACGAGTAGCGTGATCCCTCAAAACGGCCTGAAATTCAACGCGCGACTATCAAGTTCACAAAGCGGCACACCGGAGACAATAATAGCACGGTAGGGTCCACTGCATTTAACCTGACACAAAGCGCTTCCATCTCTTCACTACAGTCCCGTTCTCCCATCTCTCTTCGCTAGCTCCATTCCTTCCATTGTCGGGTTTCTCCTCTCCCAGTTGATTCCGACTTCCTTCTGTCTCTCACGAGCTCGTTCAGCGGCGGGCACCGAGAGCATTCGATGCTCGACGTGCTTCAACTTGTGTTTACAGGTACTCAATCCACAGTCCTCTGAACCTTCTCTCTCTCCGCACACCCCCCCCCCCCCCNNCCCCCCCCCCCCCCCCCCCCCCCCCACCCCCAAAAACACACCAAGAATGTTTCCAATAATGTTTGGTTTCCATGAGTTTAGATTTAGATGTGGATTGAGATACAGGATACTGCCATCTTTTGAGGATTAATTAATTTATTTTCAGGTCAATATGAACTGATGAGTTAAAAGATATTTATGGTCTCAAATAGTAGTAATGAATTGCATTGCGAAATAAGCAGAAGATTACAAGCATCTGTTTGGTTCTTTGAAAATTCAGACTCAAGATCTAACATTCATCTTCATCAATGCTTCCTTCCGTGGGGTCTAAGGAAAGAAGCTAGTTGGCTGAGAAAAGTAGAAAATGACGCTCACCCTACTGTTTACTTCCTTATGTTTACTATATACTAGGGTAGTACATTAATTTTTGTTACAAGATTGTGAACCGTCCATTAAGGATTAAAACTCGTCTTATAGTGTGTGCTACTGCTATGGTAAAAAATTTCAACGCGAAATTTAGCTTTATGTTGGAGGATTAAAATAAAGCATTTTGTATGTCTTGGCGACTATGCTTGTAAGAAAAATGGAGTAATTTCTTTCCTCAAGTTCCCTGACCGAAGCAAGCCTGCCGGGAAGTTTTGAGTATAAAAATCATTGAAAGCCTTTGTAGTTGAAAGTTTATCTATTTTGCCTTGGACAAACTTAAATTGTAAAAACAGAAACAATGCTGGCAACTCATCGCGTCATTTTGAGTCTAGGTGGGTTTTTTTTTCCTTGTACTAAGCTTAGGTGTGCTTTGCAGCACGTATATGATTCAAGATGGATATTTAATTCAATACAATGAGGAGATACATATTTGTGCAAATACTTTTTCTCTGAACTCCTGGGATGGCTATTTACTTTATGGCAATGACACAGATATATCTGTCCTGCAAGCAGTGAATTGGGCAGACCGCAGCACACCGTGAATTAAGCATGTTCTTAACAACAGAGGGCTTAGTGCAGCTATGGAACAGATGGGAAATCCAAGTAGTTGTACTTCTCAGCTTCATCTTGCAAACCTTCCTATTCCTCAGTGGTGGCATTAGGCGGTACAACTCCAACACCTTCCTCAGACTATTCATCTGGTTAGCCTATGTAGGGGCAGATATGGTTGCAGTGTATGCCCTTGGCCTCATATCCCGGAATGACCCGAGTTCCACAACATCGGTTCAGTGCCATGGAAACTATGGATTCAGTGCTAATTGCAACAAGCTTGCATTCTTTTGGACGCCGTTCCTCCTCATCCATCTTGGTGGGCAGGACACTATGACTGCTTTCTCAATGGAGGACAACAACTTGTGGGCAAGGCACCTGCTGAACCTGTCCATCCAAGTTTGCCTGGCATTATACGCCTTCAGAAAGTCGATAGGCCAGCATAGCTTAAATATTATAGCTCCAGCCATCCTTGTGTTTCTTACTGGAATAATAAGGTATGGGGAGAGGACATGGGCTCTTAAGTGCGGTAGCCGCAACGGCCTTAGGGAGACACGTTGGAAATGGCTGAAACTGAATTTTGATGTTGACAAAGGCAGTTATGTTGGTATATTATTGTATGTTTTGAACTCAATGCTTGGTGTCCGAGATCTTTTCTCTGGACGAACCCTTTCCCAGATGAAAGTAGGTGAGGTATTCAAGTTTCAAGTTGACAGCAGGACCCAGGATCAATTGCTTAAGCTGCTGGAGGTTGAGCTTGCCATGATGTACGATGACCTGTACACCAAGGCTATGGTGCTTCGAACAAGAACCGGGATCATACTCCGGTGCATCAGCGAGGTCTCTATGATCTCTGCCTTTGTGCTCTTTGTAATTGCCAGAAAGAAAAATATCTACAGTAGAGCTGATGTTGCAATCACATATCTGTTATTCGCCGGTGGCCTTGGCCTTGATCTTTGTGCTTTTGTTCTGATGGCCATGTCACCATGGACCTGGGCATTCTTCAAAGTGCGAAAATGTGAAAGGCTTGCCCATGGAACTTGGTTCCTTTTCTCTAGTAGAATTGGCTGGCCAGAGAAGAGGATATTGTGGTCGAACTCCATGGGGCAGTACAGCTTTCTGATGTCCTGTGTGGGCCATCATAGAAAAAGAACATCATTCAAAGTACTTAAGAAAACCAGAAGGATATTTAGTGCTGTTGAGAAAATGCTTTTTGTCAGAAAGCTTAGCCACGCCAACAAAGTCAAGGTTAACAAGGAAATCAAGGACAATGCCATAATATGGGTTGGACGTGTTGCTCGCGAGGAGTTTACAAGGATCACTGATCAGCAAAACTGGATCCATCTTCGCCCGATTATCAAAGCTACACTGAACTCTGCTGCTAATTCTTTTGGTGATAACATCATTATCTTGCATACATATACAGAGTTACACTTGCGAAAACGCCCTAAAGAGGGCGTGAGTGATGATAAGGATCCTGAGACAACATCAAACACAAGTACTGTCATGGACACATGCAGAAAGATATCAAACTACATGGTCTACCTCTTGGTTGTGCAGCCTTTGATGTTGCCACTCAGTGGCACTGCAGAGGATACATTGGCAAAATTTTATGAGAAGATCAGCACAAAAAAAAATAACAGAAGTGAGCAAGATGTTCTACAAACATCGTATCAGCTGGTGGAGGATCTGCTCGAGTTTGGCTATGAGGAATGCTTGCAAGAACAGAAGGAACCAGGGCCATGGCACGAGACGCTTATGGAGATCAGAGATATGTGGATGAGGCTGCTTATTTACGCCGCAGGCAAGTGCCCAGTCGAATTGCACGCTCAGCAGGTGGGAAGAGGAGGGGAGCTTCTCACATTCGTGTGGCTGCTCATGGCGCACTGTAGTATTGGAGATGTTGATCGTCAGGTTGGCCTTATAAGCAGCAACGATGTAATGTCAGGGCAGTTTTGTGTATTTCATTTTCCTAGTGAAGTTACAAAATAATCTAGCTAGTGTATAATCATCCACTACGACTGGAAAGTCGATGGATACACAAGGAACCGATATACTATACTGGTTCATGCCCACATACAGACTGGGACTCACAATATAAATTGATTGATTCTATAAGTATACGTTTATAAATTTATTTTGTTACATGCATTTTGATGCACTTTGTCATTAACAAACTGAAAGCAAATCCAATCCTAGCCTGATGAATGAAACTGAACAGCTAAAGAACTAAATTGGTGCCATGGCAAGCAGCAACATGTTAGAATTTGAGTCATGAGTTGTGATCCGAGTTTAATGGATCAGCATGTAAGCACCGACTGTAATATAATGAGAACTGATCCTCAGTGATCGTCATTCCGCCCAATTACCATTCTTCCATGGTAGTCAGAGCCTAGTTCGAATTCCCCACAAAACTTGTAATATTTGGCACAACTGCTTCATCTCCATCTCTGGCTGGGAACAAGGCAGCAACTCCATCTCCTGCCCAAACCAACTACGTTGCCACGCCGCCGGCACTCAACCACATGATCAGCGTAAAGGTCACCGGAGTGAATTATCTCCTATGGACAACTCGTTTCCATACCTTTGAAGTAAGAGATTGATAGGCTATGGTGACGGCACAATTTCCATGCCTAATCCCACCATCTCAGAGAATGCTGCTACTGAAGGAGCTCCACCTCGTGTCATTGACAACCTAGAGTACCTTGCATGGTACCAACAAGATCAGATGGTGCTCTCGACAATTCTGTCCTCTGTGAAGAAGTTTTTGGGCAAACAGTTGAATTTAAAAAAAATCCCAAAAGGTGTGTGGAACCACTTCGAGAAGATGTATGCGTCCACCTCCAAGGCATTATGCAAATCTGCATGCAGCTGGCGAAGATCCAAAAGAATGATCTCTCTGTTGATGTGTACTTCAGAAAGGTAAAAGGCCTCACTGATGTTCTCTGCTCCATCGGCAAGGCAATTGAAGATGAAGAACTGATCGCACATCTCCTGCGCGGTCTGGGTTCATAGTACGAACCTTTTGTGTCAAGCATCACCATGCGCACTGACACTGTCACACTTGATGATGTCTATGCGCACATGCTGGCCTTCAAGTTGAGAATCGAGCATAACAACACCAACTATCAGGTATCCTCTGCCAATTCTGTGAACAGAAACCAGGGATGCGACAACAACAATAGAGGTGGCGGTGGCGGTGGCCGTGCAAATTGTGGCACAGGAGGTGGACCTGGTCATGGAAGAGAAACAGAAGGTGGCCTCTACAACTATTCTAGAAGTCAGAATACTCAAGGAGAAATCTTGCCAAGTGCGTGTGTGGCAAGACTGGGCACTCTGCACTTCGGTGCTGGTACCGTTTTGATCACTCTTATCAGGCTGAAGACACAACCAAACAGGCTGCTACTACTGTCACAAACAACTATATACTAGTAGACTCCAATTGGTATGTTGACACTGGAGCCACAGATCATATCACCAGTGATCTCGAGCGGTTAAGTCTCCAGGAACGCTACACTTGCGGTGATCATGTTCAGGCTGCAAATGGAGCAGGTATGTCTATTGCTCATATTGGAAATTCAGTTATTACTGCTACTGTTCGACCATTAGTTCTGAAAATATTTTACATGTGCCTCAAATTAATAGACAACTGTAATCTATTCATAAGTTAGTCTATGACAATCATACCTTTGCTGAATTTCATCCTACCCACTTTCTTGTCAAGGATTAAGCCACCAAGAACACTCTTCTCAGAGGAAGTTGTAAGAATGGCCTCTACTGCCTTCCAAATAATTGCTGCAGATAGGCTCTCTCCTCTGTCAAGGTCACTCATCAACTGTGGCTTCAGAGGCTGGGACTTCTTGCATGGATTAGAAAACAATAGTCTTGCTGCATTACCAAGCACTACTCATCCTGTCTGTAATGCTTGTCAATAGGAAAAGGCACATCAGTTACCTTTTCATTCTTCTAATGATGTTACTACTAGTCTCTTAGAATTAGTTCACACTGATGTGTGGAGAGCACCTAGGACCTCTGTCAATGGATTTAAGTATTATTTGAGCTTTGTTGATGACTATAGCCATTTTTCTTGGATTTATTTTCTTAAGCCTAATCTGAAATTGAAATATATATTCTTGCAATTCCAAAGACACGTTGAATGATTGTTGGATAGGAAATTTCTGTCAATCCAGTCGGATTGTGTGTGTGTGTGGGGGGGGGGGGGGGGGGGGGGGGGG
>BCLF01000176.1:200968-225761 GCA_001602275.1 Zoysia japonica | reverse complement strand
GGGGGGGGAGGATAGCATCGACTACATAAATACTTCAAAATAGTAGGCATTGAGCATAGAATTTCTTGCTCACATACAAACCAGCAAAATGGTCTCAGTGAAAGGAAACACAAACACATAATAGAAACTGGCTTAACTCTTCTAGCTCATTCACAAATGCCAATTTGTTTTTGGGATGAGGCTTTTCATTCAACCTGTTTTCTAGTAAACAGACTGCCCAGCAGAACAATAGACAATGAAACTCCCATTTTCATTCATTCACAAATTCCTCAAGGTTTTTGGGATGAGGCTTTTCATTCATTCACAAATCCTGATTACAAATTCCTCAAGGTGTTAGTTTGTGCTTGCTGGCCTGATCTTAGAGCCTGCAATTCCAAGAAACTAGAATTTAGAACCAAAATGTATCTGTTTCTGGGACTGCAAATTACAAAGGATATAAGTGTTTAGATCCAAAAACAACGAGAATTTATATATCACGAGATGTCGTTTTTCATGAGTGTTTTTCCATTTTCTAATGCATCAAACACTGTTATGAATTCCATACAAAACTCTCGCCATCCCCCTATCTTGCCCACTGTTCAGTACATAGAACAGTTTTTACTGAAACCTTTGAAATTTTTCTGACAACACCTGAAAACCCAGACAATAGCATAGCAGTAACTAAAAATTTTACTGACCATGGACATACTAACTCTGAACATCCTGATATTGCTGGAGAAATGCCCTCAATCAGTGCAAATTCACAGGACTCTAAAAATGCAGCACAAGTCACTGATACACAAGAAGACTCTGTTCCAGTGCAGCATCAAATGCAGACAAGACTGAAGAACAATATTGTCAAGCTCAAAATATTTTCAGATGGTACTGTAAGACATGCAGATTCGCAAGCAGATTGTAGAGCCAGAGTCCTATAAAGAAGCATTACAGCAAGTTGAGTGAAAAAATGCAATGGATGAAGAATACAATGCCCTGATCAGGAACGAAGCCTGGACCTAAGTTCAAGAGTGGGATAGATCTGATTGACAACAAATGGGTTTTTCAAACTGAAAAGAAAACAAAATAGTACTGTTGATAAATAGTACAAAGCAAGACTGGTTGCGAAGGGCTTCAAGCAAAGGTTTGAAATGACTATCTTGATACCAATGGTCCAGTAGTAAAGTCAAGCAGTCAAAATTATCTTGTCATTAGCAGTCTCAAGAAATTGGTAAATGCATCAGATTGATATTCAGAATGCCTTTTTGCATGGGAAGTTAGAAGAAAAAAATTTTATGTGCCAACCTTCTAGATATTCAGATACAGGTGTACCTGATAATTACATCTACAAACTCGACAAGACATTATATGGGCTTAAATAGGCACCTCATGCCTGGCACTCAAGACTCACCAGCAAGCTTCAAGAATTGGGTTTCATTCCTACGTCAGCAGATGCCGCATTATTCATCTTCAAGAAAGGTGATATAACATTTTATATGCTGATACATGTAGATGATAAAATTATTTTCAATTCTTGTCAGAAGGTCACACAAAGGCTGATCAATCAGCTAATAGGAGTTTGTAGTAAAGGATTTAGGCACATTGGAATATTTTCTCGGCATTAAAGTGAAACATGAACCAGGGGGAATATTACTGACACGGGAAGAGGTATGCGGGTGATCCACTACAAAGAGCTAAAATCAAGGATCGTAAGACAATAACAAATCCAATGGCTACAGCAACAGAAAAATTATCCAAAGAACCAAGGGAAGCCTCTTACTGAAGAAGAGCAATTTCAGTACAAAGGTATAATTGGAGGACTTCAATGTCTAACTATAACCAGATGAGATATCTCATTTGCAGTCAACAAATATGTCACCAAGCTCCTACAGATGAACATTTATCAGCAGTGAAGAGAATACTTAGGCAAAAGAAAAAAAGGGCATAGCAGATCAAGGCTCAGAATTTCACAAGTGTTCATCAATGATTCCGCATGCTTTCTCTGATGCATAACTGGACAGGCTGCGCTGATTATCGAAGATTAACATGGGTTTGCAGTTTATCTAGGCTCAAATCTGGTTTCGTGGTGCTCCAAGAAACAGCAGACAGTATCAATATGTAGCACTGTGGCTGAGTACAGGGCAATACCAAATGTAGATGCTGAAGTGATAGATTCAATCACTCTGAAGAATTAGGTATTTATCTGACAAGGCCTCCAACACTCTGGTGTGATAATCTTAGGGCAACTTATCTCATGGCAAATCCCATGTTCCATGCAAGAACAAAACATATTGAAGTGGATTTTGACTCTGTTCGTCAGCAGGTATCAAGGAAAGCAATGGAAGTCAAGTTCATATCCTTAAAGGATCAGTTAGCAGACATGTCACTAAGCCATTGCCAAGACAGCCATTCAATCAAAATGGATAAATATCGACCTGAGAAGATGACGTTGTGATTGAGGGCAGCTGCTAGAATTCAGCGCCCGGCAGTTGCACGGTGACCACGTCATGATCCCAGTTTAACGGATCAGCATGTAAGCACTGACTGTTATATACTAAGAATCGATTTTCAGTGATCGTCATTCCACGCAATTACAATTCTTTCATAACAAATGTCAAACAGATCGAGTGGATATTTTGGGGTAAAAAATGGAAGGAGTGGTTCGAACGAAGGAAAGATGTGGTGGAAAGGTCGACAGCAACATAAAGCGCCCCCAACAATTCAACAAAAAATAATAATTAATTAGGAGCATGAAGTTCAAGGGAACCCAAAAACAAAATGGAACAGTTTGCGCGAAATGGATCATCACAACACCAGCAGACAGCCAGACACTAACCCAGGTGCTTCGTCGTGCTTCAGACTGTTGCACCAACTGATAGGACGTGACTGGAGACTGGAGTCATTATAATGTTGCTGATTATTGATCTATTGGAACTACATATATAATTTTAGATCTCGATTGTAAAATGATGTGCAAGAGGATGGATTACACGCTGACATGGAAACTGCACTTCTGCGAACAACTTCCATTAATCATGTATCACACATTTAACAGCGTAAGTTTTAAAATAGAAAATAAGAGATATGAATATAGTATATAAAATAACTGCACACTTGACGATGAACCATCATAAGCTTTCCAGCTTTATTCCAACCATGAATGAAGAACAATCACCCTTACGTGCGTAGCTTTGCCTCGATCCCTGGGAAGAACTTCCATGTATCGATCAGTTGACCCTCCTGCAGTTCGTCCGGACCTGCCCTCGGGACGGGTCGGTCACCGGACTCAGGTTCCCCATGTTGATCATGGACTGCGCGAAGCTGGCGAAGAAGGCGTCCTGGCTCCCGGCGAACTGGTCGACGATCGGCGCCGTGGTGCCCTGCGCTCCCGGCGCCGACTTGAGCTCCTGATCGGAGTTGAGGAACCCCCGGTTCACCTCGAGGTTCGTGTAGTAGTTCTTGTCGAAGGTGTCCGGCGTCGTCGGGTCCAGGTCGTTCAGGGCCGAGCCGTTGCCGTTCCTGGGGCACCTCTGCGAGAGGAAGGCTCGGTACGCCGGGTCCAGGGTCGGGTCGGGCATGTTCGTCCCGCTGAAGTTGTAGAGCCTGTCCGTGACGAACTGGCACTGCACCCTGCCGAACGTGTGCCCGCCCGAGAGCGCGACGAGGTCGACGTCGTTGAGGTTGAGCGCCCTGAACTTGCCCTGCAGCACGGTGAGGTTGTCGTTGGGCGCCGGTAGGTTGAGGGAGCCGTTGAAGTCGGACGTCATGCCGTCAAGTCTCCCCAGCAGCACACCCCAGTTGGGGCCGCCCGACTGCCCATGTGATGTGAATCTGTTAGCTTGATAATAGACATGTCGGTGCATCCCTACCTGTATCCTATCCGTCATGATTTGCAATCTACTTCCTCTGTTTTTAAATTATTACTGTTATAATAAGACTACGTAATATTTTGCTTATGTAACTGCCTACATCTATTAATAATGAACCTGCAGGTTTCTCACAAACAGAAATTAACCTGCCTTCCAAATTATAGAAAGGTAGCGATGTAGTTATATATACGGCACGTCGTTAACTAGCAGTTAAATCGCGGGTTGCAGCATGCCCATCGAGAGCGACGTCGCAACTACCTTCAGTCACGTTATTACTGTAGTATGGGGTATGGCAAATCATGATCATGTAGCATGTGTGTTACGTACCAGCTCGACGGAGATCTCCGCGGCGAGTGCGAGGATGTCGGCGCAGGAGACGACGCCGGGGCAGTCGTTCTCCAGCGCCGCCTTGACGGCGTCCACCACCTCGAACCCCCGCGCGGAGTTGTTGTTCGGCGGCGACGTCTTCTCCGACGGCATCCCCGGGACGCTGTCCAGCAGCAGCGACCCGTCGCAGCCCTAGCAGTTGATTCACATCAATTATCAGCACACGTCAAATCAACGATTCATGCATGATTGCTTCGTGATGAAATTAACCGTACCTGAACGAAGCAGTCGTGGAAGTGGAGGCGGATGAGGCTGGCGAAGATGCGCGTGTCCGAGTCGTGCGCGTCGATGAGCACCTGCTTCGTGATGTCGTAGGCGTCGGGGCACGTGTCGTCGTAGTAGTCCTCGCACAGCTGCGCCGCCGCGCCGTGGAGGCACAGGGCGGCCACCAGCAGCGCGCCAGAGAGGATGGCAGTGGCGGCGGAACGAGAGGAGGAGGAAGCCGCCATCTCTTATTAGACTCTGCGATGTATCGTCCTGATGCGTGTCAACCGAGCCACGCGCGCTCCACCATTTATAGGCTAACAACTGATCGATGGGCCGACACTGTAGCAGGACTCATCATTGAGCAGCGCGCAGAGTGCCGAGAAAGAGGCTGCTAATGAGTGAACGAGAGTCAACATACACTCATGTATACGTACAATTATGTGTTAATTTACAGGTTGCAGTGATAATGTAAATAAGGTATTTCGATGGCTCATGTGGATTTCAAGTATAGCACGTCCAAAAAGCTTGACCGTATATGATATACGCACGATCGAATAATCGTGGATGCAGACGTTTCAAAGTTGGCTTCTCCAGCATGCTCAACTGCATTCTTCTCCTACTGCTAGGTGCACATGCATGCAAGGATCATACGAGCATCAACGACGACAGCGCGTTCTGGCAGATGAAACCAATTTGGGCGATCGGCATGTGGTGCTTTACTTGTACCTAATACATAATCTTTATTTGCATGATAAAGTACTGTACTGTGCCTAGCGTACAACTCAGCACAGAACTATACGAGTACAGTACTAGCAATTTGGGCGATGGGCACCGATGTAGATTGATAGACAGTCCATGAAATAAATTAATTATGATTTAAATGGTTTCGACCTCAAGAAAAGTATACAAGTGGATTTAAGTATTTTTCGAGAATGAATTGGATGTGATCGATTGATGCATGGTCCCGGGAAATATGTGAATTTTCATACTTGGGCGGCTGCCTGCTCTGTTGGCAGTAAGCATGAACCAGCTGCATAAGTATATGTATATAAACAAGTATGCACTGCTCGTGTTGGGTAGTGTACCTAATGTTAGTTCCCCGATTTTGTTTCTTCTTAGCGCCCTAGCATTTTATTTTTGACACACTATTTTATTTACTAGTTGTGTTAAATTTATCTGGTCTAGAGATTGGCTAGTTTGGAAGATATTGAACCACATAGGAGTTAATCTGTAATAAATACACTATAAGAAACACTAAGATAAAATATAACATGTATGTTATAGGCTAACATGTGTTAACAAACTCATATGATTGATCCACGCCATTGAGCCGTACGTATGCAGTTACATCTATATGCCCTCTACCATTCTATATATATTTATCTTGCTATTCTTGCTGTAAACCCAATGTATAGGCAAGAATCTTGGAATGCGTTTTATATGGTCCATGTAGAATGTTTAATTAACTGGCAAACCAAATAAAGTTAAAATGCAAATTATCAAGAAATAATTATGCCAGAATTAAGTAGTTAAATGAAGTATATTATGCAAGAATTAAGTATTTAAATAACATATTGAACTTAAATATAATAACTCGAGTAAGAATTAAGAAATGACAAATATGTTAGACATTGGAATTTTTCTTATTTTATTTCTCAAGAATGCAAATATTTAGTTGAGATTTGGTGAGTAGGTTTATCATTTTGCAAAATCCTGTCGGAATTTTTGAGATCAATGAGAGGCGAACATTTTGCTTGGACAGTTCCGCGCCTTCATTATCTTATATGTTGATATGATAGAACAAAAGCCTTTTTGAAATGTTTTTTGGAAGAAAACCTTTCCATCACTGTTTTCAACGTATAAATGGATTTACTCTACGAACTTGTTACACAGCCAAATTTGGTAACGACATAACTTGCAAACATACAACAAGTAGACATAAGTAGGGTGCCATGTCGATCCACCAATATTAGTACATGGAGTTTGAGGGAGACGTCAAACTGGTGGAAGTTGATCCGCCAATATCTCATTGTGTTCGGGAGTCTCTTTAACGGGCATCTGACACAGACATCTACGCCTACCTCGAGAAAGCATCAGCTTATCTACAAGGCAGACGCAGCATCTGTTACCCGTTTGGTTAAGTAATGCTAGCTCTTACCTCTTCTTGATGCCAAATGATTCCAGAGTTGGGAAGCATAGTATGGCTACTTGTCGGTTCAGACGACAACCAACCAAAAAGCTGTGCTCCACCGTGCATATATAACAATACAAGTTGTTTACATGTCACAGTGGCCATTAATTTTCCATAAAGAACTGATCCTATGCAGCAGTGAAGAGAGGTCCCTGGGAATGATTCCAGGATGAACAGGAACCATTTTTTTTTCGACACTCTCTTCGCCTAGTAGTTAAGGCTCTTCAATTATCTCTCGTCTTGTTAATATGCACCTAACAAGGAGCATGAGTGTGTTCCTTGTACAGTTGTAGGAGAATAGTTTGGTGTTTCAATCAATCGCTAGGAATCAAAGCAGATGTACTGAAAACTTGAAGTTTGAGCGCTCGATCGATCAGTACCTGCACGATGTTCATGCAACCAATGGAACTGATGCAATCATTCAACTGATACAAGACGATTCTCAGATGGATTCTGTGCAGATCGTGGACTTGTTAATACTCACTTTGGTTTTAAAATATTAATATCGTTGACTTTTAACATCAACTTCTAACACCGTTAACTCAGAACTCAACCGTGTTATATATTTTAAACCGGAGGGAGTAATTAGTAGGAGTACCTAACTATTTCTTCAGTACCAATCAGATGGTAGTAGCACACAGTTGTTGATTTTCTGACCACGTCCTTCCCTTTGAGCTGCCGAACGCTCCGCGTCTTGACCATGGTCCTAATGAAGTCAGCGCAGAGATCTGGTTGCCGTGTCCCTATCGAACACACAGGTTCACGGGTGAGTCTAATTTTTTTTCATTTTAAGGTGACTTGAATTTAGCATAACTTTGCGTCACTTCGCTATAAACTATAAGAGGCTGTTTAGATCCCTTCATTTTGGAAAAATTTGATATTTCACAACTTTTTCAAACTCACAAATAAGTCTACCTCAATTTAATAAGGTGAGAGATAGAAATAGATTCTATACATTATTATGCTATAATTCTATTCTTTAATTTATAGCACACTCTTCAACTCACTTTCCTACGCTAGAAATGCAACATATAAATATGTCCTTTTTATGCCTAACAATAAATATACAAATATATTTCATATATAACTATATTAACTTAAATAATCTATGTCTAAATTATAATTATTAGAATGAATTCAATTTTAAAGATCCAAACGAGCCCTAAATTACAACAAAATTAGCAGTTCTGCTGTCCACAGCAACGTAAGTGGCAAATGACAGAAACAGAAGCAGATAAGCCCTATAGCCGGCTGCCCGGTGGCATAAAACCCTCTCAGAAACTTATTAAAAATAATCTTGTAATGTTTTGCCACTTTGGAGTAACACTAGGGCCACGGATAATTTCACCATGACGCGGGTACGGCCAAACACAGCGCGCGGACAGATCTGCCGCGTCACTGTCTTCCATGCATGGATATGTTTGTGTAGACCAGTTGCAACTTTTGCTCACCATTACATAAATCGCAAATTGATAGGGACGCTAGAGCTGCAAAACACAGCGAGCAGACACAAGTGCAGAAAGTAGGATTGCGATGTCTATCTGCCAGTGTTACTACGTAAGTTGAGTTTGAGAGAGACGTCGAACTAGAAGCCTGTGTGTCTAGCAGCCTCCAACCGTGGTTCTCTCAACCTAAAGAAAGGCTCCGATCGAATAGAGCACATGAACTCTGCTGGGTTCTTGATGGAGCTGAATTGTTGGATGGGATGCCTGTGACGATTCTCAAGGTCAGTCTAATGGACGTAGCTGCAGTGCATGGCAAAATAATTTTTTTGTACAATATTTAAAAAACTTCAGCTGTATCCAAATATATATGTTTCGAACACCGTATGCCGACAGGTGCATTGTGTTCTTTGGGCCGATACATAGTTTCATACATGAAAATTTAATTGAGATGTTGACCAAAGTCGTTGGAACGGCGTGATGATCTGGATGAAGTAGCTGGGCTTCTGGCCAATCCTTTTGATGTTAATCAGCTGATGTCTCCAGGAATTTGATGTCGTCCGGACAATTCTTTTGTGTCAATTTACTTGCATTACAGTTTTTTTTTATTTGTACCCTTGCTAGCCGCCAGTACGTATCTTGTGTATGGGCATATATAGACCCTATAGCTAAAAATGCGTGGCTTGACCAAATCAAATATATAATACAGGACAGTGATAAATCGTATTTGACGTTATGACGATATTTTCTTTCTCCTAAGAAATATATAAGTTTCAATATGTTCAGAAGTCTTTTCCATGGGGTGCCTTTTAGCAACAAGAAGTACATGCATGTAGGCCTTCTTCGAGACAGCTGTGGCTTGTCCAGCAGCATAGGTTGGCTAAATGATTAGACACTTCACGTCAATAATGAAATAGCTAGAAGCATCTAAACGTTCAAAATCATGTGAAGTGTTCAACCGATCCACAGCAATGATCGATGTTCCTGAGAGTTACTATGAACTATGAAGTATTGTATTTCCAATGATAAGCTGTAAACCTGAAGTGCTTATTGAAATATATCACCAATATTTTTTAATAAGCACAATATTTTTCTTTCTGCAGTCAAGAGAAAAATAATTTGATATTCTGTTTGAAAAAGCAACATGTTTGGGATGTCCGGTAATCAGTAGATAAATTGTAAAGCAAACATTCTGGAAACTGTGTTCAAATCTCTCGTCAACACGTTTGGGGGTTCCAGCATTACGCGCATATGAGAACCAAGGACAATTTTTTCCTTCTTTATTGCAGACATATGAGAACAATGACATGGGAGTGGTAAGGAACTGAACAACAACAGCAAATGAGCTGCACATTACAAGAGCTAACAATTATAATGCTTAAAATATTAACGTGCTTGTAACGCGGCAATCACCAATCACTAAGCACACAGGCATCTCTGACTAGCTTGATCCCTCCGCATCTTAGCTTCCGTTGACCTTTCTGCAGTTCTTACGTATCTCTCCCTTGGTGGGATCCAGCAACGGCTTGATGTTCCCCATTTTGATCATGGACTGGGCGAAGCTGGCGAAGAAGGCGTCCTGGCTCCTGGCGAACCGGTCGACGATCGGCGCCGTGACGCCCTGCGCCTGGGGCGCCGATTTGAGCTCCTGGTCGGAGTTGAGGAAGCCCCGGTTCGCCTCCAGGTTCGTGAAGTAGTTCTTGTCGAAGGTGTCCGGCGTCGTCGGGTCCAGGTCGTTCAGGACCGAGCCGTTGCCGTTCCGGGGGCACCTCCGGGAGAGGAACGCCCGGTACCCCGCGTCCAGGGTCGGGTCTGGCCGGTTCGTCCCGCTGAAGTTGTAGAGCCTGTCCGTGACGAACTGGCACTGCACGCGGCCAAAGGTGTGAGCCCCTGTACACCGACGCGATCACAGTATTAGTAACCGAACCGAACTATATAGGTTTTATTTGCTTCGCTTATATATATATATAATGCCGGTCTCGTCAGGGCACCCACACACCGGAGAGGGCGACGAGGTCCACGATATTGAGGCCGACGTCCTTGAACTTCTTTTCGAGCACGGTGAGGTTGTCGAACGGCCCCGGCAGGTCGGACGCGCCGGTGAAGTTGGTGGTCTTGCCGTCGAGCCTTCCTAGGAGCACACCCCACTTTGGGCCTCCCGACTGTTGGACGTCACGTTATTATTTGGGCAGTCAAAACAAACAAATAATTACTAGCACCGGATCATGTGTCAAGACGAGTACGGAATAGTTAGCTCTGTAGACGCTGGAGCACGACAAGATTGGCTCCTTTTGTAAGTTTGCATCACGTGGCTGCTGTGCATGTTGCTGTACGTACGTAGTGGATTCCTTGGTACCAGGATATTTTACCAGCAACCCAAATCGGAGCCACTCTTCCAACAATTCAGCATACGCTAGAGCTGGATTGATTTTCCAATTATTAATGATTCACAAGATTTGTATTCAAATTTATGTACTTCCTCCGTCACAAACTCTAGTTTCTCACAAATTATAAGTCATTCGCATTTCTCAAAACTCTTCACATTAATTCTCTATCTCTATCTTTCCTTGTTTTCAACGCATGTCATCTTTTTCACTCCCTTTAATTCCCATGTCTAGACCCAAAACAATCACACACACACTTTTGGTTCATGACGTATTTCAAATAAATTATATGATGACAATAAGCTAGTGATTGACTTTAAATAAATCTACTTCCATGCGCTTGTTTTACAGCAAGTTTTATTTGAAGGAGTGTGGACTTGGCATGGACGTACGTATAGTGTGTTTTACGTAGTGTCTGAGAATGTTTTGTCACGCTTTGACATCGTAGAAAAAAGATTTGCACCGAGTAATTAACTACTCCTTCTGTTTTTAAAATATAACACCGTTAACTTTTAATAGCTCAACTTATTTGAAAAGGTATGATAAATATAATATATTTTATTATAATTCACTTTATTATTAATGGTATTTAAATATAATTAATAATTTCGCACATTTAAATAAATTTTTTGAATAAGATGAATGGTTAAAGTTGATGTTAAAAATAAATAGTGTCAATATTTTAAAAATCAGAGAGAGTAATTAGAATGACTATTACTGTTTCCATGTTAGTACAGAAATGTGATAGCGTGATTCGAACTGTGGATCGTTAAATATATCCTCGTGCACGCATGCCCCACGAAAACCACGATGCACCTACCCCGTCGCGGTGTTCATGTCCCTCCGTACTTTCATCAATCATTCGACCGCACTGCAGAGGCAGAGCGCGCTACGTAAATACTAGTAGGTACCAGATCGACGGAGATCTCGGCGGCGAGCGCGAGGATGTCGGCGCAGGAGACGACGCCGGGGCAGCAAGCCTCCAGCGCGGCCTTGGCCGCGTCCACCACCTCGAACCCCCGCGCGGAGCCGTTGTTGGGCGCCGCGCCCTTCTCGGAGTTGATCAGCCCCGGCACACCGTCCAGGAGCAGCGAGGCGTCGCAGCCGAGGACGAAGCAGTCGTGGAAGTGGAGCCGGATGAGGCTGGCGTAGATGCGGGGGTCGGTCCTGTGCGCCTGGACGAGCACCCGCTTCACGGTGTCGTAAGCCTCTGGGCACGTGCAGTCGTAGTAGTCCTCGCACAGCTGCGCTGCGCCGGTGCCGAGATGCAGGCAGAGCAGGACGGCCACCAGCGACGTCGCCGCCGCTATGGCCGCCGGACGGGAAAAAGAAGAGGATGCCATCTTCGTGTGCGTGACGATCGAGCAGGGACGCACGGTGTGGCATGCACGCGTCCCTAGCTTTATTTATAGTACTGTTATAACTAGATCAGGTGATGAGGTACGTAGTCATTAGGGCATGTTCAACGGTGTTGTGAGGCCGTCTCCATGGGCTGTTTTTTTTGCAAAAAAGACCCGCTTGGCGGGGAGACGGCTCTTCCGTCTCTTCACGAAGCGACGCCGAGGTGAAGCAACGACAGAGCCGCGTTGTACAATTAGCGCCTGCGTTTTGCCGATGCTTCAGTGCACTAATTACTTCAGAGGATCGGGTGAACTGATTTTTGCGAAGTGTGCAATGTTCCAATATATCTGTTGGAAGTCTTATACTAGTTTGTTCTATTGTTTCAATTTTTGAGCAGGTAATCACAAGTTAGTGATCTGTTTTGGTACTCCGGATACATCAAATTTTGAGCAAGTAATCACAAGTTAGTGATCTATTTTGGTACTCCGGATATTATTTTTTATGTTTTAATAATCGACACAATGGCTGAAATATTTTTAATATATTCCTTATCTATATTTTTAGCGAATTGCTTTAGAATTCTTAGTTGGTGAAAAATAGCAATACAAGAGTATACAAAATAGTATTCATAATTGATAATAGACACATGCAAAACATTAAATTGTTTAAAGACACTAAAATAGACATCCCATTGTATCATCTGTCTTTTACCTGTCTGTATGTCAAATTTCAACATCTTAAAAGACGACCCCTGGTCTCTCCATTCTACATGCCCTTAGGGTACCAGTAACAACATGCATGGAACGGAAGCGTCGTAGCTAGCTCTCGACGGATGTGACGTTGCTTTTACGTGCTCCGATGGATAAAAAGGTTGAGACGGATACGCCAACAGGATGTTGATTGACGATGGATCAAGCATGGTCCAAAATAGTAGACCAATCGTCCAGCAATGGCCAAGAGACATTACTATCAATGTTTGTTCCGCTCTGGATCGGCCTCGTGAACGTGACAGTACGACCACGCTAGGCCTTGCATGCATGCACCTGCAAAAGGAACTGTACGTGTATGAATTTTCGATCATGTTTGATATTGGTTATAGATGATCACAAAGACGTCACTGGTAAACAGACTGAAATTCCAAAGGTGTCATTGGTAATTGAGTGTTATTTTACATTATATGACATATTGACATTATCTGTTTCCAGAAATGCCACACTAGCTGAAAACAAAGGCAGGAGGAAGCCAATGGATCTCACAAGTATTAACTTGCTACACTATACTCCCTCCGTTCTTAAATTGTTATAGCTATTTACTTCTAACAAACAATGTCATTAAAGTTATTAAAAAGTGTGGTAATGGCATATTTTGTTATAACTTGCTTTGTCACTAAAGTTATTTGAAACACAACTTATAATTTTACATATTTAAACTAACTCTTTTTTTTATTATGATGAATGATCAATGATGACGTTAAAAGTTAACGGTGACAACAGTTTAAGAATTATAGATGTAATACGTTTTAAACTTTAAAGGAAGGTGTAGGTTAATTTATTACTGAGAAATGTGGCTAGAGATTCAGGAAAAAGTTCCTTCTTCAGTAATAAGAGTGTCCCTCTAATTTTCCCAAGGAAAAGGAGAGAAGCTTGAAAAGGAAAAATGCTACTTGCTTCTTGTTAATATATAGTTTGACCCTAACATTTAGTTCCTATTTGTCTGCCTTGACCTTTTCACCTTTTGTAAAAGCTGGTAATTACTTGAAAAGTCGGCTAATGGAATTTGAACATTGAATTTTATAATATATTTTTAGCTTATTTGCACAAAAAAAGCGAGAAAGCAAACAAACAATGTCTTACTGAGCTGCTGATATGTAGGACCAGTTATAAATCATGGTCAGCTTGTACTCTTAAGTAATAGCGCGCTCTCCTGTTGTAGCTAACGTTGTGCAAGCGTACACGCATGCAAGTCGGCGCCCATTCAATTTGGGCCTGCTCACAATCGATTCATGAACGCTTATATGGATTGATTGAGATAGAACGACAGATATATGAATATATCCGTGTTTTTTGAAGAAGGTTCGAACTAAAAATGAACGGATCGATATAATCTCGAATAGTAGTATTATATTTCAAAACTGCTGGCCTCTCTTCCGATAGCTGCCGCGAATCTTTACTGCCACATGCAAATGTCTGGGTGCCGACAAAACATCATGTGACATGGATCATTGTGTGGCTCGTGTGCTGGTGGTGGGTGTACCAAGAGCTGGTGCCTTGGCCTTCTGTTTGCACTATAAGAAAAAAGTTTTTTAGTCACAAAGTATTTGGTCACTAAATATATAATATTATTCAATTATTTTGTCACTAAAAATCTTAGTCGCATTTTAGTCATTAAAACATTGTCACTATATGTATATATGTATATAGTAACCAAGAATTGGACATGTTGGTTGCTAAAACTAAATAGCAATTAGAGAACCATTGGTAACTAAATGCATTTATCAACTGATGAGCATATATCTTGGTCACTAAAAATGTATATCTACAATAAAAATTAAATCTTGATCACTATTTGTCAATTTTTAGTGACCAAATTACTTGGTCACTAAAATTTGGTGATTAAAGATTTATTTTCTTCTAGTGTTGGATGGCACCTCTTACAATTTCTTCGTCATGTTATTGTAATCGCTAGCGCTTCAAGGGACCTGACTGTTAGGCAAGAAAAGTAGCGCTTCAAGGTAGACATTTCATAGTAGCCATTGAAATCTACTTTGGACTCCTGTTGTGCCATGGCACTCGGGTGACCCATGGCTAGCGCCCTTCCGGTGAATAACAACTACATACATAAACTTGAGACATGTTCTGGTGTTTGGGAGGTATACTAGAGGTACTCCCCTCCTTAATTAATCTCAACCATTGATTTTAAAATTTTTTTACCCGGCTCATCATTTTTGGTACCGAGTTCATTTTGGTATATTTGAATAGGTACCTCCTGATCAGATGTACAGTTGTGGCTAACTCTAAGCTTTGTAACATCTCTCTATAAACATTCAAGCACTAGGCAATCACAGTATTCCATTATAGAAAAAAATTTCAGAGGTTGCTGAAAATTACAAACGTTTGGAAATTTTGACGACAAATTTGAATTGATTCTTAAAAATAATTTCACGACTTCAAAAGAAATCATCTTTAATCTATAATGCATTATGATTTCATATACAAATGAAACAATTTGAATGGGTAACAAATAGTCATAGATAAAATTAATTTATCTAATCTCAGCTATTTTGGATCCCACTAGAAAAGGTGGAAGTTTTAGAAATTTCGATGAAATTTTGCCCAAATTGCTTTCCTAGATTCCATTCCACGCGTATGTCTGCTTATTTTTAGCAAATTCCCAAGCGCGTTGACGAAATAAGGCATTTGAAGTTGAGCTTTTTAAATTTTCTTCAAAAATATACCGCAAACGGAGATAAAAAATTACTAAACTAAGTCGCAAAAATGCAAGCTGGCATGGTCCTCCCTTCCTTGTCCTGTCGGTCATCTCTTTTCTCTCTACCCCAACTGCCGAATGGAAGGAGTGTAGTGTAGCTCAAGGACAACGATCGCCGGCCCCTTACTGTGAAGAAGCGACGAGCGAAGGCAACCAACGCATGCGTGCATTATTTGAGGCTGCGCCTATGAATGCATATGGACGAGAGGCTTGCATGCATGTCGACGAGAGGGAAAGGGCACATACGAAAAAGTAAAACGAATGTGCCATTTCAGGATGTTTCAAACGCAACGAAGATGCTGATACTTATAACTATCTTGCACTCCAATTTTTTTAATTGTTTTCTTTAGAAGGGGAGCTATAGTTTAAAAATGAATTAAGTCTACTACTCAGATTTTAAAATATTAATACTGTTTACATCAACTTTATCCATTCATTTTATTCAAAAAAATTGTTTAAACATGTAAAATTATTAATTGTGTTTCAAATACCAATAATGATAAAATAAATTATAATAAAATATATTATATTATTATACTTTTCGAATGAGATAAATGATAAAAGTTGATGCTAGAAATCAATAGTATCAATATTTTAAAATGGGAGTAAGTATTATCCTAACGACAACAATTTAAAAGCGGAGGGATCGGAGTAGTTCTTTACGGAAAAGCATTACCATTCTTTCTATAAGTTATGTAATAGTTGGGATCATTTGCTTACATGCAGAGGATATGCATATTTGCTGTCGGATGTCTTGGCCGTATACATCACGGGGTAACCTACTGCAGGACACGTATGCATGTGCAGAATGGCACAAAAGCGATCGGTCTAATCGGCATGTCGCTTTCGTTCTTACCGCGACGTTGACACGACTGCAAAATAAAGCAGTATGACGGAGATCGATCCCTATCTAACGAAATTAATAGCCGACTTTAGCGTTGCCACGCAGTTTCCTGTTCTTCAATCCCATGTTACACACGTAGGGAAATGAATGCATGTTCTTGGTCGTTGCTTCAAAGTTTCAAGGACTTTAAACCACATAAAGGAGTATGTGGAATTATTGACTTTGTTAGATCAGATTGTCCTACGTACGGGAGGGGCACAAAGATGAGATATATACAATGGACACTCACATCCAGTGGAGTTTATCTTCGAAGTCATCATACAGAGATCATTTCAAGGAAATTCAAAAACCTTTTGTAACTAAGACCCACTGTAAAGCGGCAGCTGAACCAAAGGTAATACTGTTTGGATGGACAGCAATGCATGAGAAAATTTTGACAGCGGATAGCCTGGACGCAAGAGGATGGGATAACAATGTAATCTGCTCCCTCTGCCTAGCGAGGCGAGGTTGAAACTACTAACATCTTTTAATTTTGACTCTAACTGTACGATCAGTAAGGCGTTGAACTTCGTCTGCCTGTGGACATCAACAGCAGGCCCGCTATGAACAACGCTAAGAAATTCCACAGTGGCTGCTTGGTTTCACCGTGTTACAATGTCCATATTCAAGCAACACAAATGGCAGCTGTCGGGAGCTCTCCTCTATGCGTGGCGCTGTTAGCAAAGGAAGAGTGGGATCGGTGCACGTTGGCGAGAGAGAGAGAGAGAGAGATCCCCTGTCGAATGCCCCTTCCCAGTCGCGGCAGTCCCCGGTGAGGACGTAGGCGGCGGTGAGGTGGACGTGGTTCTCTAGGCCCAGCACGAGGTCCAGGTTGTGCTGGCCGGCATAGGCTTCGATGGCGACGACGGGTAGCAAGAGGCACACAAGTGAGATGGCGAGGTTGGCGGCGGCGGTGCTCTTGCCGAAGCTGCCCATGCCCGATGTCACCAACAACACGCGTTGAGTGGGGGCCAGCAGCTCCAAGGCTGTGCGTCTGCTATGGTGGCACGCAAACTTGGTGGGGAGCGGTGGGCAGGTAGGAGAGAGGACGGGCAGGCAAGCGGGAGAGCGAGGGAGCACTAGGACAGCGGCATCAGGAGTCGGGGTCGTGATGCGATTCTGAGAGTTTCCTCGTTTTTGATAGGAATCAGATACAAGCTTTAGTTTCAACGATTGGAAATCGTTGGAAACACCAATTCAATTCCAAGTTTGCAGCCAAACAAAGTACTAGCATGTGGAAATTGATTCAATTCAACTCAATTACAGGGATCCAAACAGACCCTTAGTGTCTCTGCTTTCTCTGTTTTTCTTTTCTCTCAGTTGTAGCATGTGCGATGGCGTTAACCGCACAAGCTGCAAATTTTTCGTTTGTCTGTTTTTTCTCCTTGGAAAAAAAAAAAGTGTACAACGAACCTTGCATACACGAATGATCGTGCCGTATTTTATTAGCTAGCCTGCACCACTACAAAAAACCATTTTCCCCAGCACCCCTCGTCTTAACATACAGGCAGATGTAAATTACAAACCGCCAGTAGAGTGGGATGATAAGCAGATTCAACTTATTGGTAGGGGACATCTTTCTCTCTCTGCCTACATGTTATTTCCACGCGAGTCAAACTGAAAACAATCTTCATTCCATTGCCATCCTAATGGATCAGGCGACCAGCATTACTATGAGCTATTGAGTCAACCATTTCTGTACGAGAAACTCAACATGAAAACCCCGTGCAAATTGTACAAACCGAATAAAAGGACAACATAATGGTCCATGTCAACTCTGACTGTCCACAGCGGTGGAGCAGCCGAGAGTAGCTATGTGGGCCTCTGAGTTTATGAACAAAAATTTGTTCAGCAACGTAGTTCTCCCTCCATCCCGTAATATTTGACGTCGTAGCAGGCGCGCGTCAAAACCAATGAGCACTGGCGCTACAATCCCTCTGCTGTCCCTGATAAATGTGCCTGGTAGGCTAGCTGGTAGCTTGGCCTCTGTCGGTGAGGATGGCCGAAGGTGATAGAGATGAGAGCATTAACTAGGGGTATTATAGAAAGACTTAAGTTGATAAATAAATTGGAATGGAGAGAGTTACTATATATTATAGCACTGTTAAAGTTCTGTGGCTCATTACTATTTCATTCGTGACCCACGCAGTTGGTGGCTACTGTAGCTAGCTAAATGCTCCTATATCATAAAGAAAAATGAAGTAGCTACACTCTGATGCCACAGAACTATACATTAGTGACGTGGTTTTTCATCTATTAGAGACGGAGCAAAATTCGTCACTAAATTTATATCGCTAGTATATGCTCTCTATGTTTTTTAATTGATATCGTTATTGATTTTTAACATCAACTTTGATCATTCGACTTATTCAAAAAATTATTTCAAATATGTAAAATTTTAAGTTGTTATTCAAATAACTCATAATAAATAAAATTATAACAACATATATAATATTTATTAAATTTTTTTAATAAGACAAATAGTTAAAGTTATAATTAAAAGTCAACGACGATAATAATTAAAGAACAGACGGAGTAAACAGTTACTATGCTACTCCCCTTTCAGTAATCACCAGAGACACTCTTCACAAAGCCCTATCTCTAGTAGCACCTACTAAAGGCGTGCAACTCAACATCCATCTCTAACGTATAATCACATAGATATGGCTCCTGAACGCCAATCTCTAATGTGTTGCGTGGAGCAAAAAAAAAATATTTTTGATGTTAATAAAAAACATATTAAAGGATTAAATCACTTATTTTGATTAAAGTCCAGCTCCAAAGAAACCAAGATTCAAGATATGTATTGGTGAAGAAATAAAATTAATATATAGGCCAAGCAAACTCCAATTTAGGCCTAATTTGGAATACGGGAATTTATCTAATTCCTGTATTTTTCTGTAAAATTAAATTAATTCTTATGAAATTTTTACGTTCTAAACGAAGCCTTAATGGAGGAAATAGACAGGAATTAGGCGGTAAAGAATCTATCTAGGAATTATTTGGGCAATAGTTTTTTGGTGTCTCTAGTATTTTTGAGAAAATTATCTATATAGGGAAAATGCTAAAATAAGTGTATATGCATAAAAAGTTGTGCTCCCCGTGGACCGAGCTCAAGATCCACGGTGGACCAATGACCGGCCTGCATGGCGGAGCTCATTGCCGGCGCTACCGTGACCATCCACTAACATAAAAGTCATTTGTCCTTGTGTCACAAAGCTTTCCTTGTTTTCTTTTTCTACACATGGGAAATCTAGCAATTATCCCCTGTCGTATTATGGCAAGAAAACATAGTGAAATCCTTCTTCTCGGTGTAATAGTTCCGGTGCACCTATCCATATATGCTTTATGTTTTATATACATAGAAGATATTTTCTCTATATTCTATTGTATTTCCCATGTGTTTGACGTACATGGAAAAATCTACTTTTCTGACAGTAATCGAAGGCGACCAATGATTCAGATGATGATGCTCTAGAGAGGTGACAAAGCAAGTGGTGGACTACGGTGGAGGGATTCAGGGAGGGCCGGCACGGAAAAAAATTCTATACAAACCGGCGGTACATGACTACAGTATAGACCTGCTCCCGATGGTTGCCGCGTGGACTTTTCTCGAATCGAACGACAACCCACGTTGGCTCGATTATCAACTCGAGGCGAACAGCATGGCGGCTTCCACAGACGCCAGAGCAGCAGGCTCAGCATCTAATTTGAAGCTTGAACTAGGTCGCGCCACCGCTCCGGCCAATGGCCCATCCGCCGTCGCCACTGGACAGCCAGCCCTGCTCCGCCGCCGCTTCTGGTTCTTCCAGCACACGCCATTCGTGGGCAGGCTGCAGCTGGCTGCGGCCCTCGGAGCCCGGCCGCGCCGGGGGTAGACCACGCCGCCTAGCGACAAGGCCTTGACAAAGACCGGCTGGCCGCAGCGCTCGGAGCCCGGCTGCGCCGCCGTGGCAGGCCATGCCAGGAGCGGCTGGCCGCGATGCTCGGAGCCGGGCTGCATCGGAGGTCGACCGCACCGACTCACAGCAAGGCTGCGCCGGAGGCCGGCCGGCTGCGATGCTCGGAGCTCGGCCCCGCCGGAGGTCAACAGAATGCTAGTACATGATAGGGAATATGACCTTTAGAATACTGTGAGATTTGCCTTTTTTTTTACAACCAAGAAACATTGATCGTTCTTGTCCACACCTCTCTCCCCGGTTGGATTTCTCATCCAGTTCTGCCACAGTTGCTAATTTTAGGACTCCCGTCAGCAAGGATACGGGTGTACTGTTGTGTCATGTTGTTTGATCTGAAGTCTATGAGATTCTTAGATTTTAAAGCAAGATGCTTGAGAGGTATCAAAGGTACCTCCTTTTCCTCATTAATTTTAAAAAATTCATAGCTGGTTCACCAATTTAGTATCTTTGATATTATTAGTCCAACGCCCATGCTCTGTCACAACTAACGAACCACGAATTTTAAGATTAATCCATACATACATATATATATATATATTCTTCTTCCATAGAAAGATATAATTATCAGATTTCACTACTTAGAAAAAGCATTGTGACATGTAACCATGCACCTTAGCCCTTTGATTCTCCTGTTCCTACGGATGCAATCTCCACTCTATTTATTCCATAGGAAATGTTTAAAGCCCCACTTTGAGTACATATAACAAACATGTATACTCTGCAATATTGTGCTTCTCGGCATAATATTGAAGAGTAAAAGGAACAAAGTAAAAAAGAACAAAAGAAACAAATCGACTAGGCAGCATTATTGTCCAGGATGTCTAATACAAAATATCGTACAAGACAAATTCAATATCCTCACGAGTAAGACTATTAGAATCCAAACAAACAAATCTGTAATTGAAAAGCAAAGGACTTGTACATAAATCATAACATGGCTGTCCTAAATTTCCAGTTCAGCTTTATCATGGATAAAATTAAATAAGAATGATAAAAGAGGTTTAATAAAACAGACATTGACAAAAGGCCAACAATTAAGTATGAAAGGTGGTGGGTAGCACTATTCCTACTATAATGCATTGAAATAGAAATGAAAGATAATACATACGCAATTGCAGAAACTGCACAGCTGTATCGCTCCCATATGCTCTGGAAACATGGCTGGCCTCCAAGATCCCAGAATTTTATGGTAACATTTCGTTTGGTTACTTTCTCATATGGAATCCTACAGTATGAATCATATCCTCACTAAAGCCTCTCATTTGCCACAAAAAATAAATTAACCACAAATCATCAAACATTCAGGGTGTGAGTGGTGCCAAAACAGTGCATCATACTTACAGTAATAATATTTACAAGAAACATTTTCCCAGCATTTTGGCCTATCAAGGAAAGGTTCTTTTGCGAATCTATTTTGGATGCTCCATGGCCCCGTGTTTCTGTTTTGAGTGTTTTCTTGGTTCAATCTGACAGTAATGACATTTATAAGAAATATTTTCCCAGCATTTTGGCCTATCAAGGAAAGGTTCTTCTGCGAATCTATTTTGGATGCTGCATGTCGTACCCCATTTCTAAGAAACACTATGCACCACTTATTAGTCTATAGATCAATAGCTGATACGCACTAACACATCAGAATGTATATCAAAAACATACTTCTGATTAGGGAATATACCTAAAACCGGACCTTTAGCAATAACTCGATGAGAATTAAAATATTCATAACCAGTTGACTAGCTAGAGGTGAAGCAAAAAACAGAAAACATAGCCCAAAGCCACAAGCAAACTTGGTAAGCAGAACGAAAACCCAGCACGTCATCGTCTTCTATGAATCTCTTCTGCCTAAAATCACAACAGCAAACAGGTGAGTACATAAGTACTGAGCAAGCCCTAACACTAGTCAGAGATATATATAGATGCACATTTGACTATAACAAAGATTAGGCTTATGAGATTTTCTTTTGCAAAAAGCCAATTTTATATAGAGTTCACTACAACTTTGTAAAAGAAAACACAGAATAATTGTTGTCCATATTTTAGTAGGTTGGTCTTAGAAAAGATGTTCATCGATCCCGTTAGTACCCAAGTTTTAGTCGGAGAGCTGACACACAACTGTACTGTCCCCTGCCACACAGTCTACACTTTCCAAAATATGAGCACATACCCCCACTCACTCCAACAAGGTTGATATAGAGACTAATCAAAATAAGCCTAAGTTGTAGCGTGTCATAACCAATGACAACGGACTTTCTGGAAAGATTTTACGCTCTGCAGAGGTTGTACACTTTATGCACAGCCTATGCTTCTATTGATCGACAGAGTCGCATAACGCTCACTCCAATGCACGATAAGATAGGCTTCTCTTGATCGACAGAGTCGCATAACGCTCACTCCAATGCATGATAAGATAGGCTTCTCTTGATCGACAGAGTCGCATAACGCTCACTCCAATGCATGATAAGATATCTACAAAGTTCACCTCAAGATGCAAACAAGGGTCATCGATCGGGGTTCTCGACGATGCAATAGCACATTCTTGTAGCGAAATCATGGGTTTAGAACATCCACATTTGCTCCTTGGGCCTCACACACAAACGGGTGATTATAAAACCAAGAGGCTGTACCGATAGGCAATACGATCTCATGGCGGGGGCTATTGCTGTAATCGAAGATCGGACTGTGAGTATCTCACGTCTGCGCTTGCGACTTCTGTACCACCCGACCGTCTTAGGGGTCAATGTGGATAACTAAAAGGGTGAAGTAAGTCCCTTTCAAGAAAACATGTTCTATGGTTGCACGAAATCACTACGTTGAGATCCGATGAACCAGTCCTTATATGACAGGGACGGCGCTCGTCCATGGCAGATAGACCAGTCCGAAGCCTAACACCCAGCACAACACTTAGCACTAGGAGCCACGCCCCACGACCAGAAACAACACCCTCTCCCATCACTTAGCACCAGTTTGCACTAACACCCAATCTCATTTTATTTTACTCACACCACCAAACTCATTTTTACACATTTCATAAGATAATTAGTGTATGGTGTGGCGATGTACTGCATCGCATAACGATTTCTAAGCAATCTAATATCAATGCAACTTTAAGTTTATTAAAAGATTTTAATGAAGGAAGTCATATAGTTAACAAGAGGTGTCATCAATGGATAACAAAGTAGTATTCATATTTAATGAGAGCAAGTAACTGACATTAATATAAATATGTAATAACAAGTAGGGTATTAACTATACAACGTTTTAACATAGATTAAAATAAACATACAAGCATTTAAGCCGTATAGGTGTATACGCAAAACATAGAATTAATATGATCAAGGGGTTAGAGCTTGCTTGCAAATCTTTAATCTTTGGAACTTGTCTTCTCGATATTCCTCGAAACCCGAGTCTTGATTTGTTGAGTTGATGCTGAAGTCTTCAGGCTTTTTCCTCCTATGTCTATTCTTTTGTCTTCTTTTGGAGCCCGGCTCTTCCTCGAACTCAGCGTTGTCTGCACGATAGAATACACCTAATAAAACTACCGTAAAAGAAACAAAGCTCAAAAAGAATTGATAAGATCCAATAAACTCTGAAGAAGAACCGATTAAACTCGAAGAGGAAAAGCCAACTATGAGAGTGCGTGCATGACATGGTGGATTGTCTAATCTTAACTTAGAATTAATTACTATAGGTTGCCAGTTTAGCTTTATTTTAGTTAATTTCGATTCAGTGTTTGAGGGATGTAGTGAGTGTGTAGTACGTGTCCCCCTAATACGGATTCGTGAACGAGTATTCGTATGGGTAAGGCACACACACTCGCTAGTGATTTGTGTATGCCCTAGAATGTCATTATGCGTGTGACTATCAGCAATTAACAATTAATTACTAACTTCTATTTTTTAGAATTAGACTACCAAAGCTAGTACATGACATGTGTACTAATGTGTGTAGATGCAAAGGTAAGATGCCTATATGTGTACCTAATACTTTATTTTAATGTAATATGCATGAAACCTTTGGTGATTAAAGATCATTTACTTTATTTCCTAATTTGTGGCTGCTTTCTAGTGACAGATGTCAATTTACTGGATTCTACATTTATAACTAATTTACTACATTCAGTAGGTTTTCCCGCCCTAATGTTTGTTATGAACTTAACGAGATGCGTCCTAATCATAGTATGATTAAATAAAATATGCATAAATACCATATATTTAATTAGATGCATTCTAAAATACCTTTGTTTATTTTACGACTAAATAAATGATTGTGCGGTGACTAGAGGTTATTTACTTATTATTCTAATATGAAGTTGCTCTCTAATGACGAGTTAGCCAATTCTTGAGTTCATAATTAAACTAGTGAATCCAACATGTCGCATAGGTAATGATGCATGGTAAAGTGTGTAAGTGTGCTATTTATTAATTACTTAATTCTTTATAAGCGTGCGATGATTAATACTTAGCAACTAATTATTTAGTTTTATCCTTACAAATAAATTACCAAAGCTAATGCGTGGCATTGTCCTAGTGCATATGAATGCAAGGTAATGGACTTATATGTGCCATCTAATATTTACTTTATTTAATTATACAATAAGCATGATTTTAATCTATTATGACTAAAGGTTAATTACTTTATTTCATAACATGCGGTTGCTTTCTACCGTTTAAT
>BCLF01000176.1:187853-200209 GCA_001602275.1 Zoysia japonica | reverse complement strand
TGTACTAGTTTATTTATTAAGGTACATTGGACAACATGTTGATGTGGGTATGAGGAATAGTGTGTCCTTTAATAATTATTTAATTATCCTTTTGTATGTGATATTACGAGTAGCTAGTATTTACTAATTAATTACTTGATTGTACCTTTATAATTAAGTTACTAAAACTACTGCGTAATTTCGGTGCTAAGGCAGGTGCTTGCATAGTAAAATGCTTATATGAGTATGTTTACTTATTTTCCAATAATCACATATTTAGGTAATCTAGTATTTTGCTAATGATTATATAATTTTAACTCTAAACTAATTTACACAGAGCTAATATGATCATATGCACTAATAAACACTAATAATGGTATGCTGTGATGCTAGTTGGATGAGGTGCATACTATAATTAGTATGCAACTATGCTTAAAATAGTTTACACTAAAACACTTAGCATTCAAAACCAATAAAAGCTAATAAAAGGAAATAAATTAAAGCTTCGATAAAACTTACCAATAAAAGAAACCAGCAAGATCGGGGAGTAAATGATGTGTTGGATGATTTGGTGAGGTGGAGCTTGATACAAAGATTTCAACGGTATAAAAATCATTGAAAGCGGATTTATGGTTGGAAAGATACGGCGATTTGAGTGTGTATGACGGCTTTAGGGACTCTATTGTAATAACAGAAAAGCCATAGGGACCTATCTGTAAATAAACAGGGCTGTGGTATAAAAAGTTGGTTTAAAAGTAAAGAACCGAAAGATCTGAGGGGTTCTCTGTTTATCTGCGGGGACTAGAATATGATTTATAGAATAGCAGGGGCCTGGATGGAAAGAGAACGTTTATTGGATTGGTATTTTATGGGGGAGGAATTGGGAGGGCTTTTTTGCAAAATCAGAAACATTACTGAAGGCGCACGCGCGGCTGCCTTCTTCAACCCAAAGCGGTGGACCGAGTCCACAGCCGTGGACCGCGGCCAGGGAGCTGGTCCACGCAGGCGCCATGGACTCCGGCCGCGGCCAAGCGGCAGGCCGGCCGGAGGAGGGGTAGAGTGACACGGCGAGGCCGGGGAAGGGCGGAGCTGTGTTGATCGACGGAGAGAAGCGCGGCCTCGGGGCGGTGCACATCGCCGGCGCGCAGGGGGGCGGAGGGCCGCGGAATCCCAGTGGAGGAGCTCCAGGGCGACGTGGTGGAGCTCGCCGTGGGGTCAAGGAGGCCGAAGATGCACCGGAGAATGCCGGCCACGGGCTAGGGCGGCGCTCCGACAATGGCGCTCGACGCCTGGCCAGCAGCAGCTCTTGAGAGACTCGGGACCAGGTCGAAGAGGGTGAGGACGGCGTGGCGAAGCCGTTGGTGGCCGCGGCGAGGTCGAAGGCGCGTCGTGGTGTGCTATCAACGGAAGTACGCAACGGCGTGAGCGGGGAGGCGGCGTCCTATGGTAGCGAGCAGCGGAGGTGCGGCTCCGGTGAGGTGCCGTCCCAATTGGGGTGCCCAAGCGGTGGAGGAGGTTGCATGGAAGCTGTTTGGGCCACTTGGAGAAGTCGAAGCCGACCAGTTGGGGCGAATTGCGACGGCCTACCGGCCGGCTCGGCTTGAACAAGGGTGGCGCACGGCGTTGGGCGCAAGAGAGGCGAGGGTTCTCCGGGCTTTGGCGCAGGAGGAACGGGGTGGCGATGTGGTGCTCACCGGGATCTCAGGCGCACCGGGCAGGAGCCGAGGAGGCGCGCAGCTTCAGTGGCCGGAGTATGGTGAGGGAAGAAGCGGCTGGGTTGCTCCTTTTATAGGCGAGGAGGGGCGTCGCAGCATGGGCGTGGCGGGGGCAGTGGCATGGGCGCAGCACAAGCGCGGCGTGGGCAGCGACATGGGTGGCGGTGTGGGCAGTGAGAGATCGATTGGGGAAAAGAAGATGATGACAGGTGAGCCCCGCTAGTCAGTCTGACGTGTCACTTAAGTATTTTGGAGATAGAAAAAAGAAGAGAAAACGACATCGGATTGGGATGAAATTTTTGTAAGATGAATTTATGGCAGGTGTTCTTCGACATAAATTGTCCGAGACGCATTTCTCAAAGAAATCAAGAAGTTACAGAATTTTAAATATGGTAAACCGTTAAGAAATATTGTCTGCTGAAAGTACAGATTATTTTTCAATTATTATCTGTTTTTGCTTGAAAATCAAACTTCTGAAGCTTGGATGGGTTTGATATTTTGTGTAGTAGAATATTTTAGGACCGACAACTTTTGTTTTAGGCTCATCTCTAAATTCGATTTCAATTTTATTTTATAAAATTTGAAGAGCAGATAGCTGGCCAGAAAAGGATATTTTGATTTTGATTTGAACAGGGCCGGATATGGTTCAAATGATTTGAGCAGATTTAGAATTCAAAGTATTGAATGGATTTGGAATTTAGATAAAACACGAAGAAACAATGACAAGGGAGAAAAAAAAAGGCAATCACTTGTCACACGGTCAAATTTTAATATTTTTATGAAATCTCCAATCTATACTATTTTTAATTACCAAATGAAATTTTTGCCTGTTGAAAAGGAGAGAAAGCGGAGAAAAATGTTAGCATTTTGTTAGTGACAATTTAAATTTTTTTGAATTTTAGTTAGAGTGAATTTTGGGGTGTGACACTGCATGGCCCCCCGTGTTGCTGCTTTGAGTGTTTTCTTGTTTCAATCTGACAGTAATGACATTTACAAGAAAAATTTTCCCAGCACTTTGGCCTATCAAGGAAAGGTTCTTTTGCGAATCTATTTTGGATGCTTCATGGCCCCGTGTTGCTGCTTTGAGTGTTTTCCTGTTTCAATCTGATCCTATGCAACGAACAAAGAATTTGCATGCCCCCTGTTGTATGTACTACTGTAACCCATATTTTTGGTTTGATTAGTTTCGTACCTTGATGAATATCCTTTCTGGTACACTGGCACATTGCGCATCTAATCTTACTAAAGATTGCCTGACAGCTGCAAAGTGCAAACTATATAATGATTGTAATGAGACCCGGACATCTGAACATTTTCAACCTCAACTTGAGTTATATGGAGACATCTGAACATGGACAACTGAAACTTACATGTTCGAGGACCAAGCGACATTGGCACATGCCTGAAGAGAAAGAGTACCTCGTCACTGGGAACAGAACACAATCTTTATATGCAACTTCCTACATGAATAATGGAATGCATTTCAAGGCTTCATAGCCTTCAATAATCTTGATGAAATTCTTGACCATGAGCCTCCCTTCATTATTTCTGATGCTCTCTGGATGGAACAATGGTATCTTATAAACAGAGGCACTTAAGAGATTAATGCAACTTTAGTAAGTACTACGTGAGCCAGAAACTAAATTACTCCAAGTCTCCAACAATACATGTAGAAATATATTCAAGAAGTAGGCTCTGAAGTTCAGCACTGCTTTTACATCAATGAATGTGCTCCGTAACTCTACCAATTTTCAGAAAACAACATATTCGGTAAGGACAAACATTGCTTTTACCCATGGTGACAAGCATAATAAGTATTAGTGCAGGATAAGTTTGCGAAAGCAGCACAACCGCAACGTTAACTAAATTGTAATCCACTGCAACTCGACAAAGATATTATCTTGGGTAATTTTCACAAACACCATCAGTACCTCACGCATCCAGTCCTAACTGAAGCAACAGAACGGCGCGCCCCCTCTTAGCTGGAGCAACAGAACGGCCCAAGAAAACATCACAAATTTTAGAATGCCATACCGTAGGGGCTCACTCACCGTTGCCTGCCACGGCAATGACCAAGAGTTGCGGTCTGCACAGGAGCGGGTGCGCCCGGCGGCAAAGCGGCACAGCGGTGGACGGCACTCGGAAGGGGCGCTGGCCGAGAAGGAGGTGCAAGGCGGAGACGACGGCGGCCAGCCGGCATAAGGGGAAGAGGTGGGGCGGCCAGGGACGCCGGGGAGGGGCAGGGGGAGGATGACGTACCCGCACAGGAGGGGCTGACAGGCGGCCGAGGACGCATGGGAGGGGCGGCGGCGGGTGACGCGCCGAAGCGGGGCAAGGGTAGGGCGACGCGCCTGGGCTGGAGGGTCTTAACGGCGGCCGCGGACACCAGGGAGGGGCGGGGGCGGGCGACACGCCGGTGCGGGAGGGTCTGGGTGGCGGCAGGGGAAGGCGGCGGCGCAGAGAGCGGCAAGGGGCAGCCAGCCGCGGGGTCTAACTGTAGGCGCCATATTTTTGTAGGCTATCTTTTGGTTCTTTTATCTCTGCTTCTCTGCTCCTATAAAAGATCGACTATAGCGCTTTTTGTGTATGTTTTTGTCGTGTATCTTTAGTTGAAACAGCATATTTTAAATTTATTATTTAATAAATAAAAGTATATTTTAATATGGATGACAAAGTTCTATAAACATATACTTCGGTCTTAAAAAAAGTTATCGATATAGTCTTTAAAGCATAAATGTGATATTTGTTATCTATAAAATATTTAATAAAAAAAAGCATCGGTATACTTTTAAAAAAGTATTTTTAAAACAAATTATTTCTAATTTTGTAACTTAATAAATTTAAAATTATTTTTAATTTATATTGGCAATGTTTGATTAAAACATTACGTTCAAAGTTACAATTTTTTTAGACCAGAGTTGTAAGCGGGAAAAATATTAAATTTTAGTTCTCATAGTAATCAAAGAGCATTTTTAGAAGATAAAACAATTTAAGTTATCTAAATATACATTTTTATTACATATAAAAATCTTTAATTGTAACATATACTTGTAAGATATAAAAGTAGAATAAATTTATAAAAACTTCTTTTAGAATAGTTCTATTGAATCTATAGCAAAAATAAATTTGATTTAACAAAAACAGTTACAGTTAATTTTTTATATCTATGTCATTGTCCATGTGTACTACGACATACTCGCTCTATTTTTAAATTATTGTTTACTATTGATTTTTAATATCATCTTTGACTATTCAACTTATTTTAAAAAATTAATTCAAATATGTAAAATTTTAAGTCGTGATTCAAATAGCTTTAATGATAAAGCAAATTATAATATATGAAATTTTTATTAAATATGACTATAGTCAAAATTTATGTTAAACTTAGAAAAGCTAAGACGATGGCACGGTCGTTCATGCCTGCTCTCGCCGAGTAGAAACACGCTTCTATATTGATCGAGAAAAGAATTTTTTTTACTTCTTAATATTCATCATTATATTTTAATCTGACGGTTAATATTTTTTAAGATAACGTGGCGCAATAAGAGTTGAAAGAACGTTTGCGCTTTAATATATAAAAATTTGATGATGGCTTTTCTACCATTTTGCAACGTGAGTCATCCGATTGGTACTCAACGGTTCGATGGGATCCGCTCGCCCACCGCCATGGAGCCCCACCCGTCCCGGAAAGTTCGGTACCACGTCCCACGCCGCCGAATGCCACGAGATACAGAGCTGCTCCGCATGCCGTACCGTCCGCATCTCTGGGTAAACCTGAGACTCGGGCCGGGCCAAAAACATGCCGCCCATGGCACGCACTGTTGGCACGGCCCAAAGCTTGGCCCGGCACGAAAAACTCGTGGGCCATGCCAGGCCCAAGATTGAGGCCTGATGGACAGCACGGCCTGGCACGAAAAATAGACCGTGTCTGACCGGCAAAGCACGAGAGAGGCTCGAAGTTCCATCGGCACGGAATCGGCTCGAGGCACGAAATCAGCCGTCGCACAGTTCTATTTTTTCTTTTTATTCAACTTTAAAATTTAAAATTTGTATAGATTTCGCATATATTATCCAATTTCGATGATTCTTTTTTTCAAAATCTCGTAAAAATCAGCTCTATTAGGCAAATATATTTTTTGTCATATGTTGTATTTCAAATTTATACTACTAATCGAAAAATGGTCACTATTCAATATTCTCTTCATTTTTTTTAAATCTTCAGATAATTTGAATTTTAAATGACTTTTTATGTATATATATAAATTATACACATATACACATAAAAATTTTGAGTTCAAAATTTATTATAATTTTAAAAATAGAAAAATAAGAAAAGTGAGCGCTTTCACAGAAATTGGACCGTGCTTAGGCTGGCACGACCCGACAACAGCTCGTCGTGCTGCGGGCAGGGTTTTAAAAACCGTTTGAACCGCGGAAACCGCTCGAGAGCGGTTAATGAAAACCGCAAAATCCGCGAAAACTGTTACAAAAACCGAACAAATTCAAAAATTAAATTTTTGAGAGAAAACCGAACGGTTTTTACGGTTTACCGAATGGGTTTTACGGTTTATCGAGCGGTTTTTATGGTTTACCTTTTTGAATTTGAATTTAAATCAGTTTGAACGGTTTTTCTGTAAACCGCTTGGTTTGAGCGGTTTTCAAATTTTCAAATTTTTTCAAATTTTCAATTTTTTTTTAAATTTTTAAAATAAAAACCGGTCAACCGTAAAAATCGAGCCGCAGCGATTTTGTAAACCATGGCTGCGGGCCGTGTTTAGGCCCCGTTCTCACCACATCCGGCCGACCGGCCCGGCACAACAATGCCCAACGGGCCACCGGCCCGAGGCACAAAACGGCCCGAAGCACGACTGGGCCGTGCCGTGCCGGATGGCCCAAGTCCCAGGTCTATCTCTGGCTGGACCTTTTTTCGCACGCGCCACGCACCCGAGACTCCCCGTCGCACTACCAGCACGAAACTGGTGGCGTCCATCAGGTTCGACTTGCCGGCGCCGTTTGCGCGATGATGGCCGTGAAGTCGAAGAAGGGCCCAATCGTCTGCGTAGCCTTGCAAGACTGGAAGTTCTCCACCTCGAGCCGGTGGACTCGCCGGCCGCCGTCGCTGTGGCTATGGCCCACATCTTAGGATTTGGCCGGCTAGGAGTAAGACGAATCGCTTCCTTGGCCTTGCCTCCCCGCCTACCATGGCCCACCACGGGCAAGTGAGCGAGCGAGTGTGACTCGTTTGTTTTATTAAAACTATTTATTATTAGAAATACTTTTAAGTGTGACTTATTTGTTTTTGTATTTTTGTAAATTTTTTAAATAAGATAAATAATCAAATGTCGATTTTTAAAAGTAAAAAACATCTCTTATTTTGGGAGGGAGAGTGTATAATATTAGCTCCGCTTTTATCTTTATTCCGACATTTTTTCTTCTAGGTGATGACCTGCAATCATGAATTTTAGGATTTCAGAGATGGGATTGAACATTAATTTTCAAAATAAATGGATAGTTGGGTGCTTAATTTGAATGTTGCACGAATAGCTTCAGGATAGCTGACACTTTGCTAATTTATGCTCTTTTCTAGGATTATCAAAGAATTATCAAAGGGTTTGATCAAGTTACCAAATATAAGGCAGGACGTACTGATCCAGATACTGTAAAAATGTTGCATGAAAAAAAAGTCAATGATACTGCTGCAGAAAATTGATCCAAGATATGTGAAATTTTCCACCATGTTCTTATTCAACAATTTCTACTAACTAGATTTTTTTCTTATTCAACAAATTTAAGTTAAGAATTTTTTCTCTAAATATGTAACAAGTCTCTGATAAAACGACTAAATTATGCCTCTACTTTGACTCGCTGCATTTCATTCTCTAAATAGATAAATCTTTTCATACTTTATGTAGTGCCTAGATTATACAGTTGACAACGAGGTCACTGTCACATGGTCAAACTTCAAGAGTTGCATTGGCACAAAAGGTAGATGGTAATCGTGTGGCAAAAGATGTAACCTTTCATTCTGTGACCAATGATATTGCTGCTGCCTTTGACTTGGCTAATCGTGTTTTTGATGTCCTAATTTGATGCTGCATGGTCCATCAAACATGCTTCCTGATTATGTCATGGTTGATCTGTCTGAATGAGATGTTATTGAATCCAATGACGTAGGAGGCTTGGTAAATCTGCTGATTATCTTGCACAAAAGGTCAGAGGTAAATCTACAGATTATCTTGGTAAACCCGAGGCGGTGGCGCTGCTGAATATGACACTTCACCATCAGATACATTTTTTATTGTTTTTTGCTGAGAATCTTAATGTACCTCTGACAGATTATGGAGTCAGGGATCGCTAGAAGTCTGAGCTACTGAAGTTAAGAATCTCACGAGAACTTTAGTTTATAAATGGTGGATGTGGTTAACTTCATGCATTGTAATATCTCTCTTGAAGCAAGAGCTAGTTTTTAGCATGCAACTTCCTCTGTATTTGACTGAACCTGTGCCTACAATCACAACATGCACCTGCCTGCTCCAGTTTTGTAGTCATGCAAAGTTAGCCAAGATCACCAGCGCTTTGCTCGGTTTGGTACTGTTCGAGCACTTGTTCACTCGCGTAGCACATGTTTATCAGCTGTCCTTGCAAAGTCTGGTGTGTGCAGGTGACTGAATCACTTCTCTAGGCGGGCTGCTCCCAACTGCATTGTTTCTACAAGCTTTTGGAACTCTCGTATAGTTAGGAGAACTACAGCATCTAGCAAATAAAGTCTCACACTGGTCGTTGACCTCAAAGCTGAATTCCTGGAACTAGCCCAACCAACACTTCATCTCAGGAAGGTCGCTCAACAAACCACTGCAACACATCAAAAATCCCACTGAAACGCATCTACTTAGCGCAAACTCCACAACCACCTCGGGCATCAGCAGCGTATATAAAAACTCTTCCACTACCGCATTCTTTGCCGGCCACCACCTATTGTGAGTTTGTGACTTGTTTGCAACTTTGCATGCACGTAGCACCTCTATACTATCTCAGGTGATCATACACGCGGAGGTGCGTGCCAGTACATGGGAGGACAGCTTGTTTTCTCCTCCGATGTCCACCGCGACGACGAGTCCGCATCGTTCTTCGACCGTTTCCCCCTCTCTGCTGGCTCGTCTCCTTTGCCGCTGCTCCTCGGGAGGGCGGCGAAGACTGCACCGAGCACACGGCGGCACGTCGTGGTCAGGTTCATGTGCGCGCCGTTCACCGCCGTCTTCCGTATGAAGTGCGCGCGCGCAAGTTCAAGCGACGACGAGCTGAGCGATGACAAGGATGGAATGGAGAATGGCAAGGCCAGACGGCCACGCCTCGAGGAGCTCCTCAGGATGGAAGAAGCGCCGCCGTCGTGTCCGGACGAGCTTAAGACTCCACAAGACACGGCCGTCTCCTGCTACTTGAAAGAGCACGCCATCGTGCTGTTCGGCTTGACGGACAGCACAGGCTTCAGCTGCGCGCTGAAGGAGGAGGAGCCGTTGTCCCTACCAAAAGGTCATTGCGATGTCGACGGCGGCGACGAGCGGCAGATGGCGATCGTGCCTGTGAACGTAGACGTTGGTGGCAGCGCCACGGCATCACCGGGGGCGCCCGTTTCTGCATCACTACGACGGGTGCTCTTGCAGGCTATGGGCCGGACGAAGGGCCGGTACTGGAAGCTCATGGATGGAAGCCGTGCCGCCGACAATAAAAAGCCGGAGTTGTTCTACCAAAGGCCGATTCCGATGGGCAGGAGGTGCCGCGTTCAGCACCTGGAGGAGTCTCCTTACGTGTGATTTGTTTGTGGCCCCCTACTCGGAATGGAGTTTGAACGTACGTTGGGGGGTGTCCGCCTGCTGATGGCCTACCTATACCCACATTATAGATATGAAAATGTGCATATCGGCCGAATAACAAACCAAAAGATTCAGTGTACGTTTTCTTATATGCCATTAATTGCTTCTGGTTTGTTTATTTTGAACCTATTAGGAAAGATCAAGCTGTCCTTATGTTAGGATCGTTAATCCTTCGGGTGCCAGCGTAGATTGTAAAGATGAGAAGAAGTTGACGTCGTGGTACTCACGGTGCTCAAAGAGCAGAGGCGCAGGGGAAGCTACATAACAGATTTCTTCTGTTGTATTGTTTACTTTCTTCAATCCATGTTTACACTTATTTATAGCCTCCAACTGCTAAATATAGATCCTATATTAAAAGATTCTCTCAACTTTCTAACTAGATATCCTATTTTAAAAGTTCATTTCAAACTGCCTAACTTCAAATTATAATCTTATAGTAACCTAACAAACTATGGCAGCTAAAATCTGTTTATCTCCTAATAGCTGGCGATGGACATAACACCTTACTTCATATAAAATGGAAAAACTAAAAACTAAAATTTTCTAATTAATTACAGGATGGCTTCTCTGGGTTTTGTTTTGCCACGAGCGTAGATATTCTGTGTTTTCCATCTCACCAAAGACATCACTAATGGCCTTGTAACGACCGGGTTTTCACTTACCTTTCGATAAGTCCCAATCTCTTGAGACATTGCCAATCCCAGGAGTTTGACAGTCACGATATCACAAGCGATCAATCAAGAAACCATAACAGAAATATTGAACAAGAAACAAATTAGGAAATAGTAGATCAGAGTGAAATTATTAGAATAAAATCCTCCAAAAGGGTCCATCGGCACGCAGGCCGGAAATATTTCAGAGCAGATATATCTCTATCGTGAATCCAACAAAAGCAACAGCGGAAGCATCAACATAGCAGCGGTAACGAACCTCCTCCACACAGGCTAGCTCGAGCGCAGGAGCGGACGTCACGGGCCGTCAGAGACGTAGTCGAAGTCGAAGCTGAGAGTATCCTCTGAAAACAACAAATTAGAAAGCCGTGAGTACGAATACTCAGCAAACCGCGTACTACCTAACAACAATGTATGCATGCAAATGGTTTCAAGGATAAAGGCATGGCTCAAGTGCTAAATGCAAGTTTAAAATATTTTATTTTATTTAAAGTATGCAAGAAAGCTTTATTTTCAAACTTGTCAAATTTTATTATCTTGCCCCGCAGAGATCTCCGTTATCTCGGACGAGGGTTCATTTTAATGCCGATGTAATCTCCACACTCGGCCACAGCTCAAAGGCCGGAGTCAAAAACATTTGAAAAAGGAGAGAAGGGAGAAAAACAAAGCTACTCAACGAAGAGCACAACTCAGGGTGGTGTCCTTCTAAAAGAACGTGGTAATGCGCATCGACTAAAACTCTGCAGAGGTTATGCACCTGGACCCACGAGAAGCGTCATCGGGAACTACCGTCGTAGTCCCGATAAACACACAAGACCCGTCCACAAGCTTTAACTGGCGTCATCTGTCCTCCAGGATAGAGATCTCAAAAGCCTACGCGATCGGGTCCTGGAGCTGTGAAGAGCCTACCACTGATCAGATGGGGTATCTCGATCTCATGTGGGGAGTCAAAGCTCAACACCACACTAACACTACACCGCCAACCCACGGGTAAACAACCAGTCTCGACAAGTTTCAAGATCAAGCCAACTGCCCATACAGGGTAACGTGGTGTGCATGGTTGTCAACTGAGCGTACAAAGCTCGAAAGACTCGGTCCTTAATTGCCGGGGCAGGCCATCTCTCCAACCACAACTCCAACAACCAACAAACTCGCCGCTAAGGCCGAAGCCTCAGTGTACCCGCCACAGGTACTCTCATAGGGACTTCCCGAAAGTCCCTCAGCTCCTCAAACTACCTCCTGCCCCCGCTAAATAGTTATGTATAGTTATTTGCAATACTCACACATTTGAAGCACAATTCAAAAGCATTTAACACAAATTCTATTTTTATAGTGATAGGTGTGAGATAAAATAAATACGACTAAGCATGGCTAAGCATAAAAGTAAAATAAATGTACTAAAGCAATCCTAGGGTTGATATTTGTGGAACAGTAAACAGGCACGGCTTAGGAATGTTGCTAGCACATTTTAAAATAGTTGGCATGCAAAAATAAGGTTGCAAACAAAACATGCAGTTTAAAATGCTGGGAACAAAGTGATCAAGGAACGCGGCTTGCCTGGCAAGTCGGGATCGAAGTCGGGATCTGGATCGTCGAACTGAGCTGGCTCACAGAACTCCTGCTCAGGGACAGCAGCTAATCACCACACGAACAACAGGGATTAGACACTAATTACGCGACAAAGAATAGAAATGGAATTAGAATCTAAATTGAAATTACTAGACTAAACGCGCGCAAAACATTCTCCGGAACAACCCTACACAATAATCGCGACGGAACAAATTAACGGAACAATTTTGGGATTAATCGGAGATCTAACGGGATTCCCAAAAATTATAGACAATTGAGACCACAAGGATTTAGATTAATTGCAGAATAATTAATCGCAGAAATAAATTTATAATTAATCTAACAATTAATCGGAAATGAAAAAGGAATTTAAGAGGAGGAAAATTACTCTCACCAGTACTGGAATTTGAAGACGAAATCGGAGAACCGGCGCGGAAAAACACGCTGAGGCAGGCGCTGTACTGGTCGGACTGAAGGAAATCGCGAGGCGCGGAAAAACACGCGGAGGCAGAGATCGGCGCTGGCTTTCACGCGGGCGATGACGGCGACGG
>BCLF01000176.1:176812-186887 GCA_001602275.1 Zoysia japonica | reverse complement strand
AAATTTGGATTTGCCAAGTGAATAATTTTGTTCTCTTTGTTTTCCCTTATTTTATTTTATTTGTTCAGATCTCTTTTAATTCCCTAAATCAATTTTTTCCTCTCAATCTTTTATTCTTTTTCCTATTTTCTTCTCCGGCCGAATTTGTTTCTCTCCCTTTTCTTTTCTTTATCCCTTCCGGCCCAGCTTGCACCCCTCTCTTTCTTTCCCTTGCGCCGGCCCAACAGCACCCCCTTCTCCTTCTCCGGCCCAGCGCGCCAGCCTGCTCCCCCTCCCTTTTCTTTTCCACGCGCCAGCCCAAAACGACCCAGCCTCCTCTTCATTTCCCTCGCGCCGGCCCGCTTCCTTTCTTTCTTCCGCGCGCGCGGCCTGGCCCATCCTTGTTTCCTTTCCTTCCTCCTCCAGCCGAGTCAGCAGGCAAGTGCACATGCGCGCGCGCCGCCTGGTGACCCTGGTCACGTCGCCCTGCTGCACCTCGCACGCCGCGCCCCGCCTTTTTCCTTCGCACGTCACGCTCCTTGCCCGCGCATGCCTCCTCTGCTTGCCGTTTTCGAGGAAAACGTCGCCCCATCACCTCGCTGCTGCGGCACGCCTCGGCGACGACTCGCTGCCGAGCCTTGTCGCCGTCGCCCTGCTCACCATCAAGTGCCCAAGGACCCGGAGGCCCTGCGCCGCCCCGTCACTCGCCGCTCGCCACATCTCGTCGGGCTCCGTTCGCCTCGTCGTGTCACGGGCTTTCCGCAACCAACCGCGGCGCGCCACCGTCGGCAAGCTAGCCGCAGGCCGCCATCATCGCCGCTATGACCCCGAAGCTTACCGCTCCACGCCTCGTCCAATTGCCTTGCCGCCTGCCTTGTGCCGTCAAGTCCCGGAACCCCAGCCACGCCATGTGCCAACTCGACGCCGGCGAAATTCCGGTGCTGCCCCTCTCTTGCTCGCTCCCTCTCCCTCCCTTCGGCTATGAAAGGCGTGCCACAGCTCACTGAACCTTCTTGCGCTGCCAATTGCCCCCAAATTCCTCGAATTTCATCATCTTCTCCAACTCCAGCCACCACGTCTGCCATCTGGAATCTTTCCCCGATGAGCCCCCTTCTTCCTGTTTTTCAGTTGCTTCAGCACCCCACGGCACTATTCATCGTTTCCCCTAACAAATCGCCCGCTATTTGAAGCTCCTCAGACCCTCGGCCATGCGCCGCCACGCACCATCGAGGCCCACGTCGCCAGCCTGCTTTGCCGATCATTTTGCTCCGCCGAGGCCACCTACGGGGCCAAGCTTCTGTGATTCTCCCCGGCATCTCAAGTTTCCCTCCGGCGAGCACCCTGCCTCAACCCCTCGAGTGCCACCTCGCACCGCCGCCCGCTCCCGTCGACAGCCGCGTCCAAGCAAAACCGGACGACGAGAACCTCGGCTGTGAGTCCGCCTCGTTCTCCTCTCTCTCCCGGTCCAAATCTCGTCACGTTTGGTGCTCTGCACGCCGAGAGCGTCTCCTCCGGCAACCTCCGGCCGTGCGCCGCCGCCTCCGTCGTGTCCGGTGGCCGCCAGGCCCGTTGGACCTCCTACTCTCTCCATCCGCGAACGAACGGTCGAGATTAAAGCCCCTAACTCCTTAGGCATAGTAAAATCAGAGCCGTTCAAATCGGACAGTCAACATGTGTCCACGACATCTAATAAATCTGAGCCCTCCATTTCAAATCTGATGGCCCAGATAAAGTCGGCCTAGTTTTTATAAAGAAAAATAAAAGAAAGATGCCGACCCCACATGTCAGCTACCGTAGCCAAATTGCAACAGCCAGCCACCGCAGCGTCACATAAGAATCTCCTCTTAGCCATTTCCTTTATAAAAATAATGACCCAAAAATACCAGAAAATGATACTTTTGCATTTCAACCCCTAACATTTTCTGATAATATTCTTGCCTCGGAAATTTTTACATGAAACCCCTTGAACTTTATTTTAATTTCACTTTAGTCCTAAACTTTATACCTATATCCCTTAATCTTTTAGACACTTACAGATTAGCCCCTACCCACCTTTTGATAATTTCGCGGAGCCCCCTAAGATATTTTCTGATATTGCAAATAAGCCTTTAGTGCTTCTAGCATCTTTACCAACAGATCCCAACGGTTTCTTTTTTTCGCCGTTTCTTCATTTTAGCTCCGTTTTTAGCAATTCTTGCGCTCACGCGCTCATTGTGACGTCGGCCATCTTTTAACATCACTTGTAGACCCTAAATCCACCACATTATCCAATCTGACCTAAAAATCCATAAATCATGACAATGCATCTTATGTCTCGCAATAAACTTCCTATCAAGCTTATCACCTCCTTTACACTTCCACCACATCAACCTCTCCACAAATACGTGCCAACCCATAGATTCATTCTAATCATCTTGCTTCTCTTATTGTTGGGTTATATTGAAGTTTATTTGAATTGTATTGAAGTCCTTTATCGATTTTATTTGCATGTTTTATTGGTTCTTAAGTAATGCTTTATTGTATTTATCTTAGGCACAGTATCATATTCTTAATCCATACCTTTCACCAGGCATTAGCATTTAAATCAAGGCATGTGTCACTTAGTAGCATGAGTAATCCACCTTTTTAAAAGATAAAAACGTCGAATTAATTGTTGATTTCTTGTACGTTATAACTGCGTATTAGGATTGTAATTAATAAACTAATAGGCACTCTATGCATCTCATATATCTACAACTGGCCGTATGTAAATTACACTCATGCATATATGCTAGTATTGTCAATGGTTGTACACATGCAAGATGCATTATTCACTCGTTAGCTTTAATATATTGAAAGATAAAAGCATAATAATAATAATAATAATAATAATGATGATGATGATGATGATGATGATGATGATGATGATGATGATGATGATAAATTGCAGATAACCGTGTGTTAGCTTTAAACATGAAAATAAGGTTAAAATGTTCTATCACTATAGTTCTCCTGCATACAAGAAAATAATTAATGGCACATAAATAAATTTAATTAACCTACCATTGTAGCCATATATAGGTTTGCACCTCATTCGTACACGTGTAGCTCCGTTACATATGGATACATGCATTTGCACACATAAATATAAGACACACTTAAGTCTTATTGCCATGCATCCGCATTCAATGTACCTACATGTGCATACGGTACTAAGCACCAAGTTAATATATTATAAAATGAACCTAATAGCTAAATCACTAGCTCCTCAGAAATAATATTAAGTTAGGAATAGTTGTAATATAACACCCAAATCACATAATGAACCTTTCATTCATCAACGATTGAACTTCTTTCGAAGTGGTTTGGTTTTAATTGGAGTTTATTGGATCTTATCGATTCTTCTCGAGTTTTATTTTTGTTTGTGGTAGTTTTATTTTGCCATCCTTTTAACGTGTACCAAACGTTGAGTTTGGAGAAGAGCCAGAAGACTCGTCATACAAGGAGAAGACTGAAGACTCGAACGTCAAGTCAAAGCTTCAAGGTTTGGACCTCGAAGACTAAGGATTTGCAGGCAAGCTCTAACTCTTTGATCATGTTTATCCTATGTTTTGCAATGCTCCTACATAGCCGTATTAGTTGCCTCTGCTTATTTTAAAATGTTGAGTAGTTATTATCCCATTTGCGACTACTATGAGTGCTTATGTCTAATTTAAGGCAATTAAGTACTTTAATTCATTTCATGCCATGTTTGAACACTTGTCCTCGATATCCCTAAATTATCATCATTAAGTAATTAATGAATGGCTCTAATTCCTTGCCATTAGAAAGCTTAGGAACCTTTTATCGCTATGCTCCCCATCGCCACACCCCCCTTATACATACATGTACATATATCTCTTTTCGTAAAACGTGTTAAAGGTTTTTTTGGTGTGTGTAAAGTAAACTGGGATGGGTGTTAGTACAACCTGTGTTAGGTGATGTGGAGGAGTTTCATTGGTCGTGGGCGAGGCTTGTGCTATGTTCCAGGTGTTTGGTGATTTGCTATGTGCAAATGGATTAGCTGTGAGCATGTGGATTAGCTGTGTGCTTTGATAGGATCCACCTCTCATGGATAGCGCTCGCCCTGCCATATAAGGATGGTTCATTTGAGCTCGACTTGGTGATTCTCGTACAACCACAAAACCTGATATGAGCAGGACTTGTCCTACTTCTTGGTGTTGCCACATCTAGCCCCTAGGCGGTCGTAGGACACGAGATACCAGGAGAAGGATGTGAAAATCGTAATCCATGGTTCGGCTCGATGCATCTTCCATGTCGTCAGTGGTTCCGCTTTCACTGACGATCTAGTCCCTGAGAGTACGTGAAAGTCGTATCCACGATCCAGCTTTAGAAATGTATATATCGTGTCTTAGTATTTCCGCTTTCACTGATGATATAGCCCCTGGGACATTTCGAGGACGTCTCTGTGGTGGCACTCGGAGAAGGTGAGACAAGCGTCATATCACTCCCCCGATCAAGAGCGAATGGTCTGTGAGAAAGTGTACACCCTCTGCAGAGCGTATAAATCTTTTCGGAAAGTCCGTTGTCACTAGTTATGACACACCTTCGCTTGGGCCCCTATTATTAGTGTTAATTGTTTTTCCAATGTGAGTGTTTTGGAGATGTGATGGCATGTGTGTCAGGGCTTTTATGATGTTTGTGTCTGAAGGACCACCTTAAAATTGTGGGAACTGGCGAGATTGATGTAAATCTCTCTCCCAGATCCAACCAACTAAAATATGACATAGATACAAGTTGTTTTTTCTCTTATTGCAAATCTTCTATAGACAACTCTGCATAAAGTTAGCTTTTTGCAAAGAAACTAGAAAAGCCGTTATTCCTTGATCGGTCTCTATGTATATTTATGCCCTTGAGTAGTGTTAGGACTTGCTGAGTATCTTCTATACTCAATCTTGCTGCTTCAACATTCAGGTAAAGATGGAGAAGTCATGAAGTCGTTGGTGACGTTTAGATGTTTCGTCCTTCGCTCAAGTTTGCCTGTGCTTGCAGAGTTCCCGTGGAGTTCTTCTGCCTCGCTGGTGTTTGAGGAAGCTTTGTCCTCCTCTCGCGGATTGTAACTTAGACTTCTTGACTGTAAGTATCTAATTTGGAATAATTTTCTTTATATTTGACTTGTATGTGCAATGAACATTCGATAGCGTGTGTACCAACTACTAATCTAGGGATTGATACGGTAAACACGAGTACTCCAGAAATGGGGTACGACACACGGCTCCACCAGCCGGCTTGCTCCCAAACCCAATCTGCCAATACATGCGGAAGCACCTGACGCTGCCTGAAAACATGGTTGTTATTCTCCAACCACAGCAGCCAGAGGACGACCACCACAGGTGACTCAAAAGAGCTACTCCTCGCTTTAGGCACCTGCTTATGGCTGCTCAGCCACCAGGGATGAATGTTTCTGAGCGGCTTGGACTCAACATCTTCCAGCCGCAACATCGGAGGACTTTGAACCACACCTCCCAGCTGTAGACACAAACAGGAGTAGGTGACCAAGAGTTTCCGCCTCTTGACCACATAGTGTACATGGGCCATTGTTCCGAAGTCCATGGCATTGCAACACTTCTGAGGTCCAAAAACGCTGTGGAGAGCCAACCAGACAAAGAAGCTGCACTTGGTACGCCAAGCTTGTACACAGGCACCCGAATCGGACCATCTCCAGACGAACTTGTCCGGTGTGGCCGGCTCCAGGCAAACGTCCTGGAGCAATTTGTGGACATGAAAAAACTCAAGGATGGCTTGCATGGTGAGACCACCCGACAAGTCCTCGACCCAAGCATTGCCTGGCAGGGCATCTGGGACCAGCCTGCTGTTACGATTCCAGGCGAGAAAAGGTTGAGCAGCTGTGGGGCATGAGACCCAACGCATCTCCCATGCAACAAGGATCGATACAGAACAGCACTGAGCGGCCATCACCAAGGACGACTGACGTAGAGACCTCAAAGAAACTAACCGTATCTCTATCCATCTGGAGTGGTAGGAGCGACCAAGAGCAGAACGGATCCATGAGCTTGAACCAAAGCCAATGTCCCCGAAGTGCAGAACCGAAACAGTAGAGATCGAAGATGCCCAGACCGCCTAGGGGCAGCAGGCGTTGCACCCTGCATAATGTGGCAATGCATTTACCCCCTTTCACCACCCTGGTTCCCTGCCAAAGGAAGGCCTTCATGATCTTCTCCAAAGCTTTCACTACTCAAGAGGGGAGACGCAGCATCATCGCTGTGTAGATCGAAATAGCTGAAAGCAGGGTGGATCTAATCAGCACTAGGCGACCACTCTGGTTGAGCATCTTCCCCTTTCAGGTCGGCAAACGATCGGCTTATCTACCAGGGGCTGCAGTGCTGCCTTAGGCAGCTTCATCACAGACCGCGGGACGCCCGTGTACCTCATTGGGAAAGAGGATATGTGACATGGAAAAAGCGTTGAGGCAAGCTGCAACTTCTCATCACTACAACGTATCGCTGTGATCTGGCACTTCAGGTAGTTTGTTGCTAGGCCTGAGGCCCCTTGAAACAGTGCCAGGATATCCTTGACCAGCCATGTGTCACTGGAAGAAGTTAACAGGAACATGACCTGATCATCAGCATATAGCGATGCATGGTGGGGAATACTGCAGACAAGTAACAAGATCATCAGCATATAGTGACCAAGCATCAGTTTGTAGCATAGCACTCAACGATTCAATGACAAGGAGGAAGAGCATAAGAGATAGGGGGTTGCCTTGCTAAAGTCCGATCGATTTTCGACCAAATTTCATTAAAATTTTGATTTTTTGATTTGGAATGGTTTCTGACCGGTTTTCGCGGTTTTTACGGTTTTCATTAAACCAGCCTCGGCCGGTTTTACCGGTTCAAACGAAAATAAAAACCTTTGTTGGGATCAGTTCTACAAAACCGTGAAAATACAAAAACCGGTCAAAAACTGCTTTAAATTGAAAACTTAAAATTTGAAGAAAATTTGATCAAAATGCTACAGTAAACCAGTTGTTTTTGGGTTTATTTATCGGTTCCTTTGGTTTTCAAGTTTCAAATTTTAAACCCACCCACCGGTTTCATCGATTTACCCCTCAGCTTTACCGGTTTATCAACTAGTTTACATTTTTGAAATCCTAAATTTTTTCAATTTTTTTTTGAATTTTTAAAATGAAATGGTTTTCACGGTTTTGTTAACCTTGGATGGGATAAGGGTTCGGCATAGACAGCCGCGATCTATGTGGGTAGCGGAAGCGAACGGCTGAGAGGATCCCGTGGAGAATAGTAAAATAGTAAGCTAAGGAAAAACAGTGTAGTTAACGAGCAAATCTACAGGTTCTACATGATACAGAGGGTTTGAATTCCCAATTTCACCGGCATGATTATTCCATCTGACAGGCTAGCGCCTCCAATACCATTGGGTCATTCCTCCTTTAAAATCTCTATGAATATCTTAAAGACATTTCCCATTGCACTTGTAGCATGTTTTGGATAGAAAGCACCACCAACATTGCATTTTATCCATCCATCATCAGGTGGAGGCCATGAATTACCCATCCGCCCTTTCTCTATTGGCTTCTTCACCTTTGTCAGTTGCCATCAAAGGCTTGATTGCTCTTTTTCTCCATCTCGATTTCTATTTCTCTGCATTCATAATGCATACCTTCTGATAAAAATCATCGAGCTCATCTTCAGTGGGCAGGAGTGTTCTCGGAGAAGATCACTTGAGAGTGGGTATAACTTTGGAACTTTGATACCAGTTAGAAACTTCAGCCGTCGCCAAAAAGCCCAAGCAATTGATCATTTTAGGAAGATGCGTCGAATAAATTCACACTGGGATCCAAAGGATTCGCAAAGTGTAGAGGGTTCAATATAGCGCTGCCACATAGTTTCCTTTGTAGGATTAAATTCAAGGAGGATTCTCCACCAGAAGACTCCAACCAACAGAGGAACAGGGAGTCTCTAGAGGAGTTTCTAGGTGCTATCCTCAGAACTGGTTGCCTCCATAGCCCCGACTCGATCAAACTCCGCACCCAGCAGTTTTTAAGCCAACTTCACATAATAGTTGCCATATTTCTCTGGTTCCAAACCCACCAATCATCGTCCTGTGGTTGAACTAGAATTTTCATGATATAGTATCAACTACTGGCAAGAACACTTCCCTGATCAACTCTTTGTTCCACTGGCCAAAATCTGACAATAGGTTTCTGTTGACGCCGAAATGGATCCTGGGCCAACGCACCTCGTGCACGTCCGTGTGCAGAATGTCGACGTTGCCTTGTTCACAATCACTGCAGCACCGAGAAAATCAACCTGAGGAGGTACCCGTTGGAGCAAGATCTTCTAGGGTTGATTCAGGCTTGGTAGGCCAGCCGGATCGCCTTCCCACGTCGCCGCGACGAGAGAAGGACAGAAATTAGGGTTTGAGAGACGGGATTAGTGTTTAGAGAGGTAAAAAGTAAGGTGCATTTGGTAGAGACGATTGGGTACCTCCTCAATCAGCCTTAAGCCTTTTTATATAGAGGTGGGGTGGTCTTAACCCGTGGAGCCACAAATCTCCTCAATTAGGAAACAAATTAGATCTGATATGCTATCAAAACTACGAAAAATAGAATCTTTGGACACTGCAGTCAAGTATCGAAGACTCCAGTACCAGACACTCCGGTCATTGGCCGGATGTTCCAGTGGGCTCCTGACCGATTTCAGAAGGGGTGTTCTCGGACACTCCGGCCCATTATCGGACACTCCAGACCAATTCCAGAAGTGGTCCACCAGACACTTCGGTGCCTGGCTGGATACTCTGGTGGTTCTAGGCCGGTTCCAGAGAGGGGTCTCTCGGGGTATTTGGCCGGACATTCCGTTGAATTTTGGGGCGATTCCAGAAAGGGTGTTCTCGGACATTCTGGCCCATTATTAGACACTCTGGACCAATTCCAAAAGGGGGTCCACCGGATACTCTGGTGCCTGGCCAGACACTCCGGTGGTTCTAGGCCGGTTCTAGAGAGGGTCTTGCTGGAGACTCCGGCATCATGCCAGACAGTCCAGTAATTGTAGATTTTGAGTGTCAACATATGCCCCGCTCACTACAAGAAAATGGCATGTAGAGGTACTTAGCTATAGACATTATCTAATTTGTCTCTATATATGTTATAGAGGCATATTTTTGTGACACTTTAAAATATGTCTCTTGAAAAAAGTGCCTTTAAGAACAATAGAGACATACTTTTAGGCATTCATAGAGATTCAACATATAATGTACGTAGAGGTACCTTTTTGTGACAAATTAAAAATGACTATATCTTGTAGACATTCTTAGAGGCATCTTGTGCATATTTAGAGGCACTATTTTAGTAGTTTGCTGATAACTAATAAGAATAATACTTCAAACATAAACACATTGTGATGTGTGGTTGAGTTGGCTAGCAACGCTCCATAAATTATTATCTATGAGGTCTTGAGTTCAAGCATTGACAAGCACTAATTTTTCATAAATTAAAAATGTATCTATGTTCGTAGAGGCAGAGCATTATGCCTTAAATACCGCCTCTAATTTGGTAGAGTCAAATCACTAAAACGTTGCTATATTTTTTGTGACAATGCATGAGAAGACACTTATGAGACATTTTTGAAAATGTCGCTATGATTTTCTAGAGACAATATAATAATGCCTCTACTATATAAAAAAAGTGCGCCTCTACAAGCCAATTCTCTTGTAGTGGCTGTTTTTTTGCAAAAGCAAGCATAGCATAAAACATTTTAAACACTCATGAACACCTAAGCACGATGGCTCTCTTGATTCATCGGCCATAATATCACTCTTGGTAACGATACTCTTCATATCAGCCATTTTCTTTTAAGCCTCTTGCCACATACTCGGATGATACTTTTTCAAGTACCGATCGTTAAGGGCCTTGGGCAGTAGTTTTCCCTCGCATATTTTCTACCATGTACGCATTCCCGACTATGAACCAACGGGATCTGGCGGTAACGGGATTCCCGACTCACTCGTGCTCACCGCATATTTTCTACGGGATCCGGCGGCTGGCCGAGCCGGTCGAGCTCGGCATGGCGCGCTCGCTGGC
>BCLF01000176.1:107217-166474 GCA_001602275.1 Zoysia japonica | reverse complement strand
GCGCACGGTGGCGCCGTGCCGGAGGCGGCTGGCCGGTGGCGTTTGCGGCCGAATTTTTTGCACCGCCGTGGTCGCCTTCAGCAGGGGAGTTCATCGGGGTGGTCGCCGGCGTGGGGGACTCACCGGAGAAGTACGACGGCGACGAGTGGCTCAGGTGAAACTTCGGTCGCGTCGCACCGGGGCTACAAGGACGAGAGCCTAAGACCCTGGCTCCTAGAGCTTGGCCAGAGCAAAGGGAAGACCCGCGTCGAGCTTCTCGTCGACGGAGAGGGCCGGAGATGAGAGTTCACCGGAGATGAGGGTCGGAGAAGCCCGAAATCCCGACAAGCTGCACCTCTATTTGCCACAACCTTGGACCGGGAGATGCGCAAGCTAGTGAGGAGTCCACCGTTGCAATTAATCGAGAGGAAACCACCGGAGCTCACCGGCTTGGGTAGAAGGACGGCCGGTGGTCCAAGAACTCGTGAAATTGGGGAAATTTGGATTCCGGTTGCCGTAGCTCGAGGATGGAGGAGGCACCGCGGTGGGAGGTGGAGGATGGGGCAGCGCACCCGCTCACCAAGGAGGGAGGCTGGAACGGCGCCCGACGGTGGCTCTCCGTGGATAATGACATGCTCGGCCGGGGAAATGCGGTGAGCGCGAGTGAGAGACAGAGGGAGAGCGAGAGAGAGACGGCCGGGGGTCTCATGGGGGAGGGACACGGGGCTGGGGCGAGTGTCCTTCACGCCTCACGCGGGACGTCGTGGCCGCCTGCATGCGCGAGGAGGAGCGCGAGGCGCGGGCGCATGGAGAGCGCGTTGGACGCCCGCGGTTGGAGAGGAGCAAGAAAGAGAGCTGGCGGGCTGACCGGCGGGACCCGCGTCCTTTTTGTTTTTCCCGATTTTTTCGGATTTTCAGTGCACACTTCTGTTTTAATCCAAAAGCATGACTTCCCCAGTTCTAAAATTCCTGAAATTTGGTAGGTGGTAGATCTTTTGAATAAAATTAAAATTTGAACTTCCCCAACTTTTATTTTGGGCATAAGTTCAAAATCAAAATAAATAAAATGATATTAAATTTTGAAAATAGGATAGCTTTTAGAGGAAAATAAATTATTTGAGCTTTTAAACCTCAAATTAAAATTTTCCAAGAACTTCAAAAATTCACGTGGTTGCAAGAACTTTCCAGAGAGATTTTTGTTTCACAATATTTCATTAAAATTTTGAGCTCAAAATTTTGAATTTCAAATTTAAATTTTGGACTATTTTGGAACTGAGTTTGAATTTCTTCCAGCCCGGACCTTTCAGAAATTTTTGAATTCGAATGAAGTGTCTCATTATTCAGATACACGAAGTATTACAGTAAATCGGCCAAATGTGGAACTAAGGCAGCCGATTTAATCACCACATCATCTATGTATACTTCCATGATGACACCAATCAAGTCATGAAAGATAAAATTCATAGCTCGTTGATATGTTGTGCCTGCATTCTTAACCCTAAAAGTCATGACAACCCATTCGAATAAACCAACAGAACCTGGACATCTAAATGTGGTCTTAGATATGTGATCTTTGACCATAAAAATCTGATTGTAACCCGTGTTCCCGTCAAGGAAACTAATCACTTATGGCATGAAGCATAATTAATCAACAAGTTGGCTATAGGCATAGGATATTCATCTTTAAAAGTAATTCTATTCAAAATTTTGAAATCAATACAAACTCTTATCTTACCGGTGATCTTCTTCTCAACCGACATCAAGTAACTGATAAATTTCCTCCATAATCCTATTATACATATCCAGATCGAACCTTCTCATCAGTTGCTTGAAGGGTCTAAAATCAGATTTGATAGAAAGCCGATGCTCAACAAGCTCACGACTTAATCCCGGCATCTCATTGTAAGATCAAACGAAACAATCTACATACTCTTTTTTAATAGCCCGATTAACTTCTCTTTGTAATCGACTTTCAGATTTTTTATTACAAAAGTCGACCTTGGATTGTCATCGCCACCGAGATTTACCTCCTCAAAAGGATCGGTCGATGTAAATCCTTATCTCAACTTATCCATGTCCTCTGTTTCTTCTATAGTTTCTCACATATTGTTCATGTTGGACCGATAGTGTTCTACTCTCTTTTGTAACTAATCTAAATTTGATTCACATAATATGGTTGAGCTGATTCTCCATCGGTTTTACATTGACGGGTACCAATCTATCCCTAGTCATACTAAGAAAATCATAGTCCGTCAAGTCTACCCGTCAAACACTTGACATTGTCATGTGGTACCAAAGATGAACCGGCCATGGCAACACAAGTTGATATATCCGCATGAACAACCTCTACATCGTCACCAACCCATTGTATCAAAAATTGGTGCAAATTAGAAAGGACACATTTATTGGCATGAATCTAATCATGTCCTAAGATGAAGCTATAGCTTCCTCGAACATCGGCAACAAAAAAAGCAGTAGCAATAATCTTACTCCCAACGGTGAGCTCCATGGAAGCAACCCCTTTGGCTTCAATAGGATCTTTTTCTCCCACACCGTTTAAAGTAATGTTGGTCCAGATGAGTTCATCATCGGTCTTACCTAGCTTTTTAAACAAAGAATATGGCACTAGATTAATAATGGTACCTCCATCTACAAACATGCGAGAAATTAGTGTACCATTAATGTGCCCTTTCACATAGAGAGGATTCAAATAGTTATCCGATTCTTTAGATTTTTCAAAGATAGCATTTCGAGGTCCAAAATCAAATTGAGCCATAACTTCTTCTATCAAAGAATAATCTGAAAGAGACAAGCAAATAGTATTAACATCCATACCTTCTCGGGGCGGTGTTGGCTCGTAGTCTAGAATATCATCATCGTCGAACTCAGACATGTCGATATCACCCTTGGGTGAAGGTACTACGGAACTCTCTCCTAGTGCGATATTGACAGGATCCGGCACTTTTGGAGTTGCCACAGCGTCCTCCGGTGTTGGTAAAGTAGAGGGCTTTTGGTTTAGATTCCCCTTTAACTCTCCATTGCTTACCTTGAGGGATCATCAACTTGATCTCATTGAATACTTTATCCCTCTTCTTTTCAGCTTCTTTCTCTCGGATCTTACAGAGGCGCAATCTTTGTAGCTTCCTTTTTTGAGTATGAGTCAAGGCAGGTGGACACCATCTTGGCTGCATGTACTTAGAGGAGCTTTTGCTACTGCTAGCCTCGTGATCATGAGAAGCTCTTTCGACAGGATCATTTAACATGATCGGTCCGTTGAAAACTCCCCCGATCTTAACATTGGTTGTGCTGATCTTAGCGACATCTCCAGATGCATTTTTTTTATGTATAGAGGTTGAGGGAGCATCTTCATTACCTTGTTTGACGCGCCACTCTTGCTTAGGAGAAGCCGCAAAGCCATCTCTTCTCGCATTGACCGGTTGAGTTTCAAACCGGTCGTGAATGTGGCTGGAGAGACTCTTAAAGACATCTCCTCTTGGTGCATTCCATCCCAGATGGAATGCTGGGTACGGCATCAGTGGAACATGCATCCATGGTTCCATATATGGGTTTTATACAAGAACAGTGGACAAGGCATAGGAGGGAACTATGGTGGAGGCACCCCAAACCCACAGAGACGAATGTGCCCATGAACATCCATTGCCTGCCTCATCTCCTTCTTAGGTGGGCTATCCCCCCCTTGACGATGACCTTGGTCGCTTCATTGACCGATTGCCTAAATCGATCTTTTGACTCTTGTACTTGGCCATAAGACAGTTGAAGGTGCTTTTAGGCCCCATCTTCCTGTCCATGGCCATGCTTAAGTTCACTTTTCACTTGCCCACCTCAAGATTTTTTGGTTTGATCATTTTAGGCTGTGAAACTTGCCCCCCCGGGTCTTGAGCCTTTGATAGTAACTTTGATAGACTCTTGACCATTGAGAGATTTTTCTAGCACCACCTTCGTAGAAGTATCTTTATCACTCAAAGGAGCTGGCCTTTCTTCCCCTACAACCATGTTCTTCTCTTTCATTGTACCGGCTTGATGAGGTGGAACCAACACCTTGAGGTTCAGCTCTAGAGTGTTGATGAGAAAAGGATGGCTATCAATTTGCATTTTCTGAAGACTCAATCGTCCTTCATTAATGGCCGATTGGACCTGTCGACGAAAAATATTACAATCATTAGCGGCATGTGAATAAGAATTATGCCATTTACAATACACCCTACATTTTATTTCATCCACCGGAGGCAAAGTGTATGCAATCTTGATATACCCTCCTTTGTGTAATTCATCAAATATTTTGTCACATTTAGCCACATCGAAGGTATATTTCACATCAGTCTTTCCGATCCTTATGATCCGGTTTGAGTGAATCGTAAGCTAATGATTTGGCCTTAGATGGCCAAACAAACTCGGTAGCCAACACGTCATTGGAGCCATCATCAGAACTCTTCGAATCATATTCAAAGACGTGCACGCTATGGTGGGCCTTATGATCGTGCCTAACTTCTTTGCTTTTGTTTTCTTGCACCAAAGCTTTTTGTTGGAGCTGGACAAGGATGAGAAAATTATGTCCCTCTAACTTTTCTTTAAGATGAGATCGTAACCCATTAAAAGCTAAGTCAGCTAGATCTTTTTAGAAATCATCAAATGAAAACATCGGTTCTTGACATCTCTAAACCTCCAAATGAAATCGATAATAGGTTCATCTCTCCCTTGCCTAACCAATGTTAAATGTGACAACTTCAACTCATTGTCCCTGTAATAAAAATGGTCGTGAAATCTACGCTCTAGTGACTCTCATGTGTAAATAGAACCCGGGGACAACGATGAAAACCACGAGAAAGCGGTTTTGGTTAGCGACAAAGAAAACAATCGCACTTTCAAGGCGTCACTAGAACTCGCTTCCCCCAATTGAGCGATATATTGACTAATGTGTTTCCAAATAGTTTTGCTATCCTCACCATTGAATTTGACAAAATCGGGAACATGCCATCCGCTAGGGTACGGGACCGGATCGAAATATGTGGGGTATGGTAGTCTTTCCCCTTGATATCCGGCCCTAACGTTTCACAAAATTGTTTACTCAAATCCTCCTTAATAAAAGCAATACACTCTTCTATATTGGTAATGGGCGGTTTACGAGGCGTACCTTGAGATGAAGAGTGCACGTTTATTTTCATGGCATTAAATTGTTCATTAGGCATGGGGCCATGAGGAATACCCTTACTGCTAGGTGGAATAGTTGGGATGATATACGCGACGATACAGTATAGAGGAACAAAATTAGCCAATTCATTCAATTGGCTATTAGCCGGATTGGAGATGCTATGGATTGGCTCTACGGTAGCGAGAGGCACTACTAAAGCATTGGTTTGCACATGAGGTTGAAAGCTAGTTTACCCACTAAAAGAATTCAACGGCATACCATACAATGGTTGCTCTAAACTAGATGTATGGGGAGCCAATCTACTAGTAGATGGTCCTGCATGCGCGGCATGAGTAGTAGACGGTACAACACCAATGTTCTTTAATAATTTTGACAAGTTGTCCTGGATCATTTGTAGCATATCATTAGCTAGGATCTTTTTCATATCGGCAAAATAGTACGAAAGATCTTCAAAAGTAACCGGGGGGCGGGGGTGCGGAGATGTTCTCACGTTGGCAGCATCCATGGCTGCGTTGTTGGCGACGGGCAGAAGAACGGCTTCTTTTACTTGAGATATTGTCCCTTGATGATCCTTCTTGAAGCACGCCAAGTACTCCCGAAGCTTCTGATCTTTCCGCGCCTTGCGTGCCTTCTCAGAGGCCTTTCGACGCTCTAGAAACACCTTGCGAGCCTACTCGGGCAACTCCTACAAAGGCGGCATGACGATGTTCGACGACGAGATCTCAGAAGACATGATGCGAGAACGATGATTCGTTTACGCAACCGGAACCTCTCATCCCTAGCGGAGTCGCCAAATGACACCGAAACGGATCTCGGGCCAACACACCTCGCGCACGTCCGTGTGCGGAATGTCGACGTCGCCTTGTTCACAATCACTGCAACACCTAGAAAATCAAGCTCGGGAGGGACTCCGTTGGAGCAAGATCTTCTTAGGGTTGATCCGGGCTCGGCAGGCCAGCCGGATCGCGTTCCCACATTGTCAAGACAAGAGGAGGACAAGAATTAGGGTTTGGGAGAGGGGGTTAGGGTTTAGAGAGGTAAATAGTAAGGTGCATTTGGTAGAGGCGATTGGGTCCCTCCTCAATCAGCCTTAGGTCTCTTTATATAGAGATGGGGTAGTCTTACCCTGTGGAACCACAGATCTCCTCAATTAGGAAACAAATTAGATCTGATATGCTATCAAAACTACCAAAAACAGAATCTTCAAGCACTCCGGTCATTGGCCGGATGTTTCGGTGGGCTTCAGACCGATTTCAGATGGGGTGTTCTCGGACACTCCAGCCCATTATCGGATACTCCGGACTAATTCCAGAAGGGTGTCCACCAGACACTCCAGTGCCTGGCCAGATGCTCCGGTGGTTCTGGGCCGGTTACAGATAGGGGTCTCTCGGACACTCCGGTATCTGGCAGGACATTCTGATGAATTTTGGGGTGATTGCTGAAGAGGTGTTCTCAGACACTCCAGCTCATTATCAGACACTCTGGACCAATTCTTGAAGGGAGTCCACCAGACACTCTGATGGTTCTGGGCCAGTTCCAGAGAGGGTCTTGCCGGAGACTCTGGCATCATGCCGTACAGTCTGGTACTTGCAGATTTTGGTGTCGACAGTAACCAACCCATATCAGTCTTGGTTGTCTCTTGGAGTGATCTGATCGGTTTTGTACTACAATAATTTAGAATCCATCTGTCACACCATATATTAGTTTTATGTCCATTCGCAATCTTGTTGATCAAGCCTTTATCTAGGATTTCCTTCCCTGCTCTAATTGCTCTCCAAATTTGACTAGCATTCTTCCTCCTTGAGCTTGCTGAAAACTCAACATCATAAAAGTATTTTCCTTTGAGCCTCCACCATTGTTTTCCATGCATGGCCTTATTAAAACATGTGTAAATCTCTAAAACCCATCACCCTTGGATTTATGCTCAGTGAGACGGTCCCAACTCATCCAATGTTACTTTCTGTTGTTAGCTGATCCTCCCCACCAATAATTAGCAAAAGCCCTCAGCGCATAGCAGAAAAAGATAGGAGGAGATAGGATCTTCCTGATGAAGCCCTCGGTTTAAAAGAATCGAACAGTATTCCACTACTTTCACTGAGAAGGAAACTGAGGTTACATATTTCATAATCAGAGCAACTAAAGCCTCATTAAAACCCAATTTCATCATGATGCTTAATTGTTGTCGCTATTGATATCTAACAACATCTGTATTCGTATTATTGAAAAAATGAGATAAATATCATATAGTTATTATAATTTATTTTATCATTAAAATTATTTGAAATATGAATTATAATTTGACACATTTGAATTTTTTTAACAAGACAAATGGTCAAACATATGTTAAAAGTCAACGGCGACAACACATAGGAGTACTAATTCTTACTCCCTCCGTTCTTAAAATGATGTCACCGTTGACTTTTACAATCAACTTTGACTATTCATCTTATTCAAAAAATTTGCTTGAATGTGTAAAATTTTAATTTGTGATTCAAATAACTATAATGATAAATCAAACTATATCAAAATATATGAAATTTATCAAATTTTTTTTGAATAAGACGAATGGACAAAGTTGAATTTAAAAGTCAACGGCGACATCAATTAAAGAACAGATGGAGTATATATTTTCTCCGCACCCTTTTACTACTAATATCCTTTGGGATAAAACTTTCAGCCAAATGGTGTGACACTGTTGATGTTTGGTAAGCGTTCCATAGCGTTAGCCCTGATTCTTAAAAAAAAAAAAACACCATTGAAAAACCGACGCCTTTCAAAGCTTTTTGTCCTGTCTACCTAAAAATACTTTCTACAAAGAATACTAACAAAAAACTTTCAAATCATCATCTTGATGAAGCTTGAATTAAAATTAACTCACCAACACCCAACATTAAAATGGTGGTTTCTTTTTGCCAAATAAAGTAATCTACCAGAACTCCAGATGAGTGCTCATCTCTTGAATGCACTTTTATTTGTCTTAGGAAAATATTTGCATGATAAGTACCAAAACTCAGAGCTTTATCTTAGGAAAATATTTGCATAGATTCTTTGTATGTATAATTATATATTTTTTTTAGATATTAGGAGCAGTCACTAGTACATGAATATGGCAATTTTCTGTCTGTTCTGCACTTATTGCCAGGCCCATATAATTTCCAACAGTAGCTAATGTTAAACAGCTCAAGTCGTCTGATGCTCGGCTGCAGCAATACATCTTAGTTTATTGGGTCGATAAGTTGTGTTCCCTATCATCGATTAAAGCACAAAAACTGAGCCAAGTTCAGAGAGCTAAGAGTGGCCATCGTCCAGAAGAAATAGTCCAGATGTCCTTGATTCAGGTTGTCCGGTATCCACCCTGGTGCTCCTCCACGAGTTGTGGCCACTGCGACTAGATGCAACAGGAGTGAGTTGAAGTACGATCCGGTCGCAATTGCAACATGCGCGAACGCTGCACATAGGCTCTTCATGCTCTCCGGTGCTTGGTCGTAAAAGAACTCGGTCACACCGATGGTGCCAAAGACCTCTCCCGCGCCGTGCAGCAAGTAAACTGGCGCCTGCCACAATATGCTCATGGGCACAGGTACACTCTGGTTCGTCAGGCCTCTGGCTTCCGCCATGGCCAGTCTCCTCCCCTCAAGCAGTGCTGCATAAACCATGCAGAGCAGGGACAGCAGAAGGCCGATTCCGAGCCTCTGGGACTGCGAGAAGCCCTTGTCCTTGCCGGTGAAACGCCGTGCCAGGGGCACGAGGACTTTCTCATACATAGGCACCCAGCAGAGGATGCTAAGCCTGCTGACGATGGACAGGGATGCCGGCGGGATGGCGAACGAGAAGACACTGTTGTCCATGAACATGCCCTGCTCGATCATTGTTGATGCCATCTGTGCGCTGACTGAATAGAAGATCACGAACGATGCCCATATTGGCGACATCCGCAGAATCATCTTCAGCTCCTCAACTTGTGTCACTGTGCAGAGCCTCCATGAGCTTATCGGCTCATTGAGCTTGCTCTCTTCAGGGCCCCAAACAATAGCCGCCTTGTCATAGAACCTGAAGAATTTGAAGTGGTAACATTTACGTCAACTTATATTTTTATAAATCGATACTTTTTTTCATATGGTACATATGCATTTGCAGAAAATTAGACCGGCCTGTCTCCATTCTTTTACTACAACAACAATTTCAGATGCAAAATGCCTTTTATTGTAGCTCAATTTGTTTTAGCGACAGAAGTACCTGAATTGGTCGGTATGCTTAATCCTGTGAGTTGTATCAGTTGCTGAAGGTGAACTAGTCAGCTCATACAGAAGTGAACTATCATCCGGTAAAGGCAAGTGCCTCTTCCTTACCGCTGCAATGACAACCTGACATAAACTGGTGAGTGGGCTCATTCCCATTCTCCTAATTCTGTACACCCTCGAGCCAGCAACAAATATAGCAAAAGAGAGGAGCATGAGCACCAATGGGATCGTGTAGCCGACTGCCCAACTAACATTATCCTGGAGCCAAACGATCACTGTGCCAGATAGGAGAGAGCTAATGCTGACCAAGAAGAAGAACCAGTTGAAGAAAGAGCCCTTCTTTGCAAGCTCCACAGGATCATTGATGTCAAATTGGTCGGCCCCAAAGGTTCCTACGCAGGGCTTGGTACCACCGCTCCCGATGGCGGCGAGATAGAGCCCAAGGTAAACCACTGTATGATGAACTCTGCCACGGTAGGAAGGTATTGAAAAAATCGGGAGCGCAGCCGAAGCTATCAGAACAAGCATTCCCTAACGAAAAGAATGTATTCAGAGATGCAGACTACACAAAACGTGGATCAAATTGAATTAACCTGCTTTTGAACTTACGACTATGTAAACTGGGAGAAAGCCGACAATTGTCCAGTATCTTCCCCAGTAAGTGTCTGCAATGAAGGCCCCAACAAGCGGCATGAGGAAGGAAGCTCCGACCCATGCAGATACATTTCTTGCTGCGGCGATCTTGCTCTCGTGAAGCACTGCCGTGAGATACGTCACCAGATTCATCGAGATTGCAAAGAAGGCCAGGCACTCGCAGAACTCAATACCTAGCATGCATGTGTTCAAGCTGAATATTTGAAAGGTAAAGTGCAATTGATGATACGAGTAGGTCTCTATACTACCTAAGATGAAGAAGCACGCCCTCCATTTGCCTGTGCTGTGCCTGAGAGCGGGCTGTTTATTTATGTCCAATGATCCATCCTGTGTATACTCTGAACCTGCAGCCTGCATCACAGAAACAAAGATTCAGTTTTGCGGTTCTTCATGGCTATACATCTTTGCAGATAGATAGCTTTAGAGCAAACTTGGTATCATATTTTGAGTCTTTGTTAGTAGAAGAGCTCACCTGAGGAGGTTGCAGCTGAAGCAGTGGCCTCTCGTCATCTATCGTTTCCATGGGAGGCAGAGGCAGCCTATGGTGTGCCCCAACAGAGTTATGCTTTCGAAGCAGCTAAAGTAGTAGCTTCATGAAAGCAAATACACTGGAAATTTCAGCAGCAACTTGCATGGTTCCACTTTTTTTTTTCTGAAACATATGGTAGCACAGTTGGTAAGTACCTCTAAAGTGCGCACTAACTGATAATATATTCCTGCTACCTTTTTATAGCACGTCAGTAATTTGAAGAATATTCAATAGCGTAATTATAAAAGAAGAAGAAGAATATCGGAAGAGGGGCCTGAAAATTGGTGGCGGGTCACACCGTTTGGACAGTGGACGGATGATAGTGGATGCCTTCATATGTGGTGACTGCTTGCTCGACAGTTATCAACACAGGATTACTAAAATCTTCGAGGAATGAAATATTCTTGAGCAAAAGAGAACAAGGATGTAACTGCGAGAAAGTAGAGACACGCATGATGCATATGCTTCATTTCTTTGACAAATAGACATATTTACCACGGGCCATAGTTGAGAAATTGTTTTCTCTGGAAGGCGACAGCATCCCATCGTTGGCACATAGACTATCGACCTCATTGCATCACTACTAGCCTATCAAAAGGACGACCTTGTACCTAGGGTGTACGCACGGCACAGTATGGTGACTGCCTGAAAGTAACGTTTCCATGTCCTCTCATCGCTAGTGACATCCATGTCCCTCTCATCTTCTTGGTGTGCTGTCTCAACAACCAATCCGATCGACATTGACACATGCATCATGTTTCTCTCCTTCCAATTTAACAAATTTAGTCCACTTTTAAACATTCGTGCAACTGAATGTTTAGTGTTGAAGGGACAATGCAAGGTTATAATGTGGACCACTAGTATCTGTCGTTAAGTCATGTATTCCATCCCTTCTCAAATTGATGCCGTTAGAGCACAAATCTAGTTTAAAGCTGAATTAAAATTGTTGTTCTAATAATAATTTCATCTTCCAATTTGTGTGATGTCTTTCATGAAATTACCAGGAGGGGTGCATAAGAGAGGTTGGATAATTGACAGATACAGACATAGTTTCCTTTGGAAGGTACAGGATCCAGAGCATGTCAGAGGACTAACAGGAGGGCATTGCTTGGTGCATTGGAAGACTTGTACTGTGAGATCGAAGAAATCAGGGGACCTAGGGATCAAAGACCTTGAAAAGTTTAATAGAGCCCTACACCTTTGTTGGCTTTGGTATAGCTGGGGAACACGAGAGCAACCTTGGAAGCAGCTTTTATAATACCAAGATGAGGCTGATAAACACCTCTTCTTCGCTAACTGTGATCACCATTGGAAATGGGAAAGACACTCCTTTTTAGGAAGCCAGATGGTTGCAAGGTGAAGCCCCCTTTAACCTTGCCTCCCCCCAAGGTGGCAAGGTTCATGAGAAGGAATGTTTATATAGAGCTGAACAATTTCAATTAGATCGGGAACTTTAAATATGACAACTAGGAATCTCTCCTTGATGAATTTACAGTTCTATTTATGGCCCTTCCAGGTATATATATCTCTCAACCAAAATAGAGATGAATTCAAATGGAGATGGGCAACATACCGATATTCAGCAGCATCTGCATATGAATGTCAATTTTGGGGTACTGCATCGGTTTTCTTCGCTGCAACCAAGCTGAGGGGAGCCCTGCTACGCCTTAGTGTCGATTTTCTCTTGGCTGGTTATGCATGACAAAGTTCTCACTGCTGATAACCTGATCAAGAGAAGCTGGCCTTGTAATCCTGTATGTTCTCTCTGTTATTGTGACTTTGTTGAAGCGGTCTGGGATCAGTTCACAACCACACTCAGACTGCTGGCGATTTGTACATTCATCTTGATAGGTCCAATCGATTGGCTGAAATCTATCACTACTTCTAGCTCCAAGGAAGACAAACGGAGGCATGCTGTCATCGTCATTACAGTTTGGTGGCATATATGAAAGGAAAGGAATCAGAGAATCTTCGACCAGAAGGAACAATCCTTCCGACAAGTAGCTCACTTAGCCACTCATGACATCAAGCAATACTTGAAGGCACCTCATTCTATGTCAGCTCTGCCGGCTTGATCACCCTTCTTTTTGTTGTATTTTTGTTGTCGTTTCAATGGAACTTCTAACAGTTTCTACACTGTTTCTTAAGCTTTGTTATCTTTGTTGATGTTTCGTATCACCGGAACAGTAGAATTTGTATATTGGAGGAGGTAACCTAGTCTACCAGTGACTCAATGGTGTATCCTAATTTGGACCGCCGACGAGGCGTAATACCCTACGTCCAATGATAACGGAGTGTATTAACCTCAAGGGGCGATCAGAGAGTCGATTACAAGAGTGTTAGATTTTCTGCTCGAGCAAGAACCATAGTGCTTTTGGTGTGTGGTGCTTGTTCTGCCTTGCAAATGCATATGTTGTGTCCTGTGCGTCGTATGGTCTCGTCTCGTCTCGTGTAAGGGTCTCTGGCGCGGCTAAAGATGGCAATGGGCCCCTGAAACCCGCAACCTGACGGGTATTTACTCTATTAGGGTCCGGATTTGGGTGAGCTTTTCTAGCTTGGGTTTGCTAACGGTAGAAAAACATTACCCTTGGGTATGTAGGTATGGGTGTTCTTATTCAACCCATACCCGTTAATACATGGGTATTCTACACCAAAAAATGAGTTAATTTAATAGTTTATTTCATTACCTTTGGAATGAAATTCTATTTTTAATTAGAAAGTTATGCATTCTAAGAATGTTAGCTTGTATATAAGGTTATTTCACTTTTCAATAGCAATATTTAGTTATTGGTTTACATAATTCACTTGCTTTCCTGATATCTTTCTTTAATTTTCACCCCTCTCTCTCATTCTTTTAGTGGGTATGGGTACCTGACAAGTTGATTTAACCCGATGGGTTTAGGTTTGGGTTGAAAACATCACCTGCGAGTCTTATTGGGTTCTCCAACAGGGAACTTTTTCCCTTGGGTACGGGTATGGTGAGGCTTTTTCCCTTGGGTACGGGTATGGTGAGGCTAAACCCGGTGGGTTTTCACCGGTTGCCATCTCTAGGCGCGACCTTGTACAGAAGTCGGGTCAAGGTTAAAAAGCATGGCGTCTACGTAACTGATCAACCCCTGACGGGTGGGACCATGAGTGTCCTCAAGTTGTTATGTCTGACAGCTTTTAGAGTGCCAGATCATCATGTCTCCATCCTGTGTCTATCCTAGGATGGATAAAACCAGCTTTCTCTGCACCGTCTAGCAGACCGTGCCTACAGTGTCAGAAATCTCTCCCCTAGCGGGTACCTTGGCCCTTGGATCGACCAAAGGTGGTATTCGACTGTTAGCTTCATGACCTTTGAAGTCCCCTAAAAGGTATGAATCAATTTTGGTGATTGAATGAACAACTATAGGTAACGGTTGCGATTGCAGGCATCACCCTGCTATTTCTACATCAACATGGTGGGCTTCCTCGATGGATGACAAGGACGAATCCTAGAAAAGGAGTTTTCGATCGTTAGAGGACCAAGGCTAAGGACTAGCTAGAGAGTCCATAGGAACGCTGGTACTATTAAAGGAGGTAAGTTAATTTGTCTCCTGTCATAAAAGTGTTAGAGGATGTGAATACTCTTTAGATCCTCAGAAAGCACTAAAGATGGCAGAGGAAGCGAAGACGAAGACCAAAAATCAGATTCAGTCGAAGACAGAGTCACCAGATAGTACGGTAAGGTCGCTAGACAGTCCGGTGAGCCAAGACTTCGGAGTCCAGAGAGAGGTGCTCTTTGGAGTTGCTGCAGAGAAGACAACGGACAGTCCGATGTGGCAGTCACCGGACAGTCCAGTGAGGTCAAAGCTGAAGTCCAGAGAAGATGTCTCTGAGGATCCAAAAGTGAAAGTGACCGGACAGTCTGATGAAGGTATGCTCCGGACAGTCCGGTGTCCTATGGAATGGATTTCAGAGAGGATGTTTCCCTGGCCGAGGAGGAAGAAGGGTCACCGAACAGTCTAGTGGTCCAGTCATTGGACAGTCCTGTGATTGCATAAAGCAGTCAGCTTTATGATATCATGTCCTATCATACCCCATTTCTAGGATATCATGTGTTCTCCATACCAATTCCTGGATCAGTAGTTGATACACACAAACAAAGTGGTAATCATCACACAGATAGTAATTATTACAAGAATCATCCCAAGTAGGTCTTACAAAGCATAGTCTTAGCTTACAATCATCGGGACGAGCGAAGCATCCCGGGAAGCATTACATCATACTAAACAAAAGCACTACTAAAACACCACAGGCAACTCGAGTGAAGAATGAGACGTCTATGCATCACCGTCGGCTTCCACCTCTTCTTTTCCATCTGAACATTTACGGCAAGGGTGAGTACATAAGGTACTCAACAAGCTCTAACTCTAGCACGGGAAGAATCATGCATGTATGGTCGTAGCAAGGGAGGCCAAAAAGGGCTATAATTTGCGAAAGCAAGTTTTATGCAAGGTTTACTATAGAAGATTTGCAAAAAGGGAGTAAATCATTTGTTTGTCCATATTTTAGTGGGATTGGTCCTGAGGGAGAAAATAGAATCCATCCGGTCAGTACCCAAATTTTATGTAGGGCACAAGTATGCTTTCATACTGTCCCTTGGCACACAGCCGTCACTTTTCAAAAACACGGGTCTCTACACCCACTCACACTAATCAAGGAATGTCACAAAAACTAATCATTGTAAGCCCAAATATTAGCGTGCCAATACCATGACAACACCTGCAGAGGTTGTACACTTTTCCCACGGGCTATGCTATCTTGCGCGACAGAAATTACATAGCGTTCGGCCCACCACACCTAAGTTTCCCATAGATTCCTCCCAAGAGTCCAAGGGCCATCCCTCGGGGTTTTTCTGGCCAGGATGATGCGATTAGTGCTTTCTCGGAGCCAGATCGTGGGAACTACATCCACGTCTTTTTCTGGTTCTTTTTGTCACAAGGTGATCACGTAAAACAGGGGCTTTATTCATGGGAAAATATGGTCCCATGACGCGGGCTAACACTTCTATCGAGGGCCAGACCGCGAGCATCTCGTGTCCACTTCGTGGTAGCCTTGTGTCTGACTGACCTCCTAGCGGCTCGATATCGGGCAATGGAACGAGTCCTGCCCACGACAGGTTCTATGGTTGCACGAAATCACTAAGCTGAGGTTCAACGAACCGGTCCTTATATGACAGAGGCGATGCGCTCGTCCATGGCAGATGTACCACTCTGAGGGCAACATCTATCACACAGATAACACCAACACTTTTCATGAGCCTCGCCCCATAGCCAGAACCACCCTTCTTCACCTAATCACAAGTTGTACTAACACCGTCCCACTTTATTTGAACTCACACCACCAAACTATATTTTACGCATTTTGCAAGGTAATGGTGTTTGATGTGGTGATGTCGAAGCATCACGAAGGGTCCTAAGCATACAAGTAATCAAGGCAACTTTCCGGTCATTAAATAACTAATGATGGAAGATCCTATGTTTAACAAGGATGCGTCGACAACGGGTAATCAAGGCATATAGTACTATTAATGACAAGTAACTGACATTAATATAAATACTAGCAATATAGGTCATATAACTAAGCAATAGTTTTAAACATAGATAACATATCATGCAAGCAATCAATATCTGAGCTTTAATAGGTGCATTGCAAAATATCGGATAAATATGATCAAAAGGTGTTAGAGCTTGCCTTCAAAGGCGTCCTGAAGCTCCTCCACGTAGTCCGGGTCTTCGGGCTCCTCCTCGCCAAGCTCCTCGTCGGCTACACGTTACACAAAACAATAAGTCTATCGCAAAGCTATAAATAAATTCTATAAATAAAGTAAAACAAACAAGGGTTCTGGATATTTGGGGTGTTTCAAGGTGTGGGGCTTGTAACAACGATTCCGTAGGTTCGAAAATCATCGAAAACGGAGCTCGCATGTGCGTTTTATGCTAGAAACGAGCTCTAGGGGCTTTTCTGGAATTTTCCACAATTTCAGCAAAAGGGGCTGATCTGGAATTTCCGAAAAGGGGCTGAAAAGTGCTACATGACTGGGCTATGTGTGAAATTTTCCTGCTGTGAGGATGCTACTGCAAAACGGGTTTCTGGAATTTTTGGCAATTTTTCTTGTATTGAAAATGTCCCGAAATAATTTCTCGTGTGCATTGGCTCGGGTGGCCGTAGCGTTTTGCCGTGTGTGGCTAACGCAGGGGTCCCAGCGGTCAGTGTGCGAGTACGGTGGGGTGCCGTGAGCCGTGGACCAGGCTCACGGGTCCATGTGATAGCAGTCTTTGTGAACCGAGTGCATGCTCGGGTGTGTATGTGGATGGTCCAATGGACCGGGTGCACGCGTGAGGCTAGCGTGCATGCGGTGTGGCTGGCCGGTGGGCCGGGCGCAGCCGTGAGGCAATGCCGCGTGGGCCTTGAGGCCCACCGGTCAGGAGCCGTTGGCTCGGCCAGCCGGTGCCACTGCAGCGGTGCGTGCGACGGCGGCGGCCTGGGCCGGACTTAGCCGGAAAGCATGCCGCCGGCGGCAGCCGCGTCCACCAGGGGGTGGCCCGTGTCCCGGCGCTCCTATGGCTCCCCTCGACAGAGCTTGAGGCTCTGCCCGCGGTTGAAAACGATGGCGACGGACGGCCGGAAGTGCGCGCTTCGGCGGCACAAGCCCGAACAAGGGCTCGGTCCCGCTTTGATTGGTTTGTGCCGTGCAAGGGGTGCGTGCGGTATGCGCGTGCGTGTTAAGAGGTCGCCGGGCGGTGTTGTGCGGTGGACGGTGGGCGGCCCGGCCGTGGCGGTGCGCCGCGAGCCTGTGGCTCAGGCAGGTTTAAGCTGCCCGGATGGGGCGCGTGAGCTCCACAGTGGCGTGGTGAGGTCCTCGGACACCTCCCTCTGACCGGAGGCGGCTCCAAGCCCGCCGGCGGCGAGAGGGTGCATTGGCACCAAAGGGGCGCACGTCGCCAGGCCGGCACGGGGAAGGACAGCCTAGGACCGAAGGTCAGGGAGGCTCTACGGGACTCGGGGGTGCTTATGGGCCGGCTAATCAGGTGGTTGGGTGGCCGGTGGCGAGGAATTTCGGCGGCAGTTGGGGAAGAAGGCGTGGCCAGTGAAATAGGATGGATCTTTTACCTGCGAAGGGTTTAGGCACGCGAGGAAGGAGCAGGAAGGGGTCGGTGCCCTTTATAGCCAACCGGCGCGGCCGGTGGCCGGCGCCATTGCTCGGTCACCGTAATGGCGCACCGTGACTAGGTGCGGAGGCAATTGGCCTCGTGAGCCAGCGCGCGGCAGGTTGTCGGGTGACCTAAGCATGACGGCGGGTTGCTCGAGGTTCGCAGGCGGCTATGCGGTGTGATCCAGTTGGCGGTTTGCGCTTGTCGCGACGGCACGGCGGCGCGGTGGGTCGTGATGTTGGCGGGTGCGCACCGCGGGTTGGCGTGCTGCGATTTGGGCTGGGCTTGCATGGTGCTGAGCTCAGCTGACTCACGAGGTTCTGAGGCGAAGGCGGCAAAGAGAATGATGGTGCGGAGCTGCGGCGAGATTCATTGATCGGTGACTGCGGGCGTAATGGTTTGGGGGATCCCGGCCTGGGATTTTGCCGTGTCTCGAGCGCGGCCGGGTGAGAGGGATATCCCTGGAAGATTTCGGTGGCAGGGGCGAAGTTAATGCGCGGGGGCGGCGACACTCTGCGGCGGATCGTGCGGCCATTGGCCAACGCCGAGCTCGCGTGCCAGAGGAGGAAGAAGGCGCTGTGCGCCGTGGGCTGGGCCGGCAGCGAGAGAAAGGAGAAAGTGGCCCGGGCGCGAGTGTGGGTAAAGAAAAGAGAAAATGGGCCAGGTTGGCTGGGAAGGAAAAGGGAAATGGCGGCCCAATGCGAATAATTCAAATTTCAGGAATTTGAATTTGAATTTGGGAAAAATTTCGGTGTCCAAAACCACATCAAACACCAGAGAAAAATAAAATATGAAGAAAAAGGGAAAAAGAGCGGAAAAAGAAATTCAAACTCTTTCAAGTCCAAATTTTTAACACTTTACAAAATTTGAAATTTAATCCTGTTTCTAAGTTAGTGCATTTTGCTTTTGAAAAATAGAGCCATCTAGGTTTCAGAGAGAGAGAGAGAGAAAAGAAGAAATTTAGGACATGATTTTGGCCTTTTTAATTTGTTTCAAAATTTTAGGGTGTTACATGTCTACCCCACTTAAAAAAATCTCGTCCTCGACATTTGGGCCGCTTACCGAATAGGTAGAGAAATTGTTTTCTGAGGTAATCTTCTCGCTCCCAAGTGGCTCCAGCTTCAATGTGATTTCGCCATTGAACTCGGCAGAAGTTTATGGCTTTTCTTCGTGTTCGGCGGGTGGTCATATACAGGATGCGCTCGGGCAACTCTTGATATTGTAAGTCCGGTTGCAAATCCATGGCTTCCAATGGTACTTGCTGTTCTGGCACTTGCAGACACTTCTTTAGTTGTGACACATGAAAGACTGGATGTATATCTGATAGCTCTGCGGGAAGGTCCAAGCAATAAGCTACGGTACCAACTTTGTTGAGGATCTTATAGGGCCCAATGTAGCGAGATGCTATTTTTCCTTTAATCTGAAATCTCCGTGTCCCACGAATTAGGGATACTTTCAGGTACACGTGATCCCATTCATAGAAGGTAAGGTCCCTTCATCGGTTGTCCGCATAGCTCTTCTGCCGACTCTGCGTTGTCCTCAACTTTTCCCGTATCTGCGCAATCTGTTCTTCGGCGTCCTTGATTAGGGCTGGCCCAAAAAATGACCGCTCTCCCACTTCGGACCACATTTATAGGGTCCGGCACTTGGGCCATACAAGGCTTCAAATGGTCCCATTTGGAGGCTGGCTTGATAGCTATTGTTATATGAGAACTCTGCGAACGACAAACTTTTCTTCCAATCCCTTCCATACATCAGGACACAGGACCGAAGAATATCCTCAAGTATCTTGTTCACTCATTCAGTCTGTCCGTCAATCTGTGGGTGATAAGCTGAGTTGAAATCCAACCGACTTTCGAGCAGATCATGCAAACTCTTCTAAAACCTTGAGGTAAACTGGGTACCACGGTCCGATACTATTCTGGAAGGCACCCCATGTAACCATAAGATGTGGTCTACATAAAGCTGTGCAATTTATCTCCTCGGGCTTCCTTCTTTAGAGGGATAAAGTGGCTACTTTAGTCAAACGATCAACTATCACCCATATCGCATCATTTCCTTTCTGAGTGCGCGGAAGTCCTACAATGAAATCCATTAAGATCTCGTCCCACTTCCACATGGGTATATGCAGGGGCTGTAATAGTCTGGCAGGTCTCTAGTGTTCTGCCTTCACTCTTTGGCAGATGTCGCACCGGAGTAATAACAGGGCTATATCTTTCTTCATTCCGGCCCACCAATATTTTTGCTTCACATCTTGGTACATCTTGGTGAATCCCAGATGCATTGAGTAGGCTGAGTTGTGAGCTTCGTCAATAATAGTATTTCTGAGTTTGTTTACATTAGGTACACAGATCCGTGCCTTGTACCATAAGGTTCCTTGTTCATCAACTCGGAACCTTGTGGCTTTCTCCTCCTTGGTTACTTCTTTCAAACTTTGTATCTTGGGATCTTGTGTTTGTGCTTGCCGTATCTCTGCCATAATTGTTGGTTGAACCATGAGGCCTTCCACCTCATTAGGTTCGGCTATATGGAGATTTAATCGGCTCATTTCCTTAATCAGATCAGGGGCCTTGTAATTTCTTTTTTTGAGGCGGTGGTGAGTCTTGCGGCTCAGGGCATCGGCTACCACATTTGCCTTTCTGGGATGATACTGCACGTCCAGGTCATAGTCCTTTATCAATTTCAACCATCTTCCCTGCCTTATTTCAACTCAGCCTGGGTAAAGATATACTTCAGACTCTTATGGTCCATGAATATCTGGCACTTGTTTCCGATCAAGTAATGCCTCCAAATTTTTAAGGCGTGAACAACTGCGGTTAATTCCAGGTCATGGGTAGGGTAGTTTTCTTCATATTTCTTTAGCTGCCTGGAGGCGTATGCTACTACTCTACCATCTTGCTTAAGTACACATCCCAATCCTTGGCGTGATGCATCGCAATGTCCTTGTGGATGTCAGGCAATATCAGTACAGGTGCAGTGGTAAGGTGTGATTTTAGTTTGTGAAAACTATCCTCACACTTATGCGTCCATTCAAACCTCTTATGCTTCCGAGTGAGCTCGGTCAGTGGTTTAGCAATCTTGGAGAATCCTTCGATGAACCTTCTATAATATCCTGCTAAACCAAGGAAACTGCTGACCTCGGAGACATTGGTCGGTTGCTTCTAGTTGGTGATAGCTTCAACCTTGGACGGGTCTACGGCTACTCCCTCGGCTGTGACAATATGGCCGAGAAAGGCAACCTCTTGCAACCAAAACTCACACTTGCTGTACTTGACATACAACTGATGTGCTCTCAGCCGGTTTAGTACTATCCTTAAGTGAGCTTCATGTTCTGCGGCATTCTTGGAGCAGATAAGTATGTCATCTATAAAGACAACCACAAATTTGTCTAACTCCTCCATGAAGATTTTGTTCATCAGGTTCATGAAGTATGCTGGGGCATTAGTCCGACCAAAGGGCATTACGGTGAATTCATACTGACCGTATGGAGTGACAAAGGCAGACTTCATTATGTCACTTTCCCTAATTTTTAACTGGTAGTACCCAGACCTTAGATCGATTTTTGAAAAATATTTTGCTCCTTTCAGTTGATCGAAAAGGTCATCAATCTAAGGCAGTGGGTAGTTGTTCTTTATGGTGACTTCGTTCAAGGAACGATAATCTATGCACATCCTCAGGCTGTCATCTTTCTTCTTCACAAAAAGCACTGGAGCTCCCCAGGGAGATGAGCTGGGGCGAATGAATCCTTTCTCCTGCAATTCTGCTATCTGCTCTTTAAGTTTTGCTAGCTCGTTAGCTGCCACTCTATAAGGTCTCTTAGTTATAGGGGTTGCTCGAGGGATTAAGTCAATGACAAATCCAATATCCCGGTCCGGAGCATCCCCGGTAGCTCTTCCGAGAATACATCCGGGTACTCCTATACTGCTGGCACTGCCTCTATGGAAAAGGCTTCCATGGTGCAGATTACGGGCCCGGATGCTTCGTGGGGTTGGCAATCTACCGTGATCCCTTTAGGATTTGTGGCAATGACCTTGTGTTCATCACATAGTATCTTCCCTTTATGAGCAGCAGCCAATCCATCCCTAGAATCACATCTATCCCTTCTGACTTGAGAACTATGAGATTGGCAGTAAACTCTACCCCACTTAAAGAAATTTTAACCCCTGGGCATATTAGTCGGCACTTAATAGTTGCTCCTAGGGATCTAGTCATCATCGGTCTTTTAAGCAGGACTGATGGTATACTATTTATTTCAGCAAACTTCAAAGAAACGAAAGAATACGAAGCTCCAATGTCAAATAAAACTATAGCGAGAGTAGAGTTGATCAGATACTCACCGAGCACAACACCAGGCGCGTCCTCCACCTCGTTGGCTTAGACGTGGTTGACGCGTCCATGTCTGTACTGCTGATGCCTTCGTGGCTATCCTGGAGCCGACGCACTGCGTGCCACGGCTGATAACGTGGGCCTCACCCTGGAGTTTGCAAGTGCAGCAACTGGTGGTTTGTTTGTGTGGGCAATTTGCCACCAGGTGCCCAGGGTCACGGTAGTGGTAACAAGCTCTCACCACATTGGATGCCTGGTTCGTGCTGGGATTTGGGCGTGGTGCTGGTGGCGCCATGGGCTGACAAACTGACTGTGCAGACTGCTGAGGCTGCGGCTGCTGACTTCCAGGTGCCCGATACTACATGGTTGGCTGGTACGGTGGCCTTGAGAACCTCTCAAACCTAGGGCACTGGCTCCGGTTCTGATGCTTGAAACTCTGAGCCCTATTCATCAGTGTATTGAAATCAGGGTAGATGTGAGTCACCAGCTGTGTCTTCATAGCAGAGTGTAAACCCTTGAGGAAGCGGTCTTGCTTCTTCTTGTCAGTGTTGACATCCTCAGGGGCATAGCGTGCAAGCTTCATGAACTTCTTTATGTACTGGTTGACAGTCATGGGTCCTTGCTTCAGAGCACGAAACTCATCTGCCTTCATGGACATGATCCCTTCAAAGATGTGGTAGTCACGGAACGCCTACTGGAACTGCTCCCAGCTAAGCGTGTCAGGGTCTGCGACTGCCTCCCTGTAGTTGTCTCACCATTCTCCTGCTGCTCCCACAAGCTGATGAGTAGCAAGCATCACCTTCTCGCGGTCATTGGCTTCCACCACACGGAGCTTCTTGATGATGTCACACAGCCAGTCATCGGTTGCGAGGGGCTCTTCACTGGCACCATCAAAGACTGGGGGTCGGAGTCTCATGAATTCCGACATCTTGTTCGTTTGGGTAGGGGCCTCCACGACGAGTCATTCCTTGGGCAATGGCATGAAGAAGCTGCGTCTGCGTAGCCATCACGTCCTCCTTGCTCTTGGGCTGCGGCGGCTCCTGGTGCTTGAGCCGCAGCCGCCCCTTGCTCAGCTGCTCCTGCCACAGCCCCAGCAGCGCCTCCAACTGCTGTAGATGGTGCCGAGGCGGAGTGGGCCACTTCATTCTCACCATACTGGCTGGACTGTGCTTCTTCCTGCAGTGGCTGCCTACGGCCACCCCTGCCTCTGGCAGCAGAGGGACGGCGGTTAGCGGGTGCTCCTCTCCTGGCAGCCCTTCCTCTAGCCGAGCATTTATCTTAGGGCTTCAATGTGGTCTGCTTGGTGAGCTTGGATGCGAGCTGACTTGGGACGCACCATCTGCGGGAACGAAAGGTACAGGGAGGGGTTAATACTACACAATACAATTAGTGGAAATTTTTAAATGATCTTTAAGTTGCTTAAGACACACGTAGCACTCATAAAAAGATCCAAAAATACGCATGCATTCCACCTGACAAGTCTTAGATTACAAACATCACAACGATACAAGACTACAGGGAGTCCATCTACTACTACTACTAGAACAGGCACACCAACCTACTACATCATCTAAACAGCGACCTCCTGACATGGGAGAACCCATCACAAAAGAACTAGAAGTGCTCCCTCCATCCATGCCTGTCGCATAGGCGCTCACTGTCCCAAGCTGTGCTCCAGGTAGTCACGGCGGGTGGCATAGCACTTGCTGTGCAGCCCATTGGACAAGGGCAGGTCAACATCAATGGTGACGTGGACCAGGTCGGCGGACTCCTTGCGGTGCTCGTCGAGGAGCTCCACACTGGAGTCGTCGCGAGGAACCTCCTCCATGGGGTCCCCCTCCGTAGGGTCCTCCTCCATGGGGTCCCCTTCTCCGCTCGCGGTGTCGTCGTCACCAATCGGTGGAGTGGAGTCAACCTCAGTGTCGCTCTCGAAGGGAATGACCCAGAGGCAGCGCTTAACAGCATGGTAGAGGTCAGAGCAATCGTTGATAAGGCTGTGCTCGGCCCACTCAGCCAAGATCCCCCAGGGGGTCGTCTTGGTCTGGCCAACTCAACGCCTAAGTGACACCTCTGCTGCGATAGCAGTCAGGGCGTGCATGGCGAGAGGTGGGCAATCGCCGTCGCCCAAGGTAGAGAAGGCACGTGTCATCATCCTGGTGACGGACGCTGCAGCCGAGCCACGATGGCGTCGCGGGTGGCCTGGTCCAGAACAGGCGCCTGCAGGGGGGTAAGACCCGCTCTCCGCTCGGACCACGTGCGAAGACCTGCTTAAGTGCAGTGACCTTCGTGCGTGCGCCCTTGCGCTTGCGAGCTGCCCCGCTCGCCTCAATGTTGCCTGAGGTCTCCTGGGCTGCCGAGTCACCAGGAGCTCACGGTGAAGTGTCAACAGTGGGGACACCCTCCCTTGCAGTGCCGTGAGGTCGAGCGTCCGAAGCCTCGGGCTGCTGCTGCAGCTGCTGCCGCAGCTCTAGTAGCTCCTGCTTCTGTAGCAGCTGCAGGGTCTCCTCCTCCTAGACATGCTCAATGCGAGTCTGGGGTAGGTCCGCACGCAAGACCTCCTCCTGAGCTCTTGCGAAGCAAGGTCAGCCCGGAGCCCGTCCAGCCTCAGTAGCAGGACGTCCTCCCTTGCCCTCACCGAGTAAAGCTTGGCGCAGGCGGTGTCCATTCGAGTACGGAAGCCCAAAGCCTCCTCCTCGACGTAGTAGGCGTGGTAGATCTCGTCACGTCACATCACCCAGTACTCGTCACAAAGACGGTCCAGACAAACCAAGTAGAGAGCCGTCTCCAGTAGCGTGGAGCTCTCCACAGTCCGTGTGGGTCCCACTAAGGTACCCAAATGGTGAACCCAAACGATTGTGCCGCATCCAGCACTGGGAAGTACCGGATCAGCGTGAGCCCAATGTGGGGTAGTCTGGCAGTGCAGTAGGTCCGGAGGGCCTCTCGCGAGATAGCTTGAATGGTGTCGTCGAAGGTGACACCGGTGTAGTATAGCACCATAGAAGGAGTATATGCTATCGATGGTGGCGGGTAGACGCACAGCTACATCTGGCTTCTCGGAATGGTGCTCCGAACAGAGGCCCTCCATCGGTAGTAAACTACCGGTGGCAGTCTGAAGCGAGAGCTAGTCAAGGTGCGCACGAGCATCATGGGGAACCCAGGAATCTCTTCAGCCTCGGTAGCGCTCAAGTGGAACCATCCTGCAGGATCCATCAGCAAAAGAGAGATGGTAAGCAAAAGTCGAGAGATAAAACAGTTTTATAATAACAGCAAGTAAGGAGAGAGCAAGAATCCTAATAAGCAACAATTTTATAAAATAGTTTGTACTCAAAATATAGCAACAGTCTAGCTACAGTCCTAAGGTTTGGTCCTATGCAGTCAAGTACGGCTCTGATGGCACTCTGTCATACCCTATTTCTAGGATATCATGTGTTCTCCGTACCAATCCTTGGATCAGTAGTTGGTACACACAAACATTGTGGTAATTATCACACGTACAGTAATTATTACATGAATCATCCCGAGTAGGTCTTACAAAGCATAGTCTTAGCTTACAATCATCGGAACGAGCGAAGCATCTTGGGAAGCATTACATCATACTAAACAAAAGCACTACTAAAACACCACAGGCAACTTGAGCGAAGAATGAGATGTCTACGCATTACCGTCGGCTTTCACCTCTTCTTCTCCATCTGAACATTTGCGGCAAGGGTGAGTACATAAGGTACTCAACAAGCTCTAACTCTAGCACGGGAAGAATCATGCATGTATGGTTGTAGCAAGGGAGGCCAAAAAGGGCTATAATTTGCAAAAGCAAGTTTTATACAAGGTTTACTACGGAAGTTTTGCAAAAGGGGAGTAAAGCATTTGTTTGTCCATATTTTAGTGGTATTGATCCTGAGAGAGAATAGAATCCATCCCGTCAGTACCCAAGTTTCATGTAGGGCACAAGTATGCTTCCATACCATCATTGGTCTCTAACCCACTCACACTAATCAAGTAACATCATGAAAACTAATCATTGTTAGCCCAAATATTAGCGTGCCAATACCGTGATAACGGCCATTCCGGAAGGATTTTACACTCTACAGAGGTTGTACACTTTTCCCACGTGCTATGCTATCTTGCGCGATAGAAATCACATAGCGTTCGGCCCACTATACCTATGTTTCCCATAGATTTCGCCCAAGAGTCCAGGGGCCATCCCTCGAGGTTTTTCAGGCCCCGATAACGTAATTAGTGCTTTCCCGGAGACGGATCGTGGGAACTATATCCACGTCTTTTCTTGGTCCCTTTTGTCACAAGGTGATCACGTAAACCAAGGGATTTATCCATGGGAAAATGCAGTCCCACGATGCGGGCTATCACTTCTATCGAGGGCCAGACCGCGAGATCTCGCGTCCACTTCCTGGTAGTCTTGTGTCCTGCTAACCTCCTAACAGCTCGATATGGTAACCTCAGGCGATGGACCGAGTCCTGCCCACAACAGGTTCCATAGTTGCACGAAATCACTAAGCTGAGGTTCAATGAATCGGTTCTTATATGGCAGGGGCGATGCGCTCGTCCACGACAGGTGGACCACATCGAAGGGCAACATCTATCACACAGATACACTAGCACCAACACCTTTCATGAGCCTCGCCCCACAGCCAGAACCACCCTTCTTCACCTAGTCACAATTTGTACTAACACCCATCCCACTTTATTTGAACTCACACCAAACTATATTTTACGTATTTTGCAAGGTAATGGTGTATGATGTGGTGATGTCGAAGCATCACAAGGGGTCCTAAGCATACTAGTAATCAAGGCAACTTTCCGGTCATTAAATAACTAATGGCGGAAGATCCTATGTTTAACAAGGGTGTGTCGACAACGGGTAATCAAGGTATAAAGTGACAAGCAACTGATATTAATATAAATACTAGCAATATAGGTCATATAACTAAGTAATGATTTTAAACATAGATAACATATCATGCAAGCAATCAATATCTGGGCTCTAATAAGTGCATTGCAAAATATAGGATCAATATAATCAAAACGCGTTAGAGCTTGCCTTCAAATGCATCCTCAGGCTCCTTCTCGTAGTCCGGGTCTTCGGGCTTCTCCTCGTCGGCTACACGTTACACAAAACAATAAGTCTATCGCAAAGCTATAAATAAATTCTATAAATAAAGTAAAACAAACAAGGGTTCTGGATATTTGGGGTGTTTCAAGGTGTGGGGCTCGTGACAGCAATTCCATAGGTTCAAAAATCATCGAAAACGGAGCTCGCATGTGCATTTTATGCTAGAAAGGAGCTCTAGGGGCTTTTCTGAAATTTTCCAGAATTTCAGCAAAACAGGCTGATCTGGAATTCCTGAAAAGGGGCTGTGAAAAGTGCTAAATGACTGGGCTATGTGTGAAATTTTCCTGCTGTGATGGTGCTACTGCAAAATGGGATTTTTTTGGAATTTTTGGGAATTTTTCTTGTACTGAAAATGTCCCAAAATAATTTCTCGTGTGCACTGGCTCGGGTGGCCGTAGCGTTTTGCCGTGTGTGGCTGACGCAAGAGTGTGGTGGGGTGCCGTGAGCCATGGACCTGGCTCACCGGTCCAGCATGAGTGTGGTGGGGTGCCGTGAGCCGTGGACCTGGCTCATGGGTCCATGTGACAGCGGTCTTTGTGAACCGGGTGCATGCTTGGGTGTGTGTGTGTGGATGGTCCCATGGACCGGGTGCACACGTGAGGCTAGCGTGCGTGCAGTGTGGCGGGCCGATGGGCCGGGCGCGGCTGTGAGGCACTGCCGAGTGGGCCATGAGGACCACCGGTGAGGAGCCATTCGCTCGGCCGGCCGGCGCCACTCCAGACCTCGCGCGACGGCGGTCGCCTGTCCGGACTTCGCCGGAAAGCACGCCGCCGGTGGCAGGCGCGTCCACCAGGGGGTGGCCCGTGTCCTGGCGCCCCTATGGCTCCCCTCGGCTGAGCTTGAGGCTCTGCCCGCGGTCAAAAATGACGGCGACGGAAGGCCGGAAGCGCGCGCTTCGGCGGCGCAAGCCCGAACAAGGGCTCGGCCTTGCTTTGATTGGTTTGTGCCGTGCAAGGGGTGTGTGCGGTGTGCGCGTGCGTGTTAAGAGGTCGCCAGGCGGGCTTGCGCGGCGGACGGCGTGCGGCACTGCCGTGGCAGAGCGTCGGAGCTGAGCCCGTGGCGGTGCGCCTTGAGCCCGTGGCTCGGGCTGGTTTAAGTTGCCTGATGGGGCGTGTGAGCTCCGCGGTAGCATGGTGAGGTCCTCGGACACCTCCCTCTGACCGGAGGCGGCTCAAAGCCCGCCGGCGGCGAGAGGGTGCGGCGGCGGCGAGAGGGTGCATGTCGCCAGGCCGGCACGGTGAACGATGGCCTAGGGCCGAAGGTCAGGGAGGCTCTATGGGACTCTGGGATGCTCATGGGCCGGCTAATCGGGTGGTTGGGTGGCCGGTGGCGAGGAATTTCACGATGAGGTGACGGCGGCCGGAGTTGGGGAAGAAGGCGTGGCCAGTGAAATTGGGTGGATCTTTTACCTGCGAAGGGGTTTGGGCGCGTAAGGAAGGAGCAGGAAGGGGTTGGCGCCCTTTATAGCCGACCGGCGCAGTCGGTGGCCGGCGCCATTGCTCGGTCGCCGTAATGGCGCACCGTGGCTAGGTGCGGAGGCAATTGGCTTCGAGAGCAAGCGCGCGGCAGGTTGTCGGGTGACCTAAGCTTGACGGCGGGTTGCCCGAGGTTCGCAGGTGGCTATGCGGTGTGCTCAGGTTGGCGGCTTGCGCTTGTCGCGACGGCACGGCGGCGTAGCGGGTCGTGATGATGGCGGGTGCGCACCGCGGGTTGGCGTGCTGCGATTTGGGCCGGGTTTGCACGGTGCTGAGCTCAGCTGACTCACGAGGTTCCGTGGCGAAGGCGGCAAAGAGAATGATGGCGCGTAGCTGCTGCGAGCTTCATTGGTCGTTGACCACGGGCGCAAGGATTTGGGGGATCCCAGCCAGGGATTTTGCCGTGTCCCGAGCGCGGCTGGGTGAGAGGGATATCCCCGGGAGATTTCGGTGGCAGGGGCGGCGACGCTCTGCGGCGGCTCGCGCGGCCATTGGCCAATGCCGAGCGCGAGCGCCAGAGGAGAAAGAAGGCGCTGTGCGCTGTGGGCTGGGCCGGCAGGGAGAGAAAGGAGAAAGCGGCCCAGGAGCGAGTGTGGGGAAAGAAAAGAGAAAACGGGCCGGGCCGGCTGGAAAGGAAAAGGGAAATGGCGGCCCAATGCAAATAATTCAAAATTTCCAGGATTTGAAGTTTTGAATTTGGAAGAATTTAGGTGTCCAGAACCACTTCAAACACCAGAGAAAAATAAAATAAGAAGAAAAAGGGAAAAAGAGAGGAAAAAGAAATTCAAACACTTTCAAGTCCAAATTTTTAACACTTTACAAAATTTGAAATTTAATCCTGTTTCTAAGTTAGTGCATTTTGTTTTTGAAAAATAGAGCCATCTAGGTTTGAGAGAGAGAGAGAAAAGAAAAAATTTAGGACATGATTTTGGCCTTTTTAATTTGTTTTAAATTTTTAGGGGTTACACGTCTCAACGGTTGTTTCTGGGCTTAGAGGCTATTCAAACCGTGGAGGGGAACGTTTTTATGTGTGCCCTTGATCAGACTAGAGCCAAGTTGTGAGAGGTCAAAGGACACCACCAAGAGAGCACATTGCAAGATTAAATATCTTTGATGCTAGTAGGAGAGTGATAGGGAGCATTTATACACTTCTAGAGCTTGTAGGGCTTGAAATGAGTGATCTTTGCCTATTACTCTTGGTGTAGGCAGCCTAAACCGGCTAGGAGTCGGTGATCGATCTTCAAAGAAGATTGTGTAAGGCATCTTCAAGTTTGTACGTGGTTTTGGTTCTCCCGCTCGAAAGAGACACTAAGAGGGATCACCCAAGCCTTAGGGGCTTGCTCTAGCGCTTGGTATTGTGTGCGACAGCCGGGCCGCCAGTGACTTCAATCTGAGAGTGAAGCGTACCTTTGTGAGCATTGTTCCGGGAACGACGGGAGGAATCAAGACTCTAATAAGAGTGGTTCAACGAGGATTAGGGGAAGGCGCCTGCCTTTCGAGACTTCAGAAAAAATGACTGAGCATTTCTATCTCACTCTTTTTACTTACCCCATTTACTTATCATTGAGCAGTGTGATAGCTTGTTCTTTGATTCCTCTTAGTGGGTATCGTACTAGTGTTTGCTTGTTGTTATTATATTTTCACTAGCATTGTTAAGGGTATTGACCAACTAGAATTATTTAGGTTTTCTTCTGTTGCAATCGAGTCTTATAGTTTAACTTTGTAGCGAAATTAGTGCTATAGATATACTAATTCAACCCTTTTTTCGATGTCTTTGATTCTTACATCGACCCATAGCTTGAATGGTTGAGGCAGTTCCGACCCTCGGATGGTTAGAGTCTTGAGCCAGTTCTGACTATCGGATGGTCGGACCGCACCTTCAGGATTCTGTAGCCTAGCGAGATTGTATCTCTCATGGGCTTAGACAGGGCTATGGCTTGATGGGCCACTCTATAACTAAGGCTTTTGATTGGACTGGATCGTATGTATCTGAGATTTGTGATCCCAAGAATTTTTATGTTGTATTTTCCCTTCTCCTTAATGAATGGCAGTGATCCTGCCTTTTTCTTTTTTAAAAAAATTATTCGATTTAGATTCCTCTAGGAAAGAAACAACAACTAAAATGGTAGCAGGACGGCTAGTGGTTATTTTCCGAGGGACCTCGGACGGCACTAGATGGCGAGGTGACGAAGCGCATGAACATGACAGCCAGAGCAAATGAGCAGGATGACTGTCCCTAACTAATGGAGATGCAATTACCAAAATATCCGGCTACAATTAATTAAATTTGTAAATAATTTTGAAATATAGTGGAGTTAGTTGAGTGGGGAGGTATATCTGGTTCCCAATCATAGTAACAAATCTCAATTTAATGTAGTTCGATGTAGTAAAAGACTGGATGACACTTCTTTTGTAAGACAGGAAGTGTCCATGTAAACTAATTTCTTTTTTTTCGATGGACCATGTAAACTAATTTCAAACAGACTAATTTTGTTTTTCATTTTATGTTCAGAATCAGATGCTACAGGTATAAAACATATAAATTTAAAGAAAAAAAGGAACTCATTTGTCACTTGCTCACAAGTGAAACGACCATTTCGTCATAGAAATTTGTCAGTTTGGTTAGTTTGTCGAGTTCTATTGAGATAATCCTCACGAAATAATTTGCATGTGAGCTTATTGCAAGCACGTTATCAACCAACGTAAGGTCTACTAACCGTCGAAAGTGAGCTTATTGAGAGAGTGAAGCAGACTAATCCTTTAGTTATACATTATTAGTTATCAAAGTAATAAAAATTTAACTTTAATTAAACATAAAAATAATTATATTTTAAAACGAACGAAGTGAAACCAAACCTCCATCCTTCTCGCAACTGCCCTCGGTGCCGGTGCAGTTCCAGTGGCGGACCGCTCATGATGGCTGGGTATTCCCAGCTTTTTTGCAAAACTATTAAGTATGTATTATATATGTATATGTTAATAATTTAAAATATACTCGATATACTTTTAGTTAGCCATTATTTCGTCTCACAGCGGCACATCCCAAAGATCCATCTTAAAGCAAAATCCATTGTCAGAAATCTAGTCACCAAGTTTTAGTGATCCAAAAATTTTGTCGCTAAAAATTGAAAAATGACTATAATTTGACTTTTATTGTTGAAATATATTTTTAGTGAATAAGATATATGCTCATTGGTTGATAAATGCATTTAATTACCAAGACTTCTTTACAGTTTTAGTGACAAATATATCTAATTGTTGGTTACTATATACGTATAGTGAGAAGGTTTTAATGACAAAAATGCGATCAAGATTTTTAGCGACAAAATAGTTATAATGAATAATTTTACACATAAAGTGACCAAATACCTTGGTGACTGGAAATATTTTTCTTGTAGATAAGGCAAATCAATTTTTATTTCTTATCTTTTTGCATAAATGGCTTCAGAGAAAATGAAAAAAATATTGTTTCTTATCTTTGGTAATAGAAATCAATTCTTATCTCTGCATATGCTATTGTATATAGATCCTAAAGGCAAATAAAGAAGAAATATGCGCCTTATTTATTTTGTTAAGTAATTTCTCTATTTTTTGTTACACTAAATTTTCTTTCTAAGTGGAGCCAGGGTTTGGAAATTGAAAACCAGTGAAAACCAACTGATTTTTCTGGTTTTTAACGAAACCGGTTACTGATTTAGGTACATAATGGATTTTTGATAGAAAATCGAACTGTAGCAGTTAATTGATCGATTTTTTATCTCACCGAAAATTAGATTCGATTCGGTTTCAAAAACTTTGAGCGGGACAGAATACCCAACTTTCAATTGCTGGGTCCGCCACTGTGCAGTTCCTTGTCATGGGCGTAAGACCAGTGCGCACACTGAGACTTTGTGAAGGCCTGTTGGAAGTATGGTTTTATTTCCTGCTACAGGACCATTTTCGTTTTGAAAAAAATAAATAGATTAGTTGGTTTTGCTACAATGCTAATTTTGATTTTTAATCGAAAATCAATCGTAGAACCGGACCAATTTTATCTATTTTTAATGAAAACTGGTCAGCTTTCACCGGTTTTGAAAACCTAGTTGAAAGAGCTGACCACCTTGTCTCTTCTGCGGAGCGGTCTCCAAGGCATCACCATCACTGGGCGTTGCGGCGGTTACCGACGTTGAAAGCGCCGCAAGGATCCCCGTCGGCGTAGATGCCCATGCGCGTCTTTGATGGCAGGTAGCGACTAGCGCCTAGCGGGAAGAGCTGATGGCCGTCTCTCTCTATGAGACGCGCGCAAGCTGTTCGACGAATTGCGTAAGCGCGAATCTGGTTCCACGGTGGCAATACCGCAGGTAAAGTTAACTGTCCCCTTGATCAATCATGCAATAACATTCCTTTAGATGCTTCTGAACCTTTAATTCCTCGAACTGAACAAAGAAACATATCAGCTTGTTCAAAGTTTTAATTTTGTTTCGGGCTGGGGCTGTACTATATTGTCGCTGGGTATAAAGTTGCTCCTCATCATCCTTTCGGGAGTAATCCTGCTATTTTTTACCTTACCTTTACGTAACTTGCATAAAGATTACTAGATTAAGATAATTCATTGGTAGGTCAAAAAAATGTGGCGCTAGTACAGTTTCATAAACGGGGATCAAGATCATGACAGTGAACACAAAAAAATTGGATAGTGATGCAGGCGGGATGCTGAATGAGCCGATGCAGTTGTCCATGAACATGCCCTGCTCGATCATTGTCGATGTAAACTGAACACTGACAGCATAGAATATCACGAAGGATGCCCATACTGGTGATATCCGCTGTACATATCCTCCATGAGCTCATTGGCGCAATGAATTTGTTGTCTGAGGGTACTGGAACAATAGCAGCCTTGTTAAAGAACCTGAAGAAGACAACATATCAGAGGTAAATTTTGTGTGAATCTTACAATATTTAGTTGAGAAATTTTGTAGTTATATTTTGTTCTGTTGTTCTTGCATTAAAAACTTTTTAAGTAATTTCTTAGGGTAATATAACATTGCTATTATATTTGCAAAATGTCATAATCCTGTAACTTAAAATTATCAGTTCTTTGATTAAAATAAGATTATACCTTGTATTATTTTTGCGAGGATAAAAGAACCTGAATTGATCGGTATAGTTAATCATGCGACTTCCATCTGCTCCTTCAAGTCAACAGGTCACCTCATACAGAAGTGAGCTATCCTCGGGAACCTGGAACCGCCACTTCCTTAGCAGCAACAACCACCTGAAGTATACTTGTTAGGGGGCTTACTCCCAGTTTCTTAAACCTATATAACCTTGAGCCAGTGATAAATACAGAGAGACAGCAGAGCATGAGCGCAAGTGGGATCACACAGCTGACTGCCCATCCAACATTTTCCTGCAGCCAAACGATGACTGTGCTTGACAGCATGTTGCTGAAGCTGACCAAGTAGTACCAGTTGAAGAAGGAACCCGTCTTCGCTAGCTCCACCGGATCATTGATGTCAAACTGATCGATCAGCCCCAAAGGATAATGCGCAGGGCTTGACACCACCACAGGTCCATTCCCCATGGCTGCAAAGTAGACCACTGTGTGATGAAGCAAGCTCCTCCCCAAGCAGATCATACTGCTTAGCTACTTTGAACCTACGACAGCCTAAACTGGTAGGAACACAACAATCGTCCGATATCTTCCCCAGTAAGTATCTGCTATGAAAGCCCCTATAAGTTGTGTGAGGAAGCATGCTCCTCCCAAAGCAGAGACATTTGTCGCTGCGGCGACTTTGCTTTCATGAAGCACATTTGTGAGATAGGTTACAAATTACTTGAGACTGCGAAGTAAGCCACACATTAGCAGAATTCAATACCTGGTACATGTTTAACCCGTTCATTAGCAGCAGGTGGAGGAAAACCGAAAACAGAGAACAATTTGAAAAGTTATTTCTAGTTTGCTTCAACTGCTCGTCTCTAGCCACTACCTATTATCAGAAAGCAAGCCCTGCATGCATGTCCCAGTGCTGTACTTAAGAGCAGGCTGTTTGTTAATATCGACTGTTCCATTATTCGTATACTCTGAACCTGCAGCCTGCATGCAGCATCGGCGATTCAGTTCTGGAATTTGGAACTCGTTACATGGTTGCTGAAAATTTAGAAAGTACAAGAAGAAACAATTATGCTCCCTCCTACTTTTTCCTATCGAGAAAAATTCCAGCTTCGGAATTCGTTTGTGATTTTATAAACTACTTGAGTCTGAATATTCTATTGAGACGGCTGCCAGAGATAAATCATGGAAGCATAGCAGCTCCAGATGAGAGAAGAGAGAGGACAAAGTAGGGGCCTTTTTGTCATCTGCTGTTTCCATGGCAGCCTGTGTTGAACATATACTTCGTCAGGAAGATGTATTAGGAAAGGAGGCTTGCTGCCCAGGCTGCTTTTCTGTATTCAAAATGATGACAAACGAGAAGATTAAAGAAGGCATAACGTTTACTCTGGAAGAATATATGGAAGGTCTGGGCCCAAAAATATCGGTTGGTAATAAGGACGTAAGCTCTAAGCACCACCACAGTGACCAACAATTTAATCCTGCATATAAATAACATAAACCTTGCAACATTGTCTGTGTAATTCTTGAAAGTAAAGTTTTTTTAAAAAAAGAGTAACGTTCAAATTGAAGCACTAGAGGTCCTTCCGAAAGAAGAAGCATTATACTGTTTTAAAATGGATAGAGACTCAGTGGTTGATGCGTTAACATCGTTGTGACATAGAAAATATCTCCTGTCGCAGAAGCCATACCTTAGTCGAACCCATAGGACTAATTATTAGTTGACAATATATTAGTCCTTAGTCCATCCAAACCGGATGACTAATTATCAATCAATCGGTGAACCAATTATTTTTTTTGTTAGAACCCAAATAACAGGGATTAATAACACATCGTACGATGACAAAAATACCTATTGTATCTTTCCTTTGTCATCTCCTCTAATTCTAGTTAGGGACAAAACATGCTTTTCCCTACAATCCGGAGCCTGCAAATAGACACCCAACTCTTAGCTAACTCTAGGCCTCTTTGGTAGGGATTATGATTATTTAAAAAATTGCTCACACTTTATATTATTCATAGAAATCACTTATCTAACTTACCTACATAATCTATTTTCTATGTCAAGAGTGTTTGGCAAAATGGCTTATCCAATATAAATTATAGATGGTGGGAATGGAAAAGTGGTAAAAAGCTATTATTTGTAGCTTATGGGTGCTAGTACAAAATGTAGAAGTGATTATAGGTGATTGTATGCATAATCACATATGGATTTTAAGTGTTTTGTAGAGATTATAGCATAAGCTATGATAATCATTAGCAAAATCAGCCCCATAATCTTCACCAAAGGGGTCCTTAATTATTAGCTAGCTAATTATTAGTTTAGACTAATAATTAGTTTTAATCCATCCAAATAGGGCTAAAAAGCTCGTTCAGGAAATGAAAAGTGGCCAACAAAGTAGGCAAAACACTGATATAGATTATCTTTAGGAAAATGCAATGTTTCACTGATGGCTCTTTTGTTTCTGGTCTTAATTATTCATGAATTTAAAATCTGGATATTTGTTTTATCCATTCATGAATTTAATCTCGTAACTATAATATAATGAATACATATATCCTTTACACCCCCCCCCCCCCCCTCGCGGTTTCCTATCTACGCACAAAATCGAAACTACTCGATAAAATTCTAATGTAGTTCCAAACAATCTGGTTCCACAATACACATCAATGTGACGTTTCCACTAAGGCATCAAATAGTGGGTAAGAAAACGATCTTTGCCCCTGGTCCCATAATGTTAGTTTGTACACCGCATTGTGTGATGGACACATATTATTCTGCATTTGTACAAAATGTCATTATATGTGTGTCTTTGAACCTTGTGACGATGATATATCAATTTAACAAAAAAAAAATTAACAATGTCACAATTTCACAAGCTTCGTTTCTAGAAGGAAAAGAACGAGAGTAGATGCAACAGGAGAGATGGGGAGACCAGGGTAAGGCAATCTAAAAAATCAAAATACTGAAGCATCATTCTCACCGGCAACACAAGCAGGTGGAACTGAAGTAGATTCGTGGGCTTTTCGGCTTAGGTAGCGACATGGACTTGCTTGATTTTTCCACTGCAAGCATCGTGTCCGTCCCATTTTTTTTTACTGCAGTGTCATATCTATACGCGAGCGTGGCAAATACGAGTGATACGACGGCGAGGCGGAGCAGGGGAAGGACGCTGGTGGTGGCCATTATCACTTGCTCACTCCGTTTTAAAACATGTATTTTTTATTTTCAAATATTTGTTTGTACTATTTGTCCTATTTTAAAAATTTATGAAAATATTATTTATTTTACTGTAAATTGATTCATTATTAGAAGTACTTTACGTTTATTTTATTTATTTTTGTATTTACAAATTGTTTGAATAAGGTAAATAGTTAAACATTGATTGTAAAAATAAAAAATATTATAGTACTTATTTTGAAACGGTGGAAATACCATGAAATGCCGCGCGTCGGAGGACGAGAACCCCCAAAAGGAGCATGCCGGTGTTGCGATGGAGGGGCGCACCACGACCAGTGCTGGTGGCCGGCCAGCGGGAAGCCACTCAAGGAGGAGCACAGCGGCGCGGAGGAGGACGGCGGGAAGCTATATCTGTTGGAACAGAAGTGACAGGTGCATATGGGGCTGGGGATGCAACGGGCAACGGGAGTGAGGGAAGAATGCGGATGGCCAGAAGCCAGAGGCACAAGTAATGAATAAGCTCCATCGGACACGATGCTTAATCTGCGCATCCATCGCAAAATTCTCACGCCAAAATCAGTTCCATCGTTGATCAAAACAGAAATACACGGTACAAAGAAGCAATAATATACAGAACAGAGCAATCTGACAACAGCAGCATAGGCCATCAGGCACTCGCAGGAGCCGGTGCTGCTGGCGCCTCAGACGGCGGCGCGTCGTCGAGCTCCCTGAGCGTGGCCACGACCTGCAGCATGTTCGGCCGCTTCGACGGGAAGTCGTCCACGCAATGCAGTGCCAGCTCCAGGAACCTTGCCATCTCCCTCCCCTCGCCGTCCACGGCAGCAACGACGAGCTCCGGGTCAACCACCTCCTTGCCGGCGCCTTCTCTGACCTTCATCTTGACCCATCCGACGAGGTTGGTGTCGCCGAAATCCTCCTTGTCCGTCGGCCTCCGCCCCGTGAGGAGCTCCAGCAGCACGACGCCGAGGGAGTACACGTCGCCCTTGACCGTGCACCGGAAGCTCTGGTAGTACTCTGGTGGAACGTAGCCCGGCGTCCCCGCCAGCGTGCTGACGCTCAGGTGCGTGTCCAGCGCACTGATCAGCCTCGCCATGCCGAAGTCGGCGACGCGGGCCTCCATGTCGCCGTCCAGGAGCACGTTGCTGGACTTCATGTCCCGGTGGATGATGTGCGGGATGCAGTTGTGGTGCAGGAAGCAGAGCCCCTTGGCGGCGCCGCGGGCGATCCGCTTCCGCCGCTGCCACGGCAGGTGCATGGCGCCGCCGTGGAGCGCGTCCTCCAGGCTGCCGTGGCTCATGTACTCGTAGACAAGCAGCCGCTCCTCGCCGATCTTGCAGTAGCCCAGCAGCGGTACCAGGTTCCGGTGCTTGATCTTGCCCAGCGTCTCCATCTCCGCCGTGAACTCGCGGTCGCCCTGGTAGCTCAGGTTGATCAGCTTCTTGATCGCCACGCACGACCCGTCCTTCAGCGTCGCCTTGAAAACCTCGCCGAATCCGCCGGATCCGATCAGGCTGCCGGCGGAGAACCCGTTCGTCGCCTCGATCAGTTGCGTGAAGGTCAGACGACGGAGCTGCCGCTGGAAGGTGGCCACGTTGATGCTCAGCGCCTCCTTCTCCGCCTTCCCAAGTTTCCATGTAGTCGCCGTGCGCGTCCCGTCCTGGAGGCTGCTCAGCATCATGGCCTCGCGCGCCTCTTTCCGTCGAGCGCGCGCTACCACAAAACCCACCGCCGCCGTGGCGCACGCCAGGCCGGTGGCGACTAGGACGGCCACGATCACGGTCCCTGTGGCGCGCCTGTTGTTGGAGCGGCTGGTGTCGGGCTCCGAAAGGACGGAAGCAGTCGCCCTTGGCGCCACCCCGCACGGTAGTAGCGGCATGCCGCACAGGCCTGGATTTCCGGCGTACTGGCTGGCCGGCAGCGTGCTCAGCTGCCCGAGCTGCGGGATCTCGCCGGTGAGGTTGTTATCGGACACGTCGATTTGCACCAGGAAAGAGAGGTTGGAGAAGGAGAAGGGGATGCCGCCGCTCAGCTGGTTGTGTGACACGTCGAACACGCCGAGGTTGTGGAGCCGGCCCAGCGACGCCGGAATCTCGCCGGTGAGGTTGTTCCGCGCAAGGTCCAGCACCTGGAGCACCACCATGTCGCCGAACTCCTCCGGGATTCCACCGGAGAGCTCATTGTACGACAGGTCGAGATACTCTAGCGTCTGGTACCTTGTCCAACCGCTGACAGCAGCACCGGAGTACAGCCGCGTGAAATCGCAGCTTTTGAGCGTCGGCACCTGGAGCAGACGCTCGGGCCTGATGCCGGCAAATTCCAGCAGCCCACCGACGCCCTTGCACGAGTTTCCGACGTTCCTCACGAACGCCAACGTGTTGCCGGACAGGATTCCGCTCAGCGGCGTCGACCCGAGCTGCCTGCCTAGCCGCCGCGGGATCTCGCCGGTCAGCTGGTTGCTGCTGAGGTCCAGCCACATGAGGCTGCTGCAGTTGCCGAGCTCCTTGGGGATAACGCCCTCAAGGCTGTTGTTGGCGAGCTGCAGCACGGCGAGCCGGGTCAGCCGCCCGAACTCCGGCCGGATCGTACCGGTGATCCGGTTGCTCGTGAACGACACCCACTCGAGGCCGGTACAGTTGAACAGCTCGACGGGGATGTCTCCGCTGATGAAGTTGTTGTTGAGTATCAGCGTGCGGAGGCGGCGGCATTGTCCCAGCTCCGCCGGGATCCGGCCATCGAGGCCGTTGAACCACATCACCAGCTTCTCGAGATCGCGGAGCCTACCGAGCTCCGGCGGGATCGCGCCACGCAGGTAGTTGATACTGAAGTCGATCACCTTCAGCCGCGAGCAATTGGCCAGCCCAGCTGGAATGCTGCCGGTGAGGAGGTTATCTGGCAACCGGAGCTCCTCCAACGCCGCGCCAGGAGAGCAGACCTCCGCCGGCAACGCGCCAGAAATCTTGTTGCTGCTGAGATCGGCGACCCTGAGGTTCGCACAAGAGGAGATCGTGCTCGGCAACGTCCCATTTATGAAGTTGTTGCTGAGCAGCAGATTCTCGAGAGACGTCAAGTTGCCAAGCACGGTGGCCGGGATGGCGCCGGACAGCCTGTTGTTGGCGGCGTCGAGAAGCCGGAGCGCGTGGCATGACGACAGGGACTCGGGGATCGGTCCCGAGATGCTGTTGGTCGACACCTTGAGAATCTTCAGCGAGGAGCACGTGTTCCCGATGGCGTCAGGGATCTGGCCGGTGAGGTGGTTCGACGAGACGTCGAACACCTCGAGGCTGCCAATGCCGGCGACCGACTCCGGAATCGGGCCAGTGAAGCCGTTGTACGACAGGTTCAGTGTCTTGAGTACTGTGCACCCCGACAATGCCGGCGGGATCGCACCAAAGAAATGGTTGCCGGACAGGTCGAGCACTGTCAGCGTCTCGGCAAATGACACGCCGGAGATGTCGCCGGACAGGTTGTTGCCGGACACGTCGAACAACTGAATGCTCGACGCGCCGGAGAAGAGCTTCTCCGGGAACGTGCCGCTGAGGTTATTCCGCGCGAGGCTGACGTCGGTGAGGTTCGGGTAGTGCGTGAGCATGTCCCCGGGGAGGCTGCCAGCAAGGCCGCCGTAGGAGAAGTGCAGCGTCTGCAGCGCGCGAGGGAGGCTGACCAGATCGGCGGCGTCCGCGTAGATCCCGCCATTGCCCGACAAGTTGAGGTGGCAAAGCCCATAGACGGTGGACAGAGCGACGAACGACGCGCGGCCCTCAAGGCCGTGCCCGGCGAGGTCGAGCTGCGTCACCCTCCCCTCGCCGTTGCACGACACACCATACCAGCTGCAAAAATTCCCGCTCTGGCTCGGCTGCCAAGACGAGAGAACACCTCCGGGGTCTTTCAGGATGGACGCCTTGAACCGCAGGAGGGCCTGCGCGTCAGTCTCCACCTCTGCCACTGCTGCCGGTGCAACCACCGACGTCGAGAATGACGACGATACCAAAATTGCGGCGAGGAGGAGCGAGAGGTTGATCATGTCCATTGACATGGCGCTGTGTGTCAGGGAGACTGTTTGGAGGTTGATGGATTAAAGCAGATTGGATCGATCGATCTGTGGTTAGTAACAAAGGTGATGCAAGGGAAAAGGGTGATAAAGACGGTGTAAGTGCAGCTTTTGAGAGATAAAGATGGCTTTAGATAGGGATTATACATACAGTTTGGACAAAACAATCAAAGATGCTTTGCGCTAGCTCTTGATTTTGCTGGGACGCAGAGTGTGCATGTCTCTGCAGCAGAGTCCTCAGTTTGGTCAAGGAAACATTTCTCCTGGTTGCTCTTTTGCTCCTGGTTCTTGGGCATGCTCTCTTACGTGTGTATATATATATACTAGTATAGGGCTGGCATCTCTTTGATCTGTAGGATATCATGTTATTTTTCGTATAAAGTTTACAGTTCGCTCAGTTTACATGTATAATCGTCATGAGAATTTTGCAGAAGTAATGGTAAAATGTTTTTATATCTAGTTTCTATTTATGATTCTTGTTTTCTCTTTCGATTATGGAAAAGCGCATGGCTGCAGAAGCGAAATTTTTCAGAGGTAACATTGAGCTGCTGACAACTTCTGTGAAAACATGCAATGTAGAAGATCCAGCAAGTCTATTTGCATACTTGTGCCTGCAGCTAAGGGGACTTTGAAATGATTCTGCCTATATTTATTTGCTCGTCCCAAGGTTGCGCTGCTTTGGGATCAACTATGGTAAACGATCATGTGTGAGCATGAGGGAAAAAGGAAGGACTATGTGCCGCATGCACTTGACAAAGTGGAAAGCAGTGAGTGGTCCAGACCACAGACAACTTAACAAGAGGGGAGCATCAATTGCCTCCCCTCCTACTGGAGCATTGGAGGAGATTATGCCCTCTATGCGCCTCTAATTATCACCCTTCAAGTTGCAAGTGGGGCGGGTACATTCCACCCGCAAACCACATAATTAGCCGCAAATCAAATATGCGGGCTTTGCGGAAACCCGCGAACCGCATAGTTTGACATAAAAAAAATATGCAGTCATTGTAAGAATCTAATAACTTGTCCACTCAACACAATCTACCACTCTATTATTACATATGCAACTAATAAAAATTATTAGTAGTAACTTTGAATTCACGATTTTTTTACTTGTTCTAATGAGTTTAAAGTTGGACCCTAGAATTAAAACCTCGCGTTTACATTATAAAATTTCAATGAATTTTATTAAAATTTGTTGGAGAATATTTTAAATAATAGTAAGCAACTTCATGCAATTTATTATAAGTAGAACAAACATAATAAAGATGCGGGCTTTTGCTGGTTGTTGCGGACATACCCGCTTGTCCGGTGGGCTTTGCGGGTGAATCATTGTTAAGCCGCGAAGAAAATATCGTTAATCTACAAGAGCCACTAACATATATTTTACGGGACGAGTATACGGGTTCATAATAATACCCGCCCCACTTGCAACTTGAATCACCCTTCCATCTTTTTTCTCTGAAGGAACTCCCAAGGGCATGTAAGTTTATCTTTTGAACAGATAAAGTTTTCAACTTAATTCGTTACTTGTTAATATCAATCCACATAAATTGGTCCTTGTTACAACCTCAAAACGCAGGTTACTATGTTTTTTAGGCCTCATATGGATCAACTAACTGCTAGTCCCAACTAGCAATTTAGAGCCTGGGCAAATAGTCCAAAATACATCGAAATGTCTCTTTGTTGCCCATGTGAGGAGAGAGGTGAAGAGAAATAGTTAGTGAGAGGGTAAAACTGTGACCTTCTCCAGCAGAATCAGAGAAATTGTACTAAAAGTTATTTTTCAGAGAAGTGATTCCTAGTTGATCGATTTCGTGAAATGATTCATTGAAATTAATTAAGAGGTTGAGAGTAAAGAAAAATAGCATATCCTGATTCGGTGAAGTAACTATCTGTTCTGCTTCCGAGTTTACACAAGAGAATAAGAAATCCTTTTTTGCATTAAGTACGTGGTCATGTCAACATTTTTCAGCATTTTTGTCATGCCACTCATCATTTGACACGTTCGGTAGTTATGCGCCTAGGTGCGGCGCCTACGTATGATGAAGGGCTGCAAGAGCAGTGAAATATTATATTTGCCGTATCCCTAAATTAGTGCTAAAATAGGATTCTTGTCTCCTTGAGTGCTGCAAGGTCATTTTCATGCTTTTGCGCCGCACGTGTAATCATAATTATCGCCACACGCATCAGTGTTGGCAAATCCGATTTTCTATGCTAAATATCGAAATTTGTGGCGATTTGGATGCCAAGATCGGTCGTGTGGAATAACTTTGCTAACACGAGTAATCATCGTTTGATGTGTGTTATACCCTCTAAGCCAATTAGCGGCATCTTTTAACTACTCCTATGTGGATGTGGTCTCTTTTGGGTGATGGGTCCTGATGACGTGCAATCTGATACCTCATTGGCATTCCATAATAACAGAAGAGAAAGATGCTCCAGAAAAAATTATATCCAAGGAGTATGAATGCAATCAAATTAAAGTTTGTATATCAAAAGAGCTTGCTTTTCTAAAACATAAGTGTTGAATATAATTATGCAAAATTAAGGTTCCCAAATGCAGCTTTTTGCATAATTATAATTGGAATTAGAAGTCATTTCAAAAGCAATGTTTATTTTCCACAAAACCATTAAATCCAACTGAGGAGAGAAATTTGAAGATCCAACGTTTAATTCAGCTTTTTGTGCAGAGACAACTCCAAGATTAAAATCGGAGATGCATGCATGTAAAAAGTTGAAGGAAAAGATGAGTTGACAGAGAAAGAACCAACAGCTTGCATCTGATCAAATGGGTAGCATGCAGGCATATGGAACGTTCATGATGGCGGTACTCTCCGCACGCGTTAATTTCCAATTACACTCGCTAAAGCAGTTTTGACTCCATCCATCCTGGCATGTGTAGGTAGATGCTTTGGTGTAATAATCTCTCTGTTTGTTTCTAAAAGAGTAAATTTCATAAAACTACAGCTAGTTTGATAAAACTATCACAAAACTACAGATTTAAAAAAATATTTCACAAAACTATAGATTTAGTGCATTTATGTATCACAAAACTACATATTTAAAGAATTGTATCAAAAAACTACATATTTTATAAGCAGTGTATCACAAAACTATAGATTTAAGAAATCATAAAAATTTGTAGTTTTGTGATACATTCCTCACAAAATATGTAGTTTTGTGATACATTTATTAAAAATTATAGTTTTGTGATAAATAGATGCACTAAATCTGTAGTTTTGTGAAGCTATATGTTAAATCAGTAGTTTTATGATAGTTTTGACAAACAAGTTGTTGTTTTGTGAAATTTACTATTTCCAAAATGCTTATACTGAATGGTTACCCCAGTATAAAACACCCAAATGCTTTACGTCCAATTGATTTACGTCGCTAGCTAGCTTTGATCAAACAATGTTATCACAATTTCCTTTTTGCAAAGTTACTTTTTGCCTCCTGGTTCATAACGTCTGTTCATCTTTGTAGCTTGCTAGCTTGGTATCTCCAAGTGCAAAATTAATCTTATTAGTTACCCGGTTTTAAATTATTGACACCGTTTACTTATAACATTAACTTTAACCATTCGTTTTATTTAAAAAAAATTGTTCTAATTTGTAAAATTATTACTCATGATTTAAATTTCACTAATAATAAATCAAATAATAACAAATTTTACATATTTGAACCGACTACAGTATTTATCACAATCTTTAGTTCCGCCTATTTAAAGTTAACAACTTTAATTTACACAAGTCGGACCACCTCAATGGTGTCATGTGACTCATGTCAAAGCAGACCGATCCATATGAACCGACTACAGTATTTACTAGGTTGTCCGATTTCAATGATCGCTGAACAGGGCGGTGCAAAATAGAAAATGAGGCCCCGGTGAGCTCAGCTAGTTGGTATAACTATTTTTTTCTCTGTTAAAAATTTTTTAAGTTGGTATGATATTTTTTCAATTCTTAAAAGCCCAACTGCAGATAATTCTGTTTTTGTTTTATTTATCAAAACTGATATTTGGTACTGTATGACAAAATATATAGCACAAACATATATCAAAAAATATAATATACACCATTTCATTTTTTAGGCAAGAGGCAACAACGTGCCCTGCTTCTATTCAAAGCAAAGGATAGCGTTATTCACCAGCTTCTCAAGACCTTGTTCTAAAAAACGAACACGGCTCCCCCATGGGCCATGACAAGCAGTATATAACAACCAACAAACTGGCCCACGGCCTGATAACGGTTCACCTACAACTAGGCTACAAGGTCCCGATCTTCTTCCTGTAGCCTGTTCGTATCGAGGTCCAAGCAATGGCGGGGCATGTGGCGGCACAAGGAACAGGTAGGGCTCGCTCCCTGGGCCCCCCCTCCCCCCAAAAAAAAAGGGGCCTTGGCGGTCGCCCACCTCGCCCCTGCCCCGCGACAAGCCTGCGCTGAATAAACTTGAAAAACATATATATATATATATATATATATATATATATATAGAGGTTATCTATCTGAACTCGTTACAACTACGTTATAGTCTGTCAGATTTTAGTTTGCAGACCATTATATTATATATAGCTCTGTCATGTTCTCATATAGACTTGTAGTATTTATAATAAAAAAATATTTTCTGTATCTCAAAATAAATGTCATTTTATATTTTTAAACATCTAACTTTGACTATTCATCTTACTCAAAAAATAATGAAAATATTATTTATTTTACTGTAAAATAATTTATTATTAGAAATACTTTAAGCATGACTTGTTTTTTTTATATTTTTGTATTTTTTGAATAAGATGAATGATTAAATATTGATTTTAAAAGTCCAAGAGTCACTTATTTTGAAACAGAGGGAGCATATCAATATAAAATGGCAACAATGTTTTTTTAGCTTTTTTAGCAGGAACTGAAGGTTTTCTACTCAATTCCTTGGAGAGGCGTTAGTGGAATTTAAAAGGCAAACAGATTAACGTTGTCCTCTAACTGATACTATATCATTTCAGTGCAGATGTGTTCCATCCACAATGTATGGAGCACTAGACATATAAAGATCCTCTTTGGAATGCAGAAATTTCACAGAAATCAGTTTAATTTCATAGAAAAAATGTAGAAAATAAAATAAAAATTCTATGTTCCAAATGCATCCTAACAATGGCTCTCTCACGTATAGGGATGGCAATTCGAACGCCAAATTCAGGTTCCGTCACATTTGACACTGGACTCGCATATGGGTCTGGTTTTATGTCCACAGATGGCACCCATGCCCGACCTTAACATAATCAGGTTCAAAGTGGGGTTTTCCCCTACCTTTGGGTACCCCATCATGCGCTAAAATATCCATATCCTCTCCGACCTTCCTTCATTTTGCCTATACTTGATCCCTCCATCTCGCCGCTCTCTCCCGCCTTATTCAGGTCCACCTTGGCCAGCCTCAACGTGGCCCCAACCCCCACCCTTGACTGGGCCTCGCCTTGGATGCCACCCCCCAGCCCCTCTCCGGGAAGTGTCGACGTGGCCTCCTCCCCGCATTGACAGCTGCTCCCAAGCCTACCTTGATGCAGCCTGCATCTTGGCCTGGTAGCCATCTTCTATGATTTAGATGCCTCCGATCTCACGCCTGACGGGGATCTGAAACCCACCTGACACCTGATGGATACAGGTGCGTAAAATTTTTCCAGCGTTGCAAATGCGGGTCTTAAATTTCACTTGCTCTATCCCTGCTGTCGGGTGGGTTTTTGCTCCACTCAACGCATTGCCATCCCTACTCATAGAGCTGATATGCACCATGGCTGTGGCAGAATTATTCAAAGCGCATTGAGCCAGCATTATCACCTTATATGCAAATTGTGTGTTGTGGCTATCACGTATAGATGATGAAGGAAGTTCTCTCGGAGGAGCTCCTTGAACTCTTGAAGCTAAATATTAGGTCTGCTTATCTTTATAACCGTAGTGCAATATGATTTGTTTAATATTTTAAGCATAACAAATAACTTATTTGTTTTGGTTCTAAATCGTAATGTAATGATTTCTTTAGTTGAGGCATTCCAAAAGCTTAAATCAACATGTTCATTGTTAGGTTCCCAACATTCATGTGCTGTTACCAGCCAACATCTATTTAGACTATTCAGACAATATTCTCGCGGCCCTTCAAAAGTATATTGTGAAACTTTTGAAAACTTACTAAGATTGGCAACTACACAAGTCAACGGAGGCTCATCAGCATTAAAATGGTAGTCTCCTTGCTGCAACACCAAGACCTTTGACCATCAGTGACCTTAACAGGACATAATCAGATAATTCAGCTATCGATATCTGAGGAGACTAAGGCCCTCTTTGTTTCAGCTTTTCAGATTAGCTTTTCCAGTTGAAAAGTTGAACCACCAAAAGCTAAAATAAATAGGGTTATGAAAATCTGACTTTTGAAACGCTGAGAAGGAAACTTTTGAAGAAATAAACTAAAATTTGAAAAGCTAACACAAGCTACTTTTTTGACTTTTGATTGCAAAAGAGCTAAATACATATTGCAAAAAACCAACCGTCTCTACTTTAACAATCACTTTTCAACTAGCCATCAACTAATTTTTCTAAAAGTTCAAAAGCTCTATCCTAAACAAAGAAGGTCTAAACAGCAATATCGAATTACAATTGCTACGCACTAAATTTTGACGGGAGTCACAGGACATGTATTCATAGACAATGCAAAAATAGTAACACAACATGGTAATGTGTCTTGGTACAGCACGAGAAGAGTAGAACATTTCTGTGACTACAGTTTATCCCAATGCCTATAGTGATTCCATGTCACAATCTATGGTCGTGACAGTAGAATTTGGGGGAGAATTTAGAGAGAGATGAACTAGAGAGATAGAGATTAGTGGAGGGGGAGGAGAAAGATTCCATTTCATTTTTCTGTTCGTTACAGCCAAAGAAGCTCTCCTTTTAAAGCCCTCTCGCACGCGCCAACTCACCGACGTGGAATTCAGCCAAAGGCCCATGATGCACTCTATCCACTAATGCTTGAATTTAAACTCAGCGCCATCGACAAGATTTTCTGCCATGCCATTAGCTATTGCCGCTTCATTAACAGCAAGACCACCATCTATGACACCGTCGCCCCCCCACGAGGACCAGCTTGCCTCCAAGCTGGAGCATCCGAGAAGTGGTTCTTAAGAGCTTCATAATCCTCCAATGAACAAAAAAGCAAAGTCCACTTGATAAGAACCTGAACATGTGCAGCATTGCCTTTTTTAACCAAGTGTCAATCAAGGATAACTTCTTGAACAACATTAGTAGCAAGCAAATCCTCCAGAGATGGTAACTGAGAGAAAACTGGAGTATGATCTCGAACATGCTGTTTGAGTTGGGAAACATGGAAAACTAGGTGAATGAGGCTGGAATCATGGAGCTGAAGTTTATATGTTGTTGCGCCTATTTTGACCAAAATGGTGAAAGGATCAAAGTACTTGTAAGACAACTTAGGAAAGGGCATGTCCACAACAGATGATTGCACATAAGGTTGTAGTTTAAGGTAGACTTGTTCACCAACCGCAAAGTCCCTAGGGTTGCGGTTCTAATATGCAAAATGCTTCATTCACAACTAGGCTTGGTGCAACTGAAACTTCAAGGATTTAGAATAGAGCTCACTGTCCTAAAAAATGTCTCTGGCTTCAATGTTAGTGACATGTGACAAATTTAGTAGCATACCATAGTTTGGTTCTGAACCATACAGAGCTTTGTAAGGGGAACAATTGAGAGAGGTGTGGTATGCTAGAACTCAGCCAAAGGTAGCCACTAAAACCAAAATTTAGGATGATCACATACTGAACATCTCAAATACATTTCTAGACACTGATTAACTCTTTCATTTTGGCCATCTGACTGTGGGTGTTATGTAGAGCCCATTACAAGTGTAGTATTGCAACCTTTGAATAAATTCTTCTAAAGGTTACTGGTGAAAACTGTTACGATTAGAAATAATGGTTCTAGGAATGCCATGCAAACGAGTAGTGTGCCGCAGAAAGACCTTTGCTACAAAAGCTGTAAGGATGCTTGAAAGCAATAAAATGAGAGTATTTAGTGAACCTATCTACGACCACCATGATAATTGAATATCCCTCAAAGTTGGGCAGGCCTTCAATGAAATCAAGAGAGATGTCTTGCCATGCACTAGAGGGAATGGGCAAGGGTGAAGTAAACCAGGTAATTTAAAATGTTCATACTTTGCTTGTTGACAAACTGCACTTTGCTGCATAAATGTGTGAATAACTATTTTGAGGCCAGGCCAAGAAAATAATTTCTTCAGACGCTGGTAAGTAGCTTGCTATCGTGAATGACCTCCCACTAGAGAAGAGTGGAAGGCATCAATAATTTTAGTCTGAAGGGCTGTGTTAGTACCAATCCAAATTTTTCCATGACACCATCATGTAGCACAAACCCATCACGATTGACAGCAGAGAGGACTGAGAAAGGAGTTTTTGAGCTTAAGGATCAACTGCATTGGAGTCAATAACTTCTTTCATCCATTATGGTTGAGCAACTGAAATGGGACACAGGGCCATCAAGTGACCATCTCGAGATAGAGCATTTGTTGCAATGTTATCAGTCCGCTTTTTGTACTGAAAGGTGAACTGCAAACCCACAAGTTTAGTCATAGCCTTTTTCTCCAACTCAGTAACCAATTGTTGATCACCTAAACTGCAGAGGCTCTTATGATCAGTTTTAATGATAAAAGGTCCTCTCTGAAGATATTATCTCCACCGATCTACTACCATCATAATTGTCAATAATTCTTTCTCATAGATAGAAAGTTTCTGATTGTTTGTTCCCAATGCTTTGCTGTAGTAAGCAACTGTATGACCTTCTTGAGCAAGAACTACTCCAATGCCTGTCACATGCATCACTTTCAATGGTGAAGGCTTTAGTAAAATCAGGTAGAGCTAAAATAAGAGTGGAGCACATGGAAGCTTTGAGCTAAGTACAATCAAGTTGGGCTTCCTCCGATACCAGAGAAATTGCTTTTTCCACAGCAAAGAAGTTAGTGCTTTGGCCAAAATTCCATAACACTTAACAAACTTCCTATAATATCCTGTGAGATTTAAGAAACCTCTTAGTTCTGTAACATTGGATGAATTAGGCCAGTTCAACATAGATTTAGTTTTCTTCGGGTTTGTTGCTATACCATCAGCTGAAATGATATGACCAAGGTATTCTAGCTGGTCCTGAGCAAAGGAACACTTGGATTCTTTAATCAGTAACAGTTGGTGCCTGAGCACAACAAAAATGAGGGCTAGATGATGTATGTGATCTTCTAAGGTTTTACTGTAAATAAGGATGTCATCCATAAAAACCAAAAGAAATTTCCTGATATAAAGAGAATGTTGATGGAGCATTGGTGAGCCCAAAAAGCATCACTCTGAACTGAAACTACCCGTGGTGTGTTTTGGGTGCAGTTTTGTCTTCATCTCCTTCAGCCATCCTGATTTGGTGGAACCCCAAGCTGAGATCGAACTGGTAAAACATACAGTGCTAGTGATGAGGACATACTTAAGTTCATTTCTAAACACATGTCTTCCTTTTTTTAAAAATAGATTACTACTTAATAATTTTATCATGATTAAAAATATTAAAAAGGGTCAAGAGAAATATAAAGAAAGACTTAGAGATGCTCAACACAGCAACACATGTTGAACCCCGGAAGATATTCAATCCAACTCGGAGTCGAGTTGCTCTCGGGTTTTAGAAGCATTACTCTGCACTAAAACAGATGCCCTATATTGCATACGAGATCCGTTTTAGAGATATGGATAAAAAGCTAAGAATATAAACTTTTCAACGACACTAGTCTCATCTCTAAATTCGACCAGAGTCAGCCACTACTTACAAAAGAGATTTATCTCGACACCCTCCTATTCAGAGTGCAAATAGTTTTTATTTTTTCCGCCTATACTACTAAAAAGATAGGTTCCATCAATAAAACCATCTATAAAAACAAATTAATGCAGACGAAATTCTTAAAAAACCGTCTACACTATAAGTTTTAATAGTTCAGCCGGTTCTTTAAGAAGTCTGCCTGCCCTTAAAAAATTAGCGCAGCGGAACTTTTGTGAGCTGCGTGCAGTATTTTTATTTTTGCTCGCGGCCCACTTAGACATCCGCTGGCACAAAAAAAAAGCCATGTCACCAATCCGCGTGCCCGCCCACCCACCAATCACGCGACGTCACAGAGATTTTTCCTTCCTCTTCATGTGTATTTACTCCGAGCGACACGGGGAGACGCACCGATCTCTCTCTCTCTCCAGGCGACACGGGGAGACGCACGGCGGCAGGGGGCTTCGACGCCTCAGCGGTGAGCAACGGCTGCACGCGATGCGGCCACCCTGCCGTGGCACTCGAGCCCGTCGTCGAAGCTCTTGTCGAGGCTAAGCTCCGGCTTGCCGGCCTAGGGGATGGACGCGCCGTTCGGCTTGACGGAGCCGTGCCGCCACGCCAACAGCGCGCGGATGTGCTTGGCGAGCGAGGGCAGCAGGAACGGGCGCAGGAACCTGCCGCGCGCCAGCGTGGAGGCCATGCTCGAGTTCGCCGCCGACGAGCCGCTGCCCTTGTAGCTCGACGGCGGGAGCGGGCTCGGCAGGTAGAACGAAAACTTGGCTGCTTCGACGTCCGCGGCCTCACGGTCGATGACGCGGCGCGGTTGTCGATCGGGTCTCCGACGCGGCTAGCGGGGACCCCGACTCCGCCTTCTGGGGAATCGCGACCGCGCCGGCCCGGCTTCCGCGCGACGGCCTACGCGCGCTGCAAAGGGAATCACGGCCGCGCCGCCCAAGCTTCCTCGCCGCCCCGGCGTCTGCGATCTGGGGACGACGACGATGAGTTAAAGATCTGGGGACGACGATGACGAGGAGTTCGAGATCTGGGGATGCAGCGCGGGGCCTCGTCAGCGTCGTCCTCTTTGGCGTCGTCCTATCCGTGCGGCAGCTCCCCCGTCTCTTCCTCTGCGTGGCGGCCTCCCCGCCCGGCGGCACGCGGGGGCCTCGTCGGCGCGGCGCGCTGGAGGCTCGGCGGTGGCGCGGGTGCCAGCCTAGCACCCGGACATATTTTTTTTATTTTTAGAAATGGGTTGTGCAGACGGTGGACCTAACACATCTGCCTGCATTAAAAAAATTTAGTGCAGCGGTGGTATTAAGAGATTTGCTTGCACTAAACTAAATTTAATTTTACAGGTTTATTAATAGCAGCGAAAATCGAAACCGCCTGCATAAACGTGTTTAAATCCGCCTGCAGAAACCGTTTTTTAGCAGTGAGCGGCCATCGTTAAAATAAGATAACGTTCAGAACCGCTCCAGTGCTGCGACATTATCTTTTACTTTTTGGCTCGTGTTTCTTTATTAGATCCACCGGTGAAGCTACATTCATAGTGATGGGTGCAAATGCAACCACAAAATTTAAAAATTTATTTACAATTAGCAATTTTTCACCATATATGCACCTTCAAATTTTAATCTCATGCACCCATAGACAACTAAATTAGTATATTTTTTTGTGCCTGATGAAATTGTGCACCCCCACTATATTTCTTCTAGCTTCGCCACTGATTAGATTAGGTCCATTAGTATTAAGGTTTGCCTCTAAGAACGCTCTAAACTCTATATAATTAGTAGCCGCCGTCGTTAGGTATAGGTTTTTGCTTAATTTCTTCTATTATCAAATAATTTTGTCGTTTGACGGTTTGTTGGATTTCAACTTCATGAGTTCAATTTAGATTCACAATTGAGTTGCGTTCTTTTTTGTTCTTTTTTGTGTTATTCGATTCGCAGGTTGGGATTTGTCTTTTTGGCAAGGTTTTGTATGTGCATGATTGATAACCAGAGAAAAGTGGTGGTGCGATAGCGAGGTTCGAATCATATTGATTTGTGACCAGATCGATTGTGTGTCGCATCTTCACAAAATCGATAGTTATCACTACCTCACGGAAGATCGAAAACCACATAAACATCAACTAGCTAATTCATCACGGAGTTCATCAATAATGGGTAATGGAAACATGCTTTTAACTGTAATGACATTAAGCTTTCAACACAAAAACACCAACCTCCATCTTTCTTTTTGACCAAACGAACTAGAGAGGCAAAGGGGCTCATACTTCTAGTAATAGTGCCAGCTTGTAACACCTCATTAACTTGTTTCTCAATCTCATCTTTTTGGTGTGGAAAATATCTATATGGTCTGAAATTTACAGGAGCTGCTCCTGGTAATAGATGGATCTCATGATCAAAATGTCTGACTGGAGGTAAACAAGATGGTTCAGCAAACAAGTCTCTGTTGGTAGGTAAGTGCTGGAGGAACAGGAGGAGAAGCAGTCTGAGTTTCAGCTTGAAGCAGGACCATGGACCAGATATCATTGCCTTTTCCCATTTTAAAACTTGTTCAAGTGGTGCTTTAGGGATAAGATCAGGTGAAGCATCTGTGAGACCCTGCAATGACAGGATGGCCCTTATACTGAAACTCCACCCATTTCTTTGCAAACTGACAGTTCATGAGACCCCATTTTTCTAGTCAGTCCAATTCTAAAATAGCATCATAGCCACCGAGTGGAGGAACTTTCATAGTGTGACTGAAAGTATGTTTAGGAATCCACCAAGTCCTGAATCTCAGAAGAACAAAATATCACATCTCCATTAGCCACTTAGACCTGTCTAGGAGCAATGGAATTCTGTGCACAACCCAGTTTAGTTGCAAAGCGTTGATCCACAAAATTGTGTGAGCTACCAGAATCTAGAAGCATAAGCATGACTTGATTCTTGACAAGGGTTCTAAATCTAATGGTCTTGGGGTTGTCTGAACGAGATATGGCATGAATCAATAGGTGTTTAGCAGAATTGCCTGGAGATGGTGTGCAAACAAGAATGTCCAATATTTCATCAGAAAGTAGGTCTGATGATGGTCTAGTTCGCCGCATTAACCTGAACCTGGGCACATTTATGTCCCTAAGTGAACTTGTCTCCATATTTATAGCATAATCCATTAGTCCAGTGAAATTCATGCAGTTGTTTTGCTCTCCAAAATTCCCCAGATTGTCAGGCCAATGTTCAGACTTCTAAACTGGAAAACTGCAAGTTGAAGATGTTCTAAAAGCGTGCTTATGTTGTCGTTCCAGAATAGTCTCCTGTCATAATGCAATTTGTGCAGCTTTTCTAACTATATCAGGAAAATGCATCCAACGGTAGCACGAATTTCATCCTTAAGGCCCAAAATGAACTATGCCACAAGCATCACTAAGGGAGTTATCATAGAGCTTCACATGGTACATCAATTGTTCAAAATGGCGCTTATGTTCTGCCACAGTGTTAGTTTGTCGAATAGACAACAGTTCCATGAGCTTATCGCAATAAGTATTTACTTCAAATTAAGTTAGCATGGCTTGTTTAAAGATATCCCAATCATGATAAGGGTGAAGCAACTTATATGCTTGATATCAGTGAGCTGCACTATCTGTCAGATGCATAGTAGCTGCCTGAACTTGAAAACCAATAGAGATCTAATAGAGGTTAACGAAGGCATAACACTTGTCCAGCCAAATGCGAACATTCGACCCATCAAAACGAGGAAAATCAAGCTTAGGCATCCAATGGTTCTGACAGGATGGCTCGCTAATCTCGACATCAGGGGTAGTGTCAGGATGTGGAGAAGGGGAGTTAGGAGCAGAAACAACCTATGGTGTTGAGGAGGGAAAGTGCACGAACAGGGGGCCTGATGATGAATTCGGCGGTGGCACAACTGGAGGTCGATCCCATCAATCCTGTGTTCTCTCTCGGAGAAATGTCTAGTTGAGGTGGGCACGGAGGACGGGGAGGAGGCGTTGGTGGCGGAGGATACTTGGAGACCGCCAGAGCCAACTGCGTGTGGTCCCCTTGAACTTGGCCAAGAGCAGACAACGACAGGTCCACCTTGGTCTGCAACTTCACCAGCGCGGTCTGCTCCCCCAACATGATTTCCAAGTCAGTGATCTGCTGTAGTGATCAGCGGTCTCCATGGCATCGACGACTTGCGAACCACGATGAGTTGCGGGGTGGAGCCGTGGTGAACCCTCCTCTTAACCTAGTTACCAAACCGGAATCACAGCAATCACCAAGGCGATCGCTTAATCTGTTGGCAGAAGAACTCAATGCGGTGAAGAAGCATGGTTGGTCGAGCTAAAATCTCATACCAAATGTCATGATACGAGGTTGTGATAATAGGATTTGGGGGAAGAATTTAAAGAGAGATGAACTAGAAAGAGAGAGAGATTAGTTGGAGGGGAAGGAGAGATGCTATTTCATTTTTCTGTTCGTTACAGCCAGAGAAGCTCTCCTTTTAAAACCCTCTCGCGCGTGCCAACTCATCAACACGTAATTCAGCCCAAGACCCATGATGCACTTGACTCACTAATGCTTGAATTTAAACTAAGCACCATCGAACAAGATTTGCCGTCATGCCATTAGCTATTGCCGCTTCATTGACAGCAGGACCACCATCCCTGAAATTGCATACTGTGCCTACTGTAGCAGATTTATCACGCCAGTCCCTTCTGATGCACCTCTCTCATTTGCTTTGTCAATTCAGAGAGGATCACCATCTTGCAAGGAACTCGAGGAAAACCATTTTCTTAGCGAAAGAATTATATTAATTTGTAGATGAGTACATTCTCAAATTACAAGCAATCTGGATCGCAAAGAAATTAATCTCAAATACATCCAGGCACTGCTCTTTATCTTTCATAGCACTCATATATTAAGTAGCTCTAAATTTCAATTTCATACCTCTAAGATTCATATGGGTGGCCGCACAAGCAAACCGGTGGAAAACCACTATGGAACGCACAAAAGCACAAGTCACTTGGAGTCATGGTCATCCTGTGCACGAGCACGCCTGCCCCAAAAGTATTAAATCTTTTTCTTTTTCGCATCCATTAGTTTGCAATACTTTCTAAAATAAGGCGTTGTAAATGTGGAGCGCAAAATTGTGCCAGCTATTCTACGGTTCTGGTTCAGAACTCTAAACCATCCATAGTCCAAAAATAACGTCATTCCCCTTAATGTATATGGCCGGAATGACCTATGATTATAAAACGTAAATCAACAGGTCAGCAATATAATTGCAAATATTCTATGTCCCAATTTGTTAAAAGACAAGGAAACCTCTCAGACAAAACTTCAATACTACCGGGGTCTGACAATCAGATTACACAAATATCTTATTCAAGCGAAAAAAGAATAGATATCACCAGGTACCTTGATTAAATTTCGCATAAACATCCGAGGTCAAGCACAGGGCAACGGATAAGACATGACTCCACTTCCATTGGCCAAACATCGAAGAGCATCTGGAGCATATCCAATAAGCACAGAGCGGTTGAAATATCCAATAGATCATAGCATTTTCCTTTTGGATAGAGAAGATTATAGCATTGAAAGGAAACATTAAGAAATCAAATTGTGTCTACACACCTTGCTGCCACAATCAAGCTTCATTCATGCGCTCAGCTGCCTGGTGATACTGGTAGTCACCGTCCTCTAGTGCCTCACCTTCCTCAGGGCCATCAGGTTCAACATTGTGAGGTTGCACCTGATAACTGGCTTCCATCTTACCATAAGAGTCTATATGATAGTACTCATGCTCATGCCTCTTTGAATGTTCAGTTGCACGCCCATGTCCATCTTGATCATAGTCATAGGGCTCATATCTTCTGTGTTGCTCGTACTGGCCATAGCTATAACCCTGTACATAATTTGACATATTTTTGTCATGTTTGGGCCCACCATTGGTATAGTCAGCATCCCTCTCATGCACATGACCACGGTCTCGTTCATGACTAGGGCGCTCATAATCTCTCTCCCGTTCCATGCCCCTCTCACGATGGCGATCATGATAGCGACCATGGTCCTTTTCTCTATCATAGTCCCGACCACGATCCCTTTCCTTATCTCTGTCACGGCGATCATGGTCACGACCGTGATCTCTTTCCCGGTCCTTCCCTCGCTCCCTGTCCCGAGTCCTGTCACGATCTCTATGGTGGTGCTTTTCTTCTCTAGAATCATGATCACGAGCCCGATCATGTGAGCGTCCACATGTTCTCTCATCACGGTGATCTCTTTCACGAACCCTTTCACGAGACTTCTCCCGATCCCTGCACAAATAGTTTGACAAAGAAGCATATAACATAGGCACCAATGTAAGATGATGATGCCGACTTGTTTACATAGCCTGTAGATAGAAAACATAATTAAATCACAGTTCACAGATGTTACCTATCAGCACGACGATCATCCCTCCTAGGCTCCTCTGATCTGGGCCGCCCTGCTGTCCCAGTATGGTGTTGCTCCCTGATTAACAAGAAATAATCGGAGGATAAAACAATAATAATAACCAGAAATCATACTGTCAATCTAACAGATCACAATTGTACCCAAGAAAAGCATCCATGTGTTTCAATAGTAATATTGAAATGTGAACATATAGCACACTATAAATTCCTCTTCCTATCAACACAACAGAAAAACATAACCAATATGTTCAGTAACACAGAAGCCTACAGATCAATCAAATCCAACACCTAATTTAAAAACTTCATAAGAAAATGCAACAGCATTCAAACAAATGTTCAAAATGGAAAAAATAAACAACGAACATACCTCGTAGAATCCTTCTTGTCAGCATCACCACCACCAATCCTGCTTGATCCAAGTCCACCACCCAATCTCCTAGGCCGCCAATTTGGAACAGTTCTACCACGCTCCACATCAACCAGCACCCTCTTGTTGTCTAACTTTTTCCCATCTGCTTGCTTATAAGCAGCTGATAACAAACCAGATTAGCACAGAAATGTCAGTTTACAAAATTGAAGCCTGCATCGGGTATACGTTAAAAAATTGCTACATAAGACATTTGCAGAAAGTTACTTTTCATATCTCGAGTGTGCGTATACTCTATGAAAGCATATCCTCTTGGTTTATTGGTATTCTTGTCAGTTACAATCCGCACCTACAAAGATAAAAGAGTAATCTACAGTTATCAAAATGACGGCTCCATGGAACTGACAATGTATTAATAGTTGTTGTCACAATTGTTTCGTCATTGTTAGCATATTATGTGTTGCACGACAGACAGGCATCAAGCCTAAAACAGCCGTGCTAACCTTGCATGTGAAGGGCTTCCAGAGAGGTGCAAAATCCAGCACAGATCAACATAGTTGGAGTAAAATGTGATGTCTGACCGTTGGGAAAGCATTGCATATCCCCTTACCAGGGATCTTACTAAAGGAAAAGGGTACACAGAATGCTATATATACAATACCATGTTACCCTCTTCATTGTAAATGATTTGTCCAACATTTGTGATCAAGGCATTGGCAGTGACATGAGTTACAGAAGTTAAGGTGGTATAAACACAAGCATGTGGGTTATACTCCTTACAGACAAAATGGATGAACCCTCAACTCTAGGAGTTGTGAAATGCCGTTAGCATTACAATGCCGTGCTCCACTGAAAGGACTTATAAACACTATACTCACCAGAGGACCTATGTGATTAGGCCCAGACAGTAGAAGTCTGCAGATAAGCTGCTTTTTGCAAAATAGAAAAAGTGATCTATGCTTGTGTCATTCCCAGAATTACCACGATTGTCTGCCACAATTATTCAGTATGGTAGATGCAACTTTGTACAGTTGGAAATTAAGTCTACCTGAGCTGCCTTTGGTAGAAGCAAAATGTTTTGATATCTTCTTCAAAAACATAATCAGCAACGGAAAGACTTATACAGGGAAAAATAAAAATCTGCGGTTTAGAGGCTGAGCAATTTTGTTTCTCATAAGTAAAACCATTGCATTTTTACTGACCGTACCAATCACAATCAAACTACCTTATGAAAAACTATGAGCAAATGACTAACTAAATAAACAGCAGACACAGATTGCAAGAATAAGCATTACCTCAACCATAATTGTATGAATCCAACTTAAATATCTGAAAGTGTAAAGGTTGCTTACAAAAGTAGTTGCATCAACCTAGTACAGAGGCTTGACAAGACAACCAAATATTTTGCTGAGATGGTTAACAGTTATTTGATACAAAATAACTGACATATGTTACTTCATTTTTTGCTTATTTGATGTTTCAGCAGTTGGATCTCCACAAATAATAAGAAAGTAATGGTTAAAGACACCTTAAAGATCAGAAACCCAATATAAAATCAATAAGAAAGAGCAG
>BCLF01000176.1:49181-106747 GCA_001602275.1 Zoysia japonica | reverse complement strand
AAGGAAAGCTCTATTTCGTTGATAGAGATTTATTGATGTACTAGTGTGATGTTACTAGACGACTAACAGAGAAAAGGCAGAAAAGGTGTTCCCAATTTTTTTTCTGCAAATATTTGCAAGAAAATTTCAAAACATCAAAGAATGTAAAAGCAAAAATCAAAAGATCCTTATCATGGAAAGAAATTTGCTCTATGATTGTGAAACAATATGGAATACAGTGGTTGCAAAGAAAAACCATTTCGTTTTCACCTTTTTTTTAACAATGGAAATCTATCAATTAAAATTATCAAAAACCTTACCACAGTGCAATAACTTGGCCTGCACTGGAATTTACCACATGTACTTACCCTTTTAATAGGCCCATATGTTTCAAACTCCCGTTTAAGCCTATGTTCAGACGTCTCATAATTCTGCAAAAGTTTGATGTGGTTAACACAATTTAAGTAACTAACACATCTTACCAAATATATTATTTGGGCATCATAAATGCTTGATGATACAGAAACTTACAAGTCTTGCAACAAAGAGTGTTTTGTATGGGTCACCAGCGGTATTGGGATCACCCTGTGGATCATCTAAAAGAAAGAACTTCAGAATAATGATAATTAGCTCCACCATCTAAAAGAAAAAAGAAGGTTTCAGAATTAACTCACATTTTTTAAGATCTTCTGCAACTTTAGCTGCACCTTGCTCAAGCTTATTCTGGCGGATCCTAGCATTCTTTTCAGCCTATTGTACAGAACATGTAATACTGAATTAGGAGATGAACAAAAGGATGCAACAATATAGTGTGTACAATTTGTAATGCTGTGAAGACAGATTACACCATATCATTGAAAGAACTGGTGAGGAGTATTTGTTATTTTGCATAGCTGGAAGAATTATCTAACTGGAACATACTCGAATCGTACATGCCTTTCCAGCAAAAATAATTAGCCAGGCTATCATTTAGAAACACCTGATAGGATGTGCTCAGTAAGTGAGATGTGTGCTAGAAGCAGATTTCAGAACTAGCGCTTTAACTTTTATAAAGACAGAGATATATCAATTAAAAACAGTTGACATACTACTTTCAGTTGCATTAACTGACAAGCAGACTCTGAAACCTCATCTAAATTAGCAGAAAAACAATACTAACAAGTCTGTTTGCATATAATACCTGTGTGGCACCATGAAACTTGTGCAGGACTCATATAACAACATAATAACAATATTGCCTAACCCAACAGAGATCGTATTAGCAGCAATTAAAGGAGCCTACCCTTGTCTCGCACTTGGGAACAGGTGGGGCGTACTCAGGATCCCCGGGATCAGCAAAGTGCGATACAAACTGTGCCATCCCTGCAACCAAACAACAGAGACAACATCCATCAGTCCCAGTGGCGGACCTGCCATGATGGCAGGGTATTCTCAGGAATACCCAACATTTTTAGAAAACAATGAGTATATATTGTGTATGTATATATTTATAATTTATACTACCTCCTTTGGAACGTAGGATTTTTATATGAATTGTTCAGGAGTTTCAGTTCTGTTTGGAACACACTAATTACGTTTTTTTTCCTATGAAGTTTCTCTGAGATTTCTGTGAAATTTTTGCGTTCCAAACGGGCCTTCATAGTAAGCAGTTCAATTTCATATGAAAAAAACAGGAAACATGAAGGGCTCCTTTGGAACGCAGGATTTTCCCTGGAATTTCACAAGCACATGAATTAGTTCATTTTCGCAGAAAACACGTAGTAAATGGGAAAAAAAATCCTCCAATTCAGCCGATTTTTTCCTCCAGTCCAAGAGGCCAAATTTTTCCTCCAATCCAATGGAGGCCTTAAATAGAGCCAATTTACTTTCAATTGAGCAAATCTGTGCAAATGAAGAAGAAATTTCACATATTTATTTCTTAAAAATCATTAATTTGTTTTTTGCTTACTCTCCCGTTCCTAATTTGATGTCATCGTTAACTTCTAAAATCAACTTTGACTATTCGTCAAAATTTTGATGAATATCATATAGTTTGTTATAATTTACTTTATCTTTAAAGTTATTTGAATCACAACTTGATATTTTTTATATTTAATTAATTTTTGAAATAAAACAATCAGTCAAAGTTGATGTTAGAAGTCAATGACGATAACAATTTATAAATGAAGTGTGTCACATAAAATTTTTCCTTTAATGGATCAGGAATACCCAACTCTCATTTCCTGAGTCCGCTACTGATCAGTCCGTCAGACTGCAGACCTGCGCTCTACTTGCCAAATTAAAAGGCAAAACAAAAAAGTCCCCAGCCTCCAGAAAATTACCGGTGTAGGCCGGGAGCTTGCGCTTCTCAAGCGGCGCCTTGTACTCGAGAGGTGGGCGAGGCTCGAAGAGCTTGAGCAGGTTGGGCGTCAGCCCTGTCGGGTGGATCTGGCCCATCTGTCATACAAACCCCAGAACAGAAACGAATCAAACAGGATATCAATAGGGTTAGGGTTTATTGGGACGAGGAAGACGGCAAGGCTTACGAGCTTGAGCTGCTGGACATTGGGGCGCTGGCCGCCCTTGGGGCGGGAGTCCATGCTGGCCCCCGCATCTGGCCGCCATGGCCAAAGTCGCCCATCGCGGTGTCAGGGGCAGAGGTGTGAGCGGGGGCAGCGGCGGCGAGTTTGCGGGCATGCGAGGGAGCACGTTCCCGGTTCGGAGAAAGAGGCGACCAAGCGAAAGAAGAGGTACTCCTCCGTTCGCTTTTACTTCATTCGAGCATTCAAATTTTTTCTCAAGTACTTATTTTTCAATATAAATTTAACCACCAACTTTCATTCCTACCTCTATTCTTACCTCTAAGTAAATAGTTTCACTTTTTCTCCCCCTATCCTCGGTACATACTCCTACCTCTAAGTAAATGGTTTCACTTTTCTTCACCTATCCTCGATACATGCGCCTAAAGCATGCTGGAAGAGCTAGAGCTAGTACGCTCCATTGTCTGTCCGCACTTATGCCTAGTGGATCCATAAGGGCAACAGGGTCTAATGTTACAGCTTCTTGTTTCTTGTGCGGAAGGCCAGAACGACATCTTAAACCGTACAGAGGAGTAGTGTTTGGTTTAACTTTGATATCGCAATCGTAATTAAATACGGGTTTAATTAGAATTAATGTTTGCTAATACAAATTTTGTTTGTTTCGATTATGTAACGGTTTCTGATTTCAATACATTGTTTGGTTGAGAAAAAATATAACATAATCCAATCAAATATAACATCTACTCCTTCTAAATTTTCAACACAAAACATTTTCGTGACATACAAATCCAGATAAATATTGCTGATCCAAATACAAGCCCAATACCAGAAACACAATACAAATGTTGTGTGACATACAAATCCAATTTATCACTAAAATTGTTGAAGTCCAGGACCTTGCCAGGTAGGGGATGGCGCCGTCGGATGGTGGAGGGCCCGCGCACCACCGGATGGAGGATCATGGTAGAGCGCATCCCCGAACGCCGCGGTGTAGGATTGCCTGAACGCAGCGGCGTCGGATGCCATGAGCGAGAGCAGCGGCGGGGCGGCATAGAAGAGCAAGGAGGCGACGCGGTCCAGATCGGTGCGTTCGAGGGTCGGTGAGGCGGCGGCGCGGTACAGGTTGGCGAGGTGGCGATGAGGGTGAGGTCAGCGAGGCAGCGGCGCGTTCGAGGGTCAGCGAGCCAGGGGCCCAGGTGAGGTCGGCAAGGTGGCCGAGGCGACGTCGTCGAGGTGGCGGCACGGGCGAGGTCGGCGAGGCGACGGGGGTGAGGTCGGCGAGGCGGCGGGGGCGAGGTCGGCAAGGCTGCGGCGCGGGTTGTGTTCGAAGTCGGCAAGGCTTCTGTGTGGGATAGGTCCGCGAGGTGGCGGCACGGGCATCATGGCTGGTGAGGTGGCGACGCGGGCGCTGTTGTTGGGAGGCGGCATCCCGAGCATCAAGGTGGAATGGAGGCGCTGGGATCTGGACAGGCAGAGGAGCCGGTCACTGACTTGCTGACGAGAGTGAGGTGGAGAAGACGACCATACGCAGGCGAAGCACGAGGGGAGGAGAAGCACACTGTCACCCCATCGGGTCTGCTGCGTAGAAGAGGAAAGACTCGGAGCTGAGTGGAGAAGACGATGATTGGAATCTGATACAGGGGAGTTGGGAGGGGTAACGAGTTTGTATAACCTGTAATCCGATTACGGGGGCATTCGATTACAAGAAGACTGAAACAAACACAATCAAACATAATCAATTACCATTGTAATCATATTACGTTACATTATACCGAACAAACATCGCCAGAGGGCCTATAGCAAGGTCAACAGTCAAGACCTTGTGCGGGTCCACTTGTCAGCAATGTTGTTTATGATTTTGTTTAAACCGCTAAAACCGATCGGGACCACTAGAAAAACCAGTCGAAAACCCATTTCAAATCGAAAATTTAAAATTTGAACGAATTGCTACAGTAAACCGGCGGTTTCACCGGCTCATCGACCGGTTTCTTAGATTTTTACCGTTTTAGATTTCAAATTTTGAAATTCACCGGTTTCGATGGTTTATTGACCGGTTTTACCAATTTGTCGGACGGTTTTACCGGTTTTTGATATTCCGAAATTTTTTAATTTTTCAAATATTTTTTAATTTTTAAAATAAAAACCGGACCGATTTTACCAAAAACCACAAAAACTGATCGGTTTTGAATGGTTTTGTAAACCGTACTTGTCAGTGAAGGAGCTGCGATCCGCCACTGCACAGAGCCGAGTGTGGAGATTTTTTAATTCTTACCATAAAATACGTCGTCGACCTTTTAATGTTTACCACTTAATTCATAAACCTTTCCTTTGAAGCCACTAAATACGTTTTTTACTTCAAAACATACAATCATTTGAAATTTTAACATTTTTATTATTTTATGTTGTTTTATTATATTGTGTAATAATGCATTATATTTATTATGTTATGTTTATTATACTATTAACATCACTTAAGCTCAAAATTTGTTTATTTTAACATAATATAAAACAGTGAAAATAATTAAAATTTTGAGAAAATAGTATGTTTTGAAGTGAAAGATTTACGGATTGAGTGATAAGGATTGAAAGGCTAATGTATTTAGTGGTAACAATTGGAAATTCTCGAAGTTTTTGAGCTTTTAAAAAAGTTTGTTAGTGGTAAGTTGAAAAACTGACTGATGAAATTTGAATGTTAGTTTTTTAAATATACTTTTAACTTTTCTGCACATCAAGAGCTAAAAAAGCAGTCTTTGATGAGCTTTTCAGCTTTTAGTTTATTTCTGCAAAAGCTAATTTTTTAGTATTTCAAAAATTAGTTTTTCAAAAAAAAAATTGTTTCAGCTTCTCAGTTTTTAACTTTTCAGCTAAAAAAATAGCTCAGAAGCTGAAACAAGGTTTAAAAGTTTCAGTCGGTGGTCTGGGGCGTCTCGCCTCAGCGGCGCAGCGCTGGTAGGTGGGCCCCACAGCCACCTCCCGTGACTCCATCCCCGCACTGACCGACGAACGATCTACTTCGAAAAAAGAAAGGAAACTCTTGCGGCGTTCCTAGTTCGCCCTCAGATCTGCGCGCATGCCCAAAATCGCCGCCACCACCAGAGTCCACCGCGCCGCTGTGCCTTATCACCATCGAGGCCGCGACACCAAGGACGGAGTCATGGTCTCGCCCCACCGCTCTGCCCTTCCCCGCGCTGCCTCCGCTCGACCGGCGCAGCCACCGCTCCACCCTGCCTCATGCTGCCTCTGACCAAATCGCCGCCTCTGCTCTGCTGTTCCCTGCGCCGCCGCCGCTTCACTGTTCCCTGCGCCGCCGCCGCTTCACGGTTCCCTGCAATGCCTCCGACCCAGCCGGCACCGCCGCCGCCCCGCCCTTCCCCGCGCGAGGAGAAGGAAAGCATAAGGAGCGGCAGCCGATGAGGAGAGCACAAGGAGCCGCTCCCACCTGGAGGCCGCGATTGAAGGAGCTAGCTGCTCCGACCATGGATCTGTGGGACAAGCTCTGGCTCGGCTACTCACCGTGGAGACCGCTGCCGCCGTCGCCTGGGAGGTCCCAAGGAATCGCCTCGATAGCTCCTCAGGAATCGCATGGAACAGGATGACGGGAAGAGATAAGGGGGCTGTTTGATGGTTACATATGTAAACCTTACCAAAATTTGGTGCTGCTCAAATATATTCTAAATGATTATGTTTGGTTTGTAGACGTATCAAAATTTGGTTACATTAGTATGACATGTAGGGTTTACATGTCATTATTTTTTTAAAGAAAACATATTCATGTAAGATTTTATTTTATAGATTTAATTGCGATGAATACAATGGTGCAAACTGATTGTGATTTTGATGTACAATTTATGAGTTATTATCGCGGGAATACAACTTAACAAAGAATATTGAAGTTCGTGCAATCAATGAGCTTGTGCCATGGAGAATGGATTGTGCACCTGGGTAGGTCCCACCTAAAATCTTTGGAATACTTAATAAATAGGTATAAATAGAAATTTTTTGGAATGCCTGCAATAAAGATGGATAAATAAAAAAAATCCTAAAACTGCTAATAAAGGAATTTACTTTGACTTGATCATAATCTGGTTGATTTTTCTTCCAACAGTTTTTTTATTTACACAGTTTGTATAAGTGTAGAGTTACTTGTTACGAATATTTGTTCAGATGGTATATATGTTATTATGTTATATTAGTATGTTGCTATGTCGGATTTAATACCGGTTACCGATCTAGTATATTCCCATCCGGATTTGTCCATTTTCGAAAATCTGAATTTATCCTGTTAGTTTTTGTTATCGACTTTCTCATTTTTATTTCTGTCTGGTGTCACAAATATGGAAACGAAAATGATTTAGCTGTTTTTTCGACCGTTTTCAGTCCTATACGCCGCCGGTCCGAGACCACTGGGCGAGCACGCTCGGTTAGATCAGCACTCCTGCTTCGATAGACGGTGAGAACCGATCTCTCCTCCCCAATCCTCTGGAGAGTCCCGGCCACGTAGACAGAAGGGTGCTTCCATCTATCTGTAGCTCCGGCAGGATTTCTTATTGTGTGTTGTTCTGTCTAAATTGGATCTGGTGCTGAAAAACCTACCATTTGTGGTAATTTTCTATAAAAAATATGGTGCTGAAAAATCCAAGATTTGTGGTAATTTTCTATCAAAAAATGGCTTTCTCCCTCTATGCAGGGTGCATGAGTAGCTGCTTGTGCTGCTTTCTTTAAAAAATTCCTTTTGTGTTCAGAATTCTGTAAATCTTGGAGCCACTAAAAGTTATTTTCCTATCAGTGTGAATTTGGTTGAATTTAGGTTGTAGGAGTAGTTTGTTAATCTTTTGCAACAGAAGCTTTTTCCCGTAGGAGTTCTAATTTTGTTCTCAGGACCCTTGATTCCTACTGGCTACTGAATCAGTTTTGTTCCAATTATCTGTAAATTGTTAAACTGTCTGATCTTTCATAGTTCAAACCATATTAGTCATGTATTATAGCCTCTTGATAATCCCTATGGTGATTTGAGTATAATCCAAGATTGTTCTGAGTTTAAACGCATCAAATTATATGAATGGGCTATCATATAATACTAAGATAGTAATTTCTCATTTACATTACATAATTGTTTCTCCTGATAGTCTGATTCTGGTTTCTGCTTTTTACCCATCAAAACCAGTGCTTTTTATGCTATATTAGTTTTTAGGTAACACCGGCCACTCCATTATGCTTTCACAATACTATCATCGTAGGCTAGCAACAGGTGATTTCACCATATATTCCATGATTATATATATTTGTTGTGGAAGCTGCTATTCTTCACCTAGTATTCTTCACCCGGACTCAAAGTCGGGCCAGCGCATGCCCCAACCACGCCCCCGGCTGTGCCCCCGACGCGCACGACGACCCCGCGCCCCCGCACTCCTCCGCCGCCGCCCACTACCGCCGCCCGCTCTCGGCATGGCGCCCCCCTCCTCTGCTGCCCTTGGCTCCGACGGTGCCCCCGCCGCTCCGCCACCACCCTCCTCCGTCGTCGCGCTAAATTCTAGGCGTGAGACGTCCCCACCCCGACACCGCCCACCGCCAGTGACCACCATCGCGGCCGGCGCCGCCCCACCCGCATCGCGCTCCCCCACCGCCGGGCCTACCTTCCTCTATTTTCTATGTCCGGTGGCAGAGAGGATGAGCTTTGGGGGTACAAATCCACGCAGTTAAGGGATTTTCCAGTGACGATGACGACGGCGGCTGCGCCGCGAGCTCGCCGGAATCTTAGAAACTACTGAATCCAATGACGTGATCCGCACTGATGAAAAGAAATTACTGAAGAAAACAAAGAAAACTACTAAAGAAAACTACTGAAGAAGAGAAAATTACTGACGGAGTCGAGAAATTACTGAAACGATCGTAATAAAAAATTACTGAAGGTAAGTTAATAAAAAAAGTTGGTCGGTTGGTGGCCGTGGGTCGTAGACGCGTGCGGGAGGGGCACGGAGGCGCGCCAGTCGGTTTTGGTCAGTTGGCTTGGTCGTTAGCTGATTAATTGGCTATGGGTGGAGAATAAGCTATTCTTCACCTAGGGTGAAGAATAGCAAATGTATATTTGTTGTTCTGTGCATTTTTATTTTTGTTGCTCTTCTTAAGCTCTGTAGCCATCTAAGTTGCTAAATACTACTCCCTCTGGTTTTAAATTATTGACACCATTGACTTTTAATATCAACTTTGACTATTCGTCTTATTCAAAAAATTTGTTCAAATGTGTAAAATTTTATTATTATTTGATTTATCTTTAATAGAATTTAAATTACAACTACTAATTTTTTGCATTGAAACAAATTTTTTGAATAAGATGAATAGTAAAAGTTGATGTTAAAAGTATATCAATAATTTAAAACCGAAGAGAGTACCTGCTAAACGTTTTACTTCTACAGAATTTCTAGCAAAAGTTATAACATTGTTAATACAGCTAGCCAAGAGTTATTTCGAGCTTCCTCTGAAAGATACAGGGGAAGTTCCATTGTGCCCATCTAACTGGTTTTCTCAAGCATGCTGTTGGACGGAGAACCAAAGATTGTTGACAAGTTGTCACGGGTGCATGTACTCCTGGTACTTTGCCAGGGAGGAACTAGAAAAGTTTTTGCCATCAAGGAGAGATGGTGACTGCTACAAAACGAGGCTACGGTGTCACTCAAAAAATTATAACAATGTCGGTCGAACGTAACAGCCGACACTAACGAGTCCCAATAGCCCCCCAACATTACGAACCGACACTGTTGTGACGCAAGTGACATCATCCTACAAAACGACACTAATTTCTTACATTATACAATAGTGTCGGTACCAGAAGACGTCACGAGCAACCGATAGTACAAAACGCAAGTGTCGGTCATTGCTTACTCCATCCACATTGGACACTAGAAAGAAACACAACAGTGTCGAACAAACGTGATCTAACAAAAACCGGCACTGATAATAAACATCAGTGTCGATCGGGCTGACGTCAAGAAAAACCGAAACTAGTGTGTCTTAGCAGTGTCGGTTTTTGGTGTCGTAGTTCAGACGACACTGCTATCGCATGTATTGTGTCATTTATGATGATCTCAATATGTCCGAAACTGGTATTTCATGTATAAATACTCGTCCACTTCCTCTTGTCGAGGCACTATGTTCGATTCTGTTTCGTAGAGTGTGTCCGTACGGCGGCCGAGAAATGGAATACAAGGGGGGACGGTTTTCATTCTGTTTTTATTTAAAGAATATTGCTTCAGGAGGTAAATTCATGTCATGTTTGGAAGTTTTATATTCTTATGATGTGGTTTTCATGTAGGTTTAGGGCGGAATATCATGATAGGAGTTTGAAGTAAACCTAGCATGTACAGGCGTAGATTTAGAGCGGGTTTTGTAAATCTCAACTAATTTTGTTGATCTCTAAGAGTATTAATACATAGTTAATTAGCTAGATTTCTAGTTTACATATATATTTAGAGCGGGTTTTGTAAATCCCAACTAATTTTGTTGATCTCTAAGAGTATTAATACATAGTTAATTAGCTAGATCTCTAGTTTACATATATATTTAGAGCGGGTTTTGTAAATTCCAACTAATTTTGTTGATCTCTAAGAGTATTAGTACATAGTTAATTAGCTAGATCTCTAGTTTACATATATAATAAGACCTACATTATGGTGCGGGTGGGGGCAGGGGAGAGAGTAAAAAATTAATTGTATATCTAGTTAATTTTATATCCTCCATATTATAATGTTTTCTCTCTTTATTTTTTTATATTAGTGATTTGTGAAGATGGAGGACATATCTTAGATGTACAATGGAGCTGGCAGGAATCCATTTCTATATTTCAAAAATGTCACTTCATTTGTCGAAGCCGCTAAGACCAGAAATGTACATATGAAAACAAATAGATTATGGTGTCCATGTAAGAAGTGCAAGAATGTTGTAATGTTTGACACGCCCGAAACAATCTGTGAGCACTTGAGTGAAAATGGTTTTATTGAGAACTACTTAATATGGACCAAACATGGATAGACACAAGCGAATACATCAAGCACTGGAGAACAAGAAGTTGGGATTTGATACAACAAAGAGAAGGTAAGAGGTGAAGGCAACATCGAAGAGCCAAGGTTAGAAGAAAACAACACGGAACAGAGGGATGAAAGAAACAACGATGTGATGTGTTTCATGAAACTCACGATATTGAAGGCTTCGGTGTCGAGGATCTGTTGCGCCACATTAGACGCGAGGAAATACTAGAGAACAAAACGAGAGGCTTAGATAATCTACATTTTGGAGAAGGCTTCTTAAGACCTTATATACACTGAATCAAACGGGTGTGATAAGGAATGCATGATATTGTAAACCATGCTTGATCTTCTCACACTAAAGGCCAAATATGGGTGGTCAGACACCAGCTTCAATGAATTGCTAGAGCTCTTAGCCAAATTATTATCGAAACTGAACAATTTGCCAACTACCACGTATCTTGCAAAGAAATTGTTGTCATCATTGACACTGGGCATACAAAAATACACGTTTGTTCGAACCACTGCATATTGTACTGCAAAGAGTACGCAAACGACGTGAGATGTCAAGTGTGCAATGCCAGTCGGTACAAAAGGAATGATCAAAGTGACGATTCAGGTTCTGTGGATCAGCAAAAAGAAAAGAAAGGGAGAAAGATGAAGAAAATCATTGGTAGCAGTCTGGATGACTAAGATGGCGACAATAGAACACTTGTGATGTGGTACCTACTAGTAATATATCGATTGAAGCGACTATTCTCCAACTCTAAAGACGCTGAACTCATGATCTAGCATGCGGCCTTTGATGGGCGCAAAAAGGATGGGAAGCTCGACACCCGATCGATGATCGACAATGAAAAACCTTTGACGTTAACCATCTTGAATTTGCTAGAGATCCAAGAAACTTAAGGCTAGGCTTAAGTACTGATGGAATGAATCCCTTTGATGAGATGACAAACCCACATAGTACTTAGCTAGTGATTCTAAGCCTATACAACATACCTTCATGGCTGTGTCACAAGAGAAAGTATCTTATGTTAGCTATCCTTATTTCTGGTTCTAAACAAGCTGGCAATGATATAGATGTCTTTTTAGAACCTTTAATGGAGGATATGAAAAAGTTATGGGAAGTTGGGGTTTGTACTTGGGATGCTTACAAACAAGAGAGCTTCACACTGTTGCCATGACTTTTGTTACCATCAATGACAATTCTGCACGCTTGACACTAACTGGATAGGTTAAAGGGAAGACATGATGTTTAGTACATGATGTGTAGTATGTCTGGACCAAACATCATAATGTACCTTCCTTTCTCATGTAAGTTGGTGCATATGCGGCACCGACGATTCTTACCATAAAAGCACAATTATCATGCAATGAAGGATCAATTTGATGGTACACAGGAGAAAGATTTGGCACCGACCAATCGTGATGGTAAATTTGTGTTTGAATTGGTCAGAAATATTCATACCGTCTTCAGTAAGGCAGTGAAAGTAAAAAAGGAAAGAAATGATAAGGCTCCAGGAGATGTATTGTTTAAAAAACAATCGATATTTTATCGATATTTATCATACTGGAAAGAGTTGGAGATTGGCCATGCCATAGATACAATGCATGTTACAAAGGGTGTTTTTGAAAGCACGATTGGTACCTTATTGGGTATCCCAAGCAAGACAAAGGATGGACTTAGAGCTCATAGGGACCTAGAAAAAATGGGAAAAGGCCAGAACTTCATCCTCAGATAAGACCAAATGAAAAGTATTACCTTGCACCGGCTAGCTTTACCCTCACACTTGACGAGAAAAAATCAATATGCAAGTGTCTACGTGGTGTTAGAGTCCCCACAGGTTTCTCATCGAATGTTAAGAATCTCGTTTCAATGTCTGAGCTGAAGCTGACTGGGTACAACACTCATGACTGTCATACCATGCTCACCCTTTTCCTCGCTATTGCAATCAGGGTTGTCAAACAACCATACATAAAGATGGCCATCATACAAATGTGCCACTTCTTCAATGCTATATTCAAGAAGGTAATCGACATTACTGAGATGGAGAAGACACATAAACAGACGAGGAAGACTATGTGCCAACTCGAGATGTGCTTCCCACTATCTTCCTTTGATATGATGGAGCATTATATGATTCACATAGCAGATCAAATTTTTGTCCTTGGCCCTGTTTATCTACAACACATATATTCATCACTTGTTCCCTACATGCGCAATGATGGCGAGGGGAAGTTCGTTCAAGCTAAGTAATTAAAGTTGTCATAGTTTTGTAATCGAATTATTTGTAATATAATTATTAAATATTATACTATAAATGTGTCCTCTTGTTTTGAGATATTAAGGCTAATATTTTTTCCCTCTGTGCCAAATTACTCATGTTCCATACGTTGTAATATATAATTTATGTAATGAAAAAGAAAAACGTACAACAATATGTCCACATTGGACATTGCACGGCCACTGCAATGTCCAATCTGGACATACAGTTTACATACTTCCTCGAGAAACGTCAGAAAGCCGGGGCTTATAAACCGGTCGACGCTTGCAAGAATAGTCAAGATGGGACTAAAGTACAAGTAATAGTGTCGGTCAAGTATGACATAAGTGGCAGACGACATTACATAAATCAATATTGTTGGTCCAAAATGACGTCAGCAGAAACGACAGTACAATGGATTATATTTAAAAAAGAAGAATGTACAACGATATGACTAGACACTGCGAACCTGTGCCATACAGTTTACACAATTCCTCACCTACAAACAGACAGCCAGAGCTTATAAGTTGGTCGACACTACCAAGTATAGTCGAGGTGAGACTAAAGTTACGTCACATAGTAGTGTCCGAAAAGTATGATGTCAGCATAAACCGACATTACAATATATAATGGTGTCACTCCTGTATGACGTTAGCATAAACTGATATTACAACTAGCAATAGTGTCAGTCATGTATGACGTCAGCAGAAACCGATATTAAAATTAGAAACCGAGAACTTTTACTAACTTGTAATAATAATATTTATAAACTTACATAACTTGAGAACATAATACTTATAAATTACTACTACTACTACTTATAATAACTACTCTTCCTTGTGTGAGTCCTCCTCTTCCTCCTCCTCTTTAACAGCTGACTTGGCCACCTTGGTGAAGAAGCACTTGATGCTCGTCTCTGGCTCCTTGGTCGCTACGTCGGGATGGGACGCCAGCTGAACGAGGGTATCAAAGGGGAAGTTAGACTAGCATACCTTTATCGCAGACAATATACGGTCCGCAACTGCCTGCGCTAGCTCCCGATGCTCCGACTCCATCATCTCAGGGAGATGACTCAGCATCCATTCCAGCAGACCCATGGCATAGAGGAAGTGGGCAGGAGACTCCCCTTGGCGTAAAGGGAGCTGCAGACTCCCCAGCTTCAGCTTCTTCACAGCACCATTCACCTTATTGAAGATGTCTGATGCCATGTCGGTTTGAAGCCAGATGGACCCCCGCAGAGCGTCAAGATCATGGCGGAGGGACACCCGCAGAGCCTTCGACTCCTGAAGCTGCCTCTCCAGCTCCAGCACTCTCTGGGCCGCCATCTAAGAAGCGCACGGAGACAAAAGACGGTTGGAAGATGGTTCGAAGAGATGTAAAAGATGAGATGGTTTTAAGAGCGCAGTTGCGACCCCTTTTATAGCCCTTGGATCCTTCTAGTGGGCCCGAGCTAATAGTGTCAGTCAAGTATGACATCAGCATAAACCGACATTATAGTGTACAATAGTGTTGTTCATGTATGACGTCATCAGAAACCGATATTACAACTAGCAATAGTGTCGGTGAATGTTGATGTCATCTTTGAGCGACATTTACAGTAGAGTACCAATTAACATATCTCAAAATCTTCGATGAACACATGGACAAGATCATTACAAATTAGAAATCATTACAAATTACAGTATTGATATTTTACAAAATCATTACAAATAGAGTATGTGTCTTCAAGAGGTTTGACGGAGCCTGAAACAACAGGGTCCGCGTGTAATCCTGCTCAACGGCGGCAAGGTCCTCGGAGACCGATGCCTGTCACTGGTCTGGCTCGGTCCGCGCTGGAGGGGAACGTGGAGATAAAATACAAGATGTAGGCTAGAAGACTAGAAATATCATGATGACAGTAGTGCAAGAGCGAGAGAATATGAGGACGTTGTTGATGAGCGTCCGCCTGCTCTTCACCTTCGTCGGCCCACCGCAAGGTGAAGAGCATGTAGACATTCATCAACAACATTCGCATCTTCAATCACCCTTGCACTACTGTCATCATTATATTTCTAGTCTTCTAGCCTACATCTTGTACTTTATCTCCGCATTCTCCACCGGGCGCGGGCCGAGCCGGACCAGTGACAGGCACCGGCCTCCGAGGACTTCGCCGCCGTTGAGCAGTACACGCGGACCCTGCCGTTTCAGGCTCCGTCAAACCTTTTGAAGACAGTTCTCGACTCTGTCAAACCTCTTGAACAGAGTTTGAACAAAGTTTCGGGCTCTGTCAAACCTCTTGACAGAGATTACAAGACACCAAACTTGATTTGACAACCTATTTCAAATGAGAGTAACAGATCTGATAAACAAATGATGTTGCAAACACATCTGACAATCAAAATATAGAACTTGTATATGCTCACCCAGTGGCCAGGCTACCCATGCGCGACTGGGCATCATAAGTAACGACCGAAGAAGGACCATAAGTGCGGTGTGACGGGTGGAGGCTAAGAAGCGTGCGGCGGCTGTCGGGTGAGAAGCAAGGGGGCGGGATTCATATATATAGGCGAGATTGAGTAGGGTTTAGTTAGTAGTGTCGGTCGGTATGACATCACCAATAAACGACATTACAATAACAACAATGTCGGTTTTTTACTTCTGTAGTGTCGGTCAGAAGTGACCGAAATTACAACGTCACTCAGCAAACATAACAAAACATTTCAATTTTTTTAAGCACCAAATGTTCCATTTATTTGTACAATGTTTTCTAGATGATAAGCAATCCTATTTCATTTTAGAACGTATTTTTTTTATAAATTTTGTTATAACTTTTCACCTATATTCAGCATTTTCTTATACTCATAATGTGTAGTTCCATATGATTGCTAACCTATAGTTCCATTTGAACTAAAATTTTCAAGAAAAGACTCAAAAAATTCAAACAAAAATTTTTCAGGTTCCTTACACAATGCAATTTACAAAAATCAAGTTGTAGTTGAAATATCATTATATACGTCAAGAAAAAATAATAAAGAAATTGTTAAACTTATTAACAGTGTCGGGCAGGATGACATCAGCTTAGCCCGACATAGCAATGCCACAGTGTTGGTCTTTTACTTCTGTAATGTCAGTCAGACTTCATCGAAATTACAACGTCACTCAGCAAACATAACTTAAATTATTTCAAATATTTTTATGCGCCAAATGTTCCATTATTTTGTACAATGTTTTCTGGATGATAAGCATTCCTATTTTATTTTACAATGTATTTTTTTATAAATTTTCTAATCACTTTCAACGTACATTCAACATTTTCTTGTATTCAAAACGTATAGTGCCATAATGGTTGGTAACCTATAGTTCCATTAGAACTAAAATTTTCACAAAAGTACTCAGAAAAATTCAAACAAAAATTTGTCATATTCCTCACACACTGCAATTTACTAAAATGGAATTGTAGGTCAAATATCATTATATACTTCGAGAAAAAAACATTAAAGATATTGTTAAAGTTATTAGCAGTGTTTGTAGTGTCGGTTATCGTGTCGTCATAGTGCCCGACATTGTTAATGTTACTATATAAGCGGGACTTGTTGCTTCGTTCCACACTAAACCTAGTGGCTTTTTTATTTCCCGCGCGACGCCGTTATGCTGCCGAAATTTTTCACCAACCCTAAACCCACCACTGCCGCTCCCGTCGCTGCTCCTCCAGCACTGGCCGAGGCTACTCGATCGTCCTCCTTGGCTCGGGCACCGATCGCGGCTGCGCATCCTCCTTCGACCTCTGGCTGCACGTTCGCCTCCGACCTCGACGTCCACCGCGTTTCCTGCTACGTATGGCTCCGGTCTCCCGGTGTCTCCTCCCCCCCTCACCCACTCTGGAACCCTAATGTAAGTACCCTCAACCATTCTTTCTCAGTAAGCCGCCTCTCCTTCCCCATTTCAGCAATCTGCAAACTGTAAGTCGCCTCCCTCTCCCATTCCGATAATCTGCAAACTGTAAGTCGCATCCTTTCCCACTATTGTCCTCTCAATTCTTGTGGCTTCAAAATGCTATATGACATTTTTGATGTATATACATATTATTTTTTAGTTTATGGATACATTGTAAGACCTTTGACACAAAGGTAAAATTCTTGATTCCTATGTTTCTCCTGTGAATTTGATCTGATTTCTGTGAAATTATTGTGTGAATCCTGTGAAATTGCTGTGTGAATTACAATGTCGGTTTGATGACGTCAGCGACCGACACTGTTACTGTATAGTGTCAGTATTGCTGACATTATCTTTGACCGACACTACTATAACACCTGTCCTAAATTCTCTTATATATAGGAAGGTTGCTATTGCTATATGTCATCTGGATTATAAACATAATCTAGTATAATCAAATTGTAGGCAAAACGTACTTTTCAGTTGTATTTGTGCTCGATGACGAAAGCGGACTAAGTGAGATGAGAGTGGCAGCTTGGACCATATATATCTTGCGACTTACGATATCGGATATGTGCTGCCATATGAGTCAAGGACCTTAGAGCATTGGAAGCCTATTAAATTGGCAACATGCACTAAGAGCAAAAGCCTTTCTATTCTGTACCCTCTTCTTTTGTTATAGATCATTGAATCTCTTTCATGATATATCCAAAAATATGGGAAAGCTTGGGTAGTTGACTCCATTGATCGTTAGAGAAGTACAGAACTCGATTTCTTAGAAGTCCTTGATGCGTAATGACCTCTAATATCATTTTAATTCTTTAGTGATCTGATATTCATAATCACGATACAATATTTCTTATTGGTGACAGCTCTTAATTACAAGTTCTACATCAAGCATGGAGGAAAACACCATCGAAAATGGAAAGAAAAAATATCGCACAAAACACATTTTTCGGTACTACTACACCATAATTGAATAATCTATATCACTATATTTTTTCTATATCTTTAAGACTTTTAACCTTTCCATTTTGTTCCCAAAGTGTGCAAAACAGGCTCCTGGCAGTGTGGATTGTGGCTACTTTGTGTGCAAATACATAGAAGCTGGCTGTGACAAATATATGACATTGCCCAACGATGATTATGTATGGAAAAATGTAAGTACTTGCAGTTTTAGTAATATTGTTATATGCATTTTCACACTGTATTGATATTTGCATTTTAGTAATTACTAATTATGTTCTTAATATTAGCGGGTAGACAAGCAGGTGCAAGTACAAGAAAGCCAATTTGATGAAGCCACACTCAATGACATTGTATCTCGGATAATTTGCTTCATGATGCATGATCTTATTCATCCAATGGGTAAATATTATAAATTTTTAGGTGATGTGGTAGCACATCCAGAACTTGCTAATTGGTGCAGAAATATCATAATTCTGAACTAATTCGCCAAAACTTTGAGGCTGAGCAAAAGAGAATTAATGAACAAGACCAGAGCAAATAATGAAATTTTAGTTGTTAGTTCTATGTGAAGTATTCATGTATATGTGTAAATTAAGCCACTGTAGTGGATGAACTTGTGTACATATGTGACCTTAAACATTCACTTTGTGAATACATTGTCTCTGTCAATATATTTTATTAATCTATTATTTGCATTTGATTTGTGTTATTAAGATGGCTCTTATTGAAATACATGAAAGTGTCGGTTTTGTGACGTCACTGAAACCAACAACTCTAATCCAGGAAGTAGTGTTGGTCACATGACGTCATAATATATGACATGAGAGTCTTGGAAACAATGTCGGGAAAATTGACATCCTTGAGACTGACACTGTTGGTAGTGAGTGCAGTGTCGGTTGCATGACATCAACACAACCAAAACCACAGTGAAAATGTCAGTGTCGGTTCCATGATGTCATAATAAACAGCACTGGTGTAACTAATAGTAGTGTTGGTCAGATGATATCATGCCGTCCAATACTGCCGCTGTAGTTACTTGTGTCTGCCGTGTGATATCATGCCAAATGACTTGCTGTTTTTATTACTAGTATCGGTCAGCTGATATCGTGTCGTCCGACACTGCTTTTCTAGTTCCTTGCATCCATCTGATCATATCATACCCCCCGACATTGCTGTTGTTGATACTACTGTCAGTCAGATGACATTATGCCGTTCGACACTGCTATTTTTATGGCTAGTGTTGGTCTCGCTGGTGTCATCTCCACCGACACTGAAGACACAGCTATCAATGTCGGCCAGGTGATGTCATTTGACCGAAACTGATAAGTTGATTCAGTTTCAATTTCTCCGGCCCGACATTTATTATCGTTTACAGCAGTGTCATATGAGGAGTGTCGCACAGTTTGACCGACACTGCGGAACCTTATGACCCGACATTGAAGGGTCTTTTCACAGTAGTGTGTATTACTCGGAGCAAGGAGTAAAAAATTCGGCACTTCTATTATCATTTATTCGGGATGTTGGCATGCGGCTGAAACTGTATGTGGTTTCAGTTGTCGCTAAAATTACTTGCTGTTTGTACGTTTTCTCAAATGTGATTTCAACTTTCTATTACAATGTTCAGATTACCTACTATCAATTTATGAACCTAAATAGCTAGCTGTCTTTTTCATTTGACAAATATTTTGGATTGGGTTGGATTCTACTCTTGTCAGACAATAAATTCTATTAGTTACTCCTATTTTCTACAGCATAGTTATTTTTAGGTACAATTAGTGGTGACATACAAGTTTTGTAGATCTCTGTTGGGGACATTATAGATAGTTTAACAAAACACTAATTATGAACCGTAAAATTGTTTTACATCCGTAGCGGAGGTCCCTGAACTAGTTTGGGTGTGAATTTTGGGTACCTATATAATTTTTGTACAGGACGAATGCGGGTGCGGATTCACTTTTACACCCATAGGACAAACTAGCGCCCGATCCATATAATATCGAGTTCGAGCATGGATCTTATTCCCTATTTTGTAAGAGTGGATAATGGGGGTAATTGTACGTAGATGCCTTTGCATGAGAGTGCCCATGGCACCTGTTGAGAATACTACAGATTTGGTCAGTGACGTGCCACTGAACGTGGCTCACTTGATGATGATTCCGGTTCTGTATCAAGGAAATGAAGATTATTCTAGTGAAGAAACACTTTCTCTCTTAAGAGAAACAATCCAATTCTAGATCGTTGAGGAAAATCGATTCCAACTCTACATTGTCGAAGATACCTAAGAATTATGGTAAGCGAGATTGGAAGGTGTTTACGCTGGAAATGGGTTCAGGACAGCACACCACGCGTACGTCCATGTGCAGAACATCAATATCGCCTTGACACAAATCACCACGAGCACCTAGAAAAACCCACCTCGGGAGGGACCCCGTCAGAGGAGGATCTTCTTAGGGTTAATCCGAGCTCGGTCAGGCCAGCCGGATCGCCTTCACACGTCGCAAGAACGGGAGAAGAACGGAATCGGGGTCGAGTAAGGGGATTAGGGTTTGGAGATGTAAAAAACGTAAAGGCAAGTTGATAGAGCCGATTGGGATCCCCCTCAATCAAGGCAAGTTGATAGAGACGATTGGGATCCCCCTCAATCAGCTTGAGGCCTCCTTTTATGGAGGTGGGTGGTCTTACCTCGAGAGTTTCGAATCCTACAATTTAGGAAGATAATTTGTTTCTAAAACAACCGAAACCGACTTCACCGGACAGTCCGGCACAGTCCAGACAATCCGGTGACCAGACACTCCGGTACTATGTCGGATAGTCCGTCGTGTAAAACTCTAGAACTCGAGAGGGCTTGCCGTATAGTCCGGCAACTTGCCGGACACTCCGGTCGGTGAATAGCCCTAACCCGAGAAGGCTTACCGGACAATCCGACAACTTACCGGACACTCCGGTGGGCGAAAAACCCAAACCCGAGAGGGACACTCTGGTAATGTCAATTTTTGGGAGTCAACATAGTCCCCCCCTGCTTTTTGGTGAAGTCTCCGCACCATAAAGCATTCTAAGAACCCAAAAATACCTAAGGGCGATGGTCTGTTGACTCATCGGCCATATCATGATTTCATAGCAACGATATTCATCCTATTGGCTATTTCCTTCTCAAGCGTTTTGCCATACGCTCGGATGATATTTCTTCAAGTATTGGCCATTACGATCCTTAGGCAACGATTGTCTTTGCAAGTCTTTTACCATGTATACATTTCCGGCTATGACTCTCATTATCCTATATGGTCCTTCCCAACTAGGGGACCACTTCTTGAACTTCTTGTTTCGTGAACCAACGGGCAGAATGGTTTTCCAAACTAATTCACCCACTTGAAAAGTTTTTACTTTCACCTTCTTATTGTAAGCTCTAGGAACTCGTGCTTTGTCTTTTTCAATTTCTTTTATGGCATTCAAGCGCTTATCAGTCACCTCATCAATATTATCTAACACCAAAGCACATACTCATTGGTGGATAAGTCATTTTGTTTAGCTAATCTTAGAGCTCCTAGATTTACCTCAATGGGTAAAACGGCCTCTTGTCCATTCACAAGCTCGTAGGGTGTTACCTTAGTTGCCCATGCCTAGATATCCGATGAGCCCACAAGGCTTCCTATAAGACTTCATGCCACCTCTTGGGGTGTCCTCTATCTTTTTCTTAATAAGCTTGATCAACGTCTTATTACTAGACTCGGCCTGACCATTGGCCTGAACGTAATATGAAGAAGAATTAAGCAACTTAATCCTATAGGATTCGGCAAACTCACGAACATGACCCAATGTAAATGAAGTGCCTTGATCTGTGGTCAGAGTTTGCGGTATGCCGAACCTATGAATGATATAATTAGTAATGAATTCAATTACCTCTTTATGTGTCATGTTCTTAAGGGCAACCGCTTCGGTCCACTTGGTAAAGTACTCCGTTGCCACCAACTCGAAGCGGTGTCCCTTCGAGGATGGAGGATGTATCTGTCCTACAAAATCCAGTCCCCAACCTCAAAAAGGCCATGGTTTGATTACGGGGATCATCATGGCAGCGGGTGCTAATTGAATATTCTCAAATTTTTGACACTCTCGCACCCTTTGTAGTAGCGGTAGCAATGGGCAATCAAAGTGGGCCAATAAAATCTAGCCCTTCTTAATAACCACTTCATTTGAGGAGCCAATTGGTGCGTACCACAAATACCTTCATGAACTTCCCCCATAGCCACTTTAGCTTCCTTATCACCTAAACAATTTAAAAGCAAATCATCTCCCGTTTAGTGATACAAATGGGCATCAATCAAAATATATTTGAAAGCCATGTGCCGAATGTTTTGTTCTACCCTTTGTGTTGGATCACAAATGTATGAAATTATGAGAGACCTCCCATCTAAAGATTCGACAGCGCCATGATTTGTCTTGCTAATCGCTGAATATTCCATTTCTAGAACCTCATACATCGGTTTCTTAACAATAGAGAATTTTCCTTTTCTAACATTATAACCCGATGCTTGTTGCGCTAAATCATTGACCCTACTGTTTTTTAGCCTAGGAACATGATATATGCGAAAATCGTACATTCTTTTGACCACATCTAGGCACTTCTCTAAAATAGCATTCAATGACCCATCTAAACATTGAAAATTTCCGGCAACTTGTTGTACTACTAACAGGAAATCGCTGAAAGCGTCTATATGTTTCATCCCATGGATTCTAACACTTCCAAGCCGAACAACAATGCCTCGTATTCGGCTAGATTGTTAGTGCAATTATATTCTAATCGGTTTGAGAATTCAAAATGCACATTATGAGGAGAAATCAGTACCACACCAATACCTTGACCCTCGCAAACTAATCCATCAAAATACAAATTCCAAGGGGTAAACGTTATATAACCAACATCTAAATCGTGCTTTAAATCAATCTGATGTTCAACAATGAAATTAGCAATGATTTGGTCCTTCATGGATTTCAATAATTCATAAGTCAAACCATACTCAATCAAAGCATATGCCCATTTTTCAAGCCTACCACTAGAAATTGGCCTATGCAACATATGTCTAATAACATCGGTTTGGCAAGCGGCTACACAAGTACTAGATAACAAGTAATGTCTCAACTTAGTGCAAGCATAATACAAGGAAAAGCATAGTTTCTCGATAGGAGTGTACCTTGTTTCCGCATCTATCAACCGTCAGCTTATGTACGTGATCACATACTCTCTTCCTTCGGTCTCTTGTGTCAAAACAGCACTAATCACATTGTCTTCGGCTGCCACATATAGGCGAAAAGGAGCTCCTCTCTTTGGCGCCATAAAAGAACCGGAGGTGATGACAATTATTTTTTAGTCTTGTCAAAGGATTCTTGCTGTTTTGCCCCCAAGTGAATTCGGCTTCGTTTTTCAACCAAGGATAGGAGTGAAACCATTGATTTTGCCCAACAAGTGGGATATGAATCTACTCAAGTAATTCACTTTACCTAAGAATTTCTGCACATCTCTTTTGCATGTAGACGCTTGCACTTTTTGTATGGCTTCTATTTTCTTAGGATCTATTTCTGTACCATTCTCATGAATAATGAAACCTAAGAATTTCCCCGCCGATACACCAAAAGCACACTTGAGTGGGTTCATTTCTAAAAAAAACGGCGCATACATTCCAAAGCAAGACCCAAATTGGCCAAGTGTGGATCTAGAGCGGCCAATTTAATCACCACACCATCAATATAAACTTCTATTATAACTCCAAACAAATCATGAAAAATAAAATTCATAGCCCTTTGATAAGTGGCGCCTTGCATTTTTCAGCTCAAAAGTCATAACAACCCATTCAAATAAACCGACAAAACCGAGACATCTAAATGCAGTTTTAGACATGTCATCTTCAGCCATAAAAATCTGATTATTACCAGCATTACCATCAAGAAAAATAATCACTTTATGACCGAAAGCATTATTAATCAACATGTCGGCTATAGGCATAGGATATTCATCTTTGAGAGTGGCTCTATTTAGGTTTTTAAAATCAATGCAAACTCTTATCTTACCTGTATTTTTCTTCTAGACGGGTACAATATTAGATATCCACACCGCATATCTGCAAGGTCTTATAAAATTTGCATCAAATATTCGGTTTACCTCCTCTTTAATCTGATCATACATATCTGGATTGAACCTTTTCATCGGTTGTTTAAAAGGTCTAAAACCAGATTTGATAGGAAGCCGATGTTCTACGAGTTCATAGCTTAATCTCGGCACTTCATTGTAAGACCATGCGAAGCAATCCACATATTCCCTTAGAAGCTCGATTAACTTTTCCTCATAATCGACTTTCAAATTTTTGTTTACAAACATCGGCCTTGGATTTTCATTGTCACCAAGGTTCACTTCCTTGACAGGATCGGCTGATGTAAAACCTTGTCCTAACTTATTCATGTCCTTTATTTCTTCTATAGTTTCACACATATCATTCACATTAGCCCAACAGTGTTCGACTCTTTTTTGCAGTCAATCTAAATTCGACTCGATTGAATCACATAATATGATTGAGCCAATTTTCCATCGACTTTACATTGATGGGTACAAATCCATCTTTAGTAACACTAAAAAAAATCATAAAAGCCTGTCGAACACTTGACATTATTATGCGGTAACAAGGATGAGTCGGCCAGAGCAATACAAGCCGATATATCTGCATGAACCATCTCTACATCATTACCAACCCATTGTATCAAGAATTGGTGTAAACTAGATGGAACACATTTATTAGTGTAGATCCAATGACACCCAAAAATCAAACTATAGCTTCCACGAACATCAGCAACAAAGAACGCGGTAGCTATAGTCTTACTCCCGTCAGTGAGCTCCATGGAAGCAACCCCTTTAGCTTCAATGGGATCTTTTTCTCTCACACCGTTGAAAGTCATGTTGGTCCGGATGAGTTCATCATCGACCTTACCTAGCTTTTTAAACAAAGAATACAGCACTAGGTTAACAATGGCACCTCCATCTACAAGCATATGAGAAATCGGTGTACCATCGATATGTCCCTTTATGTAAAATGGTTTCAAATGGTTATTCGATTCTTTAGGTTTTTCAAATATGGCATTTTTAGAACGAAAGTCAAACTGAGCCATGACTTCTTCTACTACTAAAGAATAATCCGAAAAAGCAAATAGTGTTGATATCCATACCTTCCAGAGGCGGCGTTGGCTCGTAGTCTAGAAGATCATCGTTATCAAACCTGGACATGTCAATGTCCCTCGTGGGCGTGGTGGAGTCTCTCTTGGGCGCGGCATCGGCTTGATCTAGTGTCTCTACCATCATGGCCGATTCCTCCGGCGATGGTGAAGTTGGAGTCCAGAGAGGAGCTTGTTGTAGTTCCGTGCAGAGTGGTAGCATGGAGTTTGGGGCATCGCCTGCTAGGTACTTTAGTCAGAGGAGTTGAGAATCCCATAGGTTTTGGTTCTGGTCAGATAGTTCTGCGGTTAGTTCCCGATGACACTTCTCGTGGGTCTAGGTGCATAAACTCTGCAGAGTTACAGTCAATGCACGTTACCACGTCCCGAAGAGGGACACTGTCTGAGTGTTTCCACGATGATTAGTGTTGTTTTCTTCCCTCATCTTCTATTTCAAAATGTTTTGGACTCTGGCCTTTGAGCTGTGGCCGGGTGTGGAGATTACACCGGCATTTAAAATGAACCCCCGTCTGAGATATTAGAGATTCCTGCGGGGCAAGATAATAAAATTTGACAGTTTTAAAATAAATCTTTCTTACATCTTTAAAATAAAATAAAATATTTTAAACATGCATTTTGCACTTGAGCTCGCCTTTACCTTTGAAACCATTTGCATGCATACATTGTTCATAGGTAGTACGTGGTTTGTTGAGTATTCGTACTCACGGCTTCCTAATTTGTTATTTTCAGAGGATACTTATAGCTTCGACTTCGACTACGTCTCCGACGGACTGTGAAGTCAGCTCCTACGCTCAAGCGTGCCTGTGTTGAGGAGTTTCGCCTTTGCAGTCCTGATGATGCTTCCGTTGCTGCTTTTCTATGGTTTTCTCGATAGTGATCATTCTGCTCTGAGATGATTCCAGCTTGCGTGCCGATGGACCCCTTTGGAGGATTACATTTTAATAAATTTGCTTTGATTTGCTATTTTCTATTCTCGTTTCTTGTTTAATGCTTCTGTTATGGTTTCTTGATTGATCGCTTGTGATGTCGTGCTTGTCAACCTCCTGGGATTGGCAAGGTCATAAAAGATCAAACTTATCGAAAGGTAAGAAAAACCCTGTTGTTATAGGTGGTATCGGAGCCATACTTGACCGTAGAAGCGAAACCGTAAAACTAGAGTAACTATGGAATATTTTTAGATTTCCGTATCTGCTATCAAACCTTCATCATGAAAGTTGTTTTCTTAAATCTCGTCGTTTGCTTGATGGAAGTCTTGATTGCTTGGAATTGTGTTTGTCTGGTTTTTCTTGTCCTGATCTGCTGATCTTCTATCCTTTTCAATGATTCCAGTTTCTGCTAATGCTATCTTTCTAATCAGAAATGTTTTCTTGCAATAGATGGCTCCGAGAAGGTCTGGACGCCTTCAGGCTCGTTTCGAGGAGGCCGCTCTGAAGGACCCTGAGGTACCGTCACCCGCTGGACGTGGTTGTGGTGCCGCTCTCAGAGGCCGTGGTTGCGGTGCTGGAGGCCGTGTACTAGTGCCACCTGCGGCTGACGCACCTGACGTTGGTCGAGGGCAGGGCCGTGGGCGTGGCCGTGCTGGAGCACCAGTTCCTCAGGCTGGAGGGCGTGGCAGAGGAGTCGCCATGGATCCTAGAGTTGAGCCTGCAGGTGTTGCCGCGCATGGGGAGAAGCTTCCAGCTGCTCGAAACCTTGCGGAGGGGATGGCCCGACAGACGCTTCTGCTTGAGCGAATTGTCAAGCAGTCGCAGCAGCAGCCTCGTTGTCACACCCGGTTTTAAGGCTAAAACCAAGTGACTCTTTATGTGTGCCCAGGAATCAAATTTCACACATAAAGTGACTTCATTAATGGTAAAACAGAACAATGTCACGAATAAAGAGAATTAAAACGATTACCGAATTGCAGCGAAAAAGAAAACCAAGCGTAGCGCAGCTTCCACAGGCAGTCGACCGGAGAGACGGCAAACCTAAACTTCCACTCTTGTGTCTTCAACGTCCTCTTAAACTTTGCTTTCTACTGAGCAACATTGATAAAGGCAAGGTTGAGTATGGAATGTACTCAGCAAGTGTGGAAAAAGATGACATGTGGTAACAAACAAGGCAAAGGCAAGATAGGGTTCTTTTGCATAAAAGCACACAATAGAGACACACTTCCTATTAAGTACCTATTTACTAAGTGAAAGACATCGCACCTATAAACCAACATGCTTACAGCCTACCTGGCTGCAGCACCAATATCAGAACCAATCAGTCTCCCACTGTGATCACCAACCAAACCATACCAAAATCTCAATAATCATGTGAGGGTCCATGCAAGGCTCGTGACCATGAGCACGGCTGTCGTGGCAGTTTTAACTCTGCAGAGGTTGTACACAATTCCCCAAAAGAAGTGATTTCATCCCCTGTTTCTAGGTGGACTAAAAAATCTCCATTACGCCTGTGCTGGCCGAGCACTCGCACATTTCCTTTGGTGTGAGGGCCAAGAGATCACTTCAAGGCTTTTCTATGACTTCCACTAGCTTGTACGTGCCCACTAAGATTTCACCCGTCGGGCACTAACCGAAAACCCGAGAGGCCCCCTCTTGTGCCGAATGGTTCCCTGGAGTAACCCTCCCTTCCCCACACATCTCTCTCCAGGCGAATCCAGGCGTAACCCGCTTTTCCCGCTCCACCGATTGGCATGCACAGAACTGGTTTTCATCACTTACTATGCCAGGCCGCGCCCATTCTTGGCATCGTGGCTGTGTTTGGTCGCTCCACGAACCGGTCCTTAGATTTAGAAAGATAACATACCAAGGGACAGTGCCGGTAACCCCGCACACAGCCCTACACAAACCATATCTCCCAAATCACTAATCTCCTAGTTACTATTAAATCACCCGTTAATCCTCGTGAAGCAAGTATGACAATAGTTCAAGTTCACCCATCTCGACAACAGCAAGCTAAGCATATAATCTACCCAACAAAAAGGTAAACTAGAGCGACAAGGCACAATAAAGAAACTAGTTGAATTCCTAATAGTAGGTGCGTATTCAATTTGACACAAGCATGCAATCTATAAGATAGAGATTTTATAAAATAGGCACAAGATGGTCAAGGACACTTGCCTTTGTAATTGTGTTGCTGCTCAATGATCTTGGAGTTCTGATTCTTGAAGTCCTCGCAAGCGGATCTGAAGCGTATTCGTCTAAGGGTGCAACAACCGACAACCAAACAATCAAGCAACCAAAACTAAGAATCATATGTAATATTCAAAGGTCATTATGGAGTGATAACAAGGTTGAGGGACTCACAAAGGATTATACTACAACATGAAAACTTCAAGGTATTAGATGATAACAAGTGATGAACGGAGGCAACACGTCTGGCTGTGCACAAACAGCATTGCAAAGACATGCGCGTTCCCGATGATTGACTGCAAGATTCAAGAAAGTGTTTGAACAGAAACATGTGAAATTTTTTGGAACACGATGAAGACATGATAGCTTGAACTAGATTTAACCTGAAAAGCAGATCGATGAATTGGATCTGGTATTTGTTCTGCAGCGGTAGTCGATGAGGAAATCACGTTTCTGGTGGAACCGTGAGGAATTTTGGTAAATCCTTTGTGGGTTGAAAAGAGGACTTTCTAGAACACAACATGGTATAAGAGTTTCATCAAGGGGATGGCCGAAATTGAGGAAAACAAAGAAGATATTACCGATCCACGCGCTGAACAGATCTAGATCAGGGAGCAGTAGTCATTGCGATGTAGATCCCGATAGCTACTGAACTCCAATGGTTATGATTTTTGGATATGTTGTAGAGGACATCAAGGTGCACTTGCTGACAAAATTTGGTGCAATTTGGTTGGGTAGATCTCCGAGAACGTCGATCAAAATCAGAGCCAAGGTGGCTGGTCGCGATCTGCTGGGAAGAGAGAAATACGAGGGGGGGGTTGGAGGAGGACGTGGGGAGTTGAGGGGATGATGGGGAATATAAAGGGAAAGAGATATTTTAGGAGTTTGTTGAGTATTTGTTTTGTTATTGAAAACTCATGGATTAATTTGGGGCGTCGGATCTAGATCGGATAGATTAGATTAAAAGAAACACATGGATTAGCTGACCTTTAGATTTGAATCGGATGGATGAGGTTAATTGGGTGATGTGGCATAGATCTAGGCCTTTGATTTCAAGGTTAATTGGGTGAGCTCGGTCCCTGGTGCTCCAGTGGCGGGTTCTCGACGGAAATAAGGGGAAATAGAGAGGACAAGGTGGGGATTCTCACACGGGCTCGAGCGAGGTCGGGGGACGTAGGAGATGGGGGCGCGACGGCGACGTGCGGGTGGCGATCTTCGGCGGTGGCGAGGGCGACGTCCAAGAACCGGCTGGGGGCGGAAATCGACCGGGCAGGGGCGGCGGGGAGCAGGGAAGGCTGGCACGAGGTCGGTGGTGGCCGAGGCGGTTCCAAGGGGCGGCGCGACAGGCGGCAAGGGTTTCGGGTTTTGTCGAGGAGAGAGAGGGCCGAGCGGTGCGGTTTCGTGGGGGATTTATAGGGCATATAGGTGCGGCCAACTCGGGGAAGTCGTGGCATGTGATTAGGGGAGGAATCCCGCGAAGATTGGGAAAACAAAATTGGGGTGGCGCGCGCGGCTGTTGCGGAGGCGGCCGGAGGAAGGGGATGACAAGCGGGGCCGGGCTGTTGGTCAGAGGGGGTCATGGCTGGGCTTGGGCTGCGGTGGGCTAGGTGGGCCGCAGGGATTTTTTTTATTCTTTTCTTTTTCTTATTTCCTTTCTACTTCTTTTCTTATTCACTTTTAATTCTTTATTATTATTATAATTAGATTATTTGAAAATGAGAGGATTAATTTGAAATATTTTGGGATAAATGCATTTCACTTTATTTGAACCATTTCAAATAGAAACATATTTTAAGACATCTGTTTCTAGAATCCAAAATTCGGGAAAACCTCTTTTATTTCCTTTTGTTTATTTCGTTGATTATAATTTATTTTATCCAATTATTTTATTTTGAAACAATAGAAGAATATATTTGAAAGCATTTGAGAAAAATTAATTTCAAACATTCATTGAAACCTTTTCAAATAAAAGAAAATTTTATAATAAAAATCATACTTTCAAGATATCTTTTCAAACATTAAAATTGTGAGAAAGCACCCTCTTTTTTTTAAAACAAATAAAACTTGCTTCTAAATACCAAAAATCATTTTACAAGATTATTTCCAAAACATTGAAATAATTTGAGACAGATTTATTTTACTTCATTTGAAAGTTTCCAACTAGAATCAAAGTTCACAATAAAATTATGTTAAAATTATGTTTTAAAGACATATTTTCAAAAATCAAATTTTGAGAAAACACCTCTTTATTATGTTTTTATCAAATAAGATTGGTTTTAAGGTAAATACAAAATCATTTTATTAAAGTAAGATAATATTAGACAAAAACATTTAAAACTTTATTTTCAAGGAAATTTTGAATACTTTTAAAATTGAGAACAAACCAATAATAATTAAAATTATTTAAATAATTGGAAATTTTACTTTATTTTGGTGAAGAAATGTTCACATCTCCAAATTGGGAAATTTGGGGTGTGACACTCGTGGACGTGCTAATGCTCCTGATGCAGCACTGTACCACTTGCCAACCGGTTCCCGCATGGCTACGTTCCTGAGCATGCGCCCACGCACTTTCGACCGTGCCGTTGACCCTCTGGATGCTGATGATTGGCTCAGGGACATTAAGAAAAAGCTTGATCTGATTCTGTGTGACGATGAGGAAGCTGTTCATTTGGCGACTCACCAGTTGCCAGGTGCAGCTGGTGCTTGGTGGGACACGCTTTACGCTACTCTTGATGATTCAGAGCAGTTCACTTGGGAAGACTTTGTCACCGCTTTCCGTGGTTTCCACATCTCCGAGGGATCCATTGAGGTGAAGGCGGAGGAGTTCCGTAACCTTCGTCAGGGAGGTATGTCTTTCATAGAGTTCGCCAACAATTTCACCCAGCTCAGCCGGTTTGCACCAGAGGAGGTTTCAATTGAGCGTCGCAAGATCTACTGGTTCCGGAAGGGCTTGCGTCACGACATGCTTCCATACCTAGATGGTGGTGTTCAGAGGAGTCTTCGCGCGCTCATTGACAGGTGTCTGGCTTTGGAGGTGTCGCTTTAGAAGCTTGATCGGTCCAGAGATGTGAAGAGGAGGGCAGCTGGTCAGGGAACCAGTCGTGAGGCTTCTTAGCGTCAGCGCTTCGACGGATCGTTCCAGTAGGGATCGAGACAGCGCACCTTCGCCCGATCCGCTGCTCCTGCTCCAGTTTCAATTCAGAGGCAGGGAGGTGCTTTCCAGCAGCAGCAGCAGTTCGCTTTTCGTCCGACAGCAGGTCAGCCCTCGGTTCGTTGTTTCGAGTGTGGCCTGAAAGGTCACAAGGCATTTCAGTGCCCGAGGCGTCAGCAGCAGTGTACTGGGGGAGGTGGTGCTCACTTTGCCACTCCTGCTAGGCCACTGCACAAGACTGGAGGTCGAGGAGTGCATTCAGCGGGCCGTGGCGCGGCTCAGCCGAGCGTCACGCGCAGCCGCCTGAACCACATCTCTGTGGAGGAGGCTCAGGAGGCACCCGACGTCGTTGTTGGTGAGTTCTTGGTTCACTCTCACTTAGCGACGGTTTTGTTCGATTCAGGGGCTATTTACTCGTATGTGTCGTCGACGTTTGTGACTACACATAGCCTCCGTACCTCACTCTTAGCTATACCTACACTTACCACTTCACCTCTTGGAGTCTATAAGAGTCGTGTTGAGTGTAGAGGTGTTCGGATCTTGATCGAGGGTGTGGTCTTTCTAGCCGATCTCATCGTCCTTCTCTTGCGTGACATTGATGTAATCTTGAGGATGGATTGGCTGGCGAGGCACAAGGGAGTCATCACTTGTGCTGAGAGGGTTGTGTCGTTGGTTAGCCACCACGGTGTTCGAGTAGAGTGCGCCCCTAGAGCGTCCAGAGTCCCACCTTCAGTTTGCACCTTGCAGGAGTTGTCCTTGGAGCAGATTCCAGTTGTTCGTGAGTTTTCGGAGGTGTTTCCAGAAGAGTTGCCAGGATACCACCGGATCGGGATGTTGAGTTCGTGATCGTGACGAGGTATGGGTCTTATGAGTTCATGGTCGTTTCTTTTGGACTCACTAATGCCCCTGTCTACTTCATGAACATGATGAACAAGGTGTTCATGGCTGAGTTGGATAAGTTTGTGGTGGTTTTCATTGATGATATCCTTGTCTACTCCAAGTCAGCGGAAGAGCATGAGCAACATCTGAGAGTTGTGCTTGAGAGGTTGAAGTCACATCAGCTATATGCCAAGTTCAGTAAGTGCAAGTTTTGGCTGGAGAAAGTTCCTTTTCTGGGTTATGTTGTCACAGCTGAGGGAGTTGCCGTTGATCCTGAGAAGGTCAAGGTTGTTGTGGCGTGGGAGTCACCGAGGTCAGTCTCTGAGGTGAGAAGTTTTCTTAGATTGGCGGGTTACTATTGCTGATTCATTGAGAACTTCTCCAAGATTGCTAAGCCTATAACCGAGTTGACTCAGTTGGGGTGCTGTTTGTTTGGTCAGATGCTTGTGAGAGGAGTTTTCAGGAGCTGAAGACGAGGTTGACATCTGCACCTGTTTTGACTTTGCCGGATATTCACTAGGATTTTCAGGTCTTTTGTGATGCTTCTCGTCAGGGTTTGGGTTGTGTGCTGATGCAGAACAAGAAGGTGATGTGCCATGCTTCGAGGCAGTTGAAGAAGCATGAGTTGAACTATTCGACGCATGATCTGGAGTTGGCGGCTGTTGTCCATGCTTTAAAGATTTGGAGGCACTATCTGATCGGCAACAGATGTGAGATCTACACTGACCATAAGAGTCTCAAGTATATCTTCACCCTGGTAGAGCTGAACATGAGGCAGAGCTGGTGGCTCGAGTTGATTAAAGATTATGATTTTAGCATCAACTATCACCCGGTAAAGGCAACGTGGTAGCCGATGCTTTGAGTCGCAAGGCTTATTGTTCTTCCTTGATGTCTGGACAGTCAGAGCTTCTTGTAGATCTAACCAGTTTGGGAGTTGACATTGTTCCTAAGGGTTTCTTGCACGAGCTCAGGTTGCAGCCGTTGTTGATTGTGGAGATTAAGTCAGCTCCGAAGCGTGATCGAGAAATTCAGTTGATCTTGAAGAAGATGAGGAAAGGTAAAGCACCAGGTTTTCGTGTGGATCAGCAGGGTGCTTTGTGGTTTGGGGACCGTATCTGTGTTTCGAGAGTGCCAGAGTTGCGGGATGCCATTCTGAGAGAGGCTCATGATTCGATGTATTCTATCCATCCTGGCTGCACCAAGATGTTTGAGGATCTGAGGACTCGTTTCTGGTTGGTTGGCATGAAGGCAGACATTGCTGAGTATGTTGCCTTGTGTGATGTTTGCCGACGAGTTAAGGCTGAGCACCAGAGACCGACTGGATTGCTAAAGCCATTGTCGATCTCTTCTTGGAAGTAGGATGACATCAGTATGGATTTCATCACTGGGTTGCCGATGAGTTCACATCACCATAACTCTATCTTGGTGGTGGTGGACCGCCTGACCAAGACTGCACACTTCATCCCTGTGCGCGATAACTTTTCGGTGGATAAGTTGGTGAAGGTGTACATCGACAACATCGTGAGGTTGCATGGTGCGCCGAGGAGCATTCTGTTAGATCGCGGGCCTCAGTTTATCGCGAGATTCTGGAGCTTGCATAAGGCTATGGGTACACACCTAGTGTACAGTTCAGCTTATCATCCTCAGACAGATGGTCAGACAGAGCATGTGAACCAGATTCTGAAGGATATGTTGAGGGCTTGTGTGCTCACCTATGGGCAGATCTAGGAGGACAGTCTTTCTTTTGCAGAGTTCTCTTACAACAACACCTTTCAGGCCAGCTTGAGGATGTCACCTTTTGAGGCATTGTATGGTATGAGATGCCGTACCCCGGTCAAGTGGTCAGAGGTTGGTGAGAGGTCTTTCTTTGGTCCTGACTCTATCAAAGCTACAGAAGAGAAGGTTGAGAAGATCAGAGAGCATCTTCAGATTGCTCAGAGCTGTCAGAAGAGTTATGCGGATAAGAGAAGGAGGCCCTTTTCTTTTGAGATTGATGATTGGGTGTATCTCAAGGTGTTACCTCTTCCGAGAGAAGTTAGCTCTAAGGTTTGTTGGTTCTTTCCGGATTTTGTGGAGGATCGGTGAGCTTGCTTACAGGTTGGAGTTGCCATCCGAGCTGGCGGGTGTACATCCTGTGTTCCACGTCTCTCACTTGAAGAAGTGTCTTCGAGTGCCGGAGGGGCAAGTTGTCTTTGATGCTTTGAATATTCAGGACACTCTCGAGTACCTAGAGTGCCCTGTGAAGATTTTTGATGAGGCATACAAGGAGACGTGAAGGTCCAAGATCAAGTTTCTCAAGGTTCAATGGAGTGACCACACCGAGCGAGAGGCTACCTGGGAGAAGGAAGAGAGTCTGAGGAAGGAGTTTCCTTATCTGTTTGAGTCCGCTTCTTGATCTCGAGGACGAGATCCTGTAAGGGGGGAGGAGTTTGTAACAGTTCGGAATTTTCAAATTAATCAAAGTGAAGATTATCCCAAATTTTGTTCCGCTCCAAATTCAAATTTCTCCTTTTAATTTTTTTGCCGCCGAAATAATTCAGTTCGCGGGCTTTGTTGGGCTGAGATTAATTCTCTAATTAATTCTCAAATCCCCCCATTTAGCTCCCATAGAAATTCCCCCTCTGTCTTATCCCTTCTCACCAAGCCCTCTCTCATTCCCCCTTTTCCTTTCCCCTCTTCCAAGTTCCAGAGCAGCAGAGGAGTTCGGGCGAAGGGGGGGTTGCGCAGCCCCGGGCGCCGCCCATCGCCCGACGATCGCTTCAGCCTTCGTCCCACGTCACCGTGTCTCTGTCTCCGTCCGCGCCGTCTGTCGCTCACGCCCCGTCCCGATCCACGCCGACCCCGCGCGCCGTTCCCGAGCCATTCCCGTCATCCCCGCGCCGTCCCCGGTCACAAGCCGCGTCGCCGTTCCCATCTCCGTTCCGCGACTCCATCCCGCGCGCCGTCCCCGATCGCAACTCTGTCTCGCATCGCTGTTTCCGTCCCCGGTCCGCGCGTATCCGTCCAGCAACTATCGATTGCCTTCGATCGATCCGTGTCCCGTCGCTTTCAACCGATTGACAGTGGAGCCAGGTGATTGAATGCTCTTCCTTGTGCACTTGCTGTAGATCGTGTTGGGTCTGTGTCCGTGGTCAGAGTGTTGCTTGTGCCGTTTTGGTTCTCCGTGTGTGCCGGTTCTTAAGGAGATCGAAGAGCCTCTAGGGAGCAGCCACCGTGATGGTCTTCAGAGAGGAGCTTGTTGTAGTTCCGTGCAGAGTGGTAGCATGGAGTTTGGGGCGTCGCCTGCTAGGTCCTTTAGTCAGAGGAGTTGAGAATCCCATAGGTTTTGGTTCTGGTCAGATAGTTCTGCAGTTAGTTTAGTTCCTCGTAGTCTAAATTTTCAGGGATTTTTGGATAACTTCATTTGGTCTCAAAAGATTCTCAAAATTGTTCCATTAAATTCATCTCGTCGAGAACGTTATGTAGAATTTTTCGAGGAATGTTTTTAGCATGTTTAGCCTAGTAATTTAAATTTGGATTTAATTATTCGAATTTAAATTGTCGCGTACCTAATCTCACCCCTGTTCGTGTTGTGAGGAGGAGTATCGCGAGCCCGCTCAGTTCGACGACCGGGATCCCGACTACGATCCCGAGCTACCAAGTAAACCGTGTTCTTTGATCACTCTTGTACCCAGTATTTTAAATTGCATGTTTTGTTCGCATCCATAATTTGCATGTCAACTGTTTTAAAATATGCTAACAATATTCCTAAGCCGTGTATATTTATTGTTCCACAAATATGAGCCCTAGGATTGCTTTAGAATAATTATTTTATTTTATGCTTAGCCTTGCTTAGTCGCACTTATTTTTATCTCACACCTATCACTATAAAAATTGGAATTTGTGTTAAATGATTTTAAACTGTTATTCAAGTGTGTGAGTTTTGCAAATAACTATACAAAACTATTTAGCGGGGCCAGGCTGGAGTATGAGGAGCTGAGGAACTTTTGGGAAGTCCTTGTGGGCGTAACTGTGGCAGGTACAACGGAAAGATCCGGGTTGTGATCTTTTCGTGAGACTTGTTGGTTGTTGGCATTGAGGATAGAGAGTGCCTGCCCCGACATATGAGGACTGGTTTGTCATGTCACATATCTCTAGTGCTTTTCCATGCACACAACGTTACCCTGTGTGGGCAGAGGCTTGATCTTGAAGCTTGCTGAGACTGGATGTTTACCCGTGGGTTGGCGGTGCTGTGTTAGTGTGGTGTAGAGCTATGACTCCTCACATGAGATCGAGATACCCCACCTGATCAGTGGTGGGCTCTTCACAGCTCCAGGACCTGATTGTGTAGGCAATGGAGATCCCTATCTTGGAGGACAGGTAATGCCAGTTAAAACTTGTGGACGCGTCTTATGTGTTTGTTGGGACTACGACGGTAGTTCTCGATGGCACTTCTCGTGGGTCCAAGTGCATAAACTCTGCAGAGTTACAGTCAATGCACATTGCCACGTCCCGAAGAGGGACACTGCCTGAGAGCATCCATGATGATTAGTGTTGTTTTCTTCCCTCCTCTTCTATTTCAAAATACTTTGGACTCCGACCTTTGAGCTGTGGTCGGGTGTGGAGGTTACACCGCCATTTAAAATGAACCCCCCGTTCGGGATAACAAAGATCCTTGCAGGGCAAGATAATAAAATTTGATAGTTTTAAAATAAATCTTTCTTGCATCTTTAAAATAAAATAAAATGTTTTAAACTTGCATTTAGCACTTGTGTTAGCCTTTGCCCTTGAAACCATTTGCATGCATACATTGTTGATAGGTAGTACGCGGTTTGCTGAGTATTCGTACTCACGGCTTCCTAATTTATTGTTTTCAGAGGATACTCACAGCTTTGACTTCGACTACGTCTCCGACGGATCGTGAAGTCAGCTCCTATGCTCAAGCGTGCTTGTGTTGAGGAGGTTCGCCGCTGCTATCATGATGTTGCTTCCGTTGCTGGTTTTTTTATGGTTTTCTCGATAGTGATCATTCTGCTCTAAGATGATTCTGGCCTGCGTGCCGATGGACCCCTTTGGAGGATTATATTCTAATAAATTTGCTTTGACTTGCTATTTTCTATTCTCGTTTCTTGTTTAATGCTTCTGTTATGATTTCTTGATTGATCGCTTGTGATGTTGTGCTTGCCAACCTCCTGGGATTGGCAAGGTCACATAAGATCGGGACTTATCAAAAGGTAAGAAAAACCCGGTCGTTACACTCCCGAATCTCACGCAAGCGTAGCCGCTATAGCTTCCTCTTTTGAGTTTAGGTCAAGCCGGAGGGACACCACCTTGGCTGTATGTACTTGGAAGAGAACTTGCTACTACCAGCCTCGTGATCATGAGAAGCCCTCTCAACCGGATCACTCACCATGATTGGTCCACTGAAAACTTCCCTGATCTTAACATCGGTCGTGCCGATTATCACAACACCTCTGGATGCATTTTTCTGATTTATAGAAGTTTGGGGAGTGTAGTTGTTACCTTGCTTGATGTGCCACTCCTGTTTTGGGGCGGCTGCAAAACCACCTTTTCTTGCATTAATCGGTGGAGGTCTGGGCCGATGATGAGCATAGTCGAAGAGCCTTGTGAACACATCCCCTTTGGTGCGCCTCACCCCGGATGAAATGGCGGGTATTGCATTGGCGGAATATGCATCCACGGTCGCATATGTGGATTCCACATTGGGACCGGAGGATAAGGCAAAGGAACGCACCATGGCGGTGGCAAACTGAACATAGGTGGAGGAGGAATATGCATATTCATGTTTGGTCTCACCTCTTTTCTAGGACGCTCATCACCATGAGGTGAATTTGATCGCTTGGCCGACCGATTCCCTGAATCGGTATTTTAGTGTTTGTACTTCTCCATGAGGTGGTCAAGTATGCTTCTGAAAGTTGTTTTCTTCTCCTTGACTTTGCTCTCATTCACTTTCCACGTGCCCACTTTCGGATTCTTTGGTTTGATCATCTTGGGCTGCGGAGCTTGGCCCCGGGTGTCGAGCCTCTTCTCGTGACTTTGATGGCCTCGTTACCATCAGGAGATTTCTCTAGCAGTACCTTCCTAGGAGTGATCGTGTCACTCGAAGGAGCGGGCCTTGCTTCTCCGATGATGACATTCTTCCCTTTCGTTGTATCGTCTTGATGTGGCCGAATCAACACCTTAGGGTTGAGATTTAAAGCGTTCATTGGGAAAGGATGCCTATCAATTTGCATCTCTTTGAGACTCAATCGTCCTTCATTGATGGCCGATTGGACCTGTCGACAGAAAACATTGCAATCATTAGTAGTATGAGAATATGAATTGTGCCATTTACAATATTCTCTACGCTTTAATTCATCCGCCGATGGCAATGTATAAGACAATTTAATATACCCACCTTTATGCAGCTCATCAAATATTCTATCGTATTTGGCTACATCAAAGGTATATTTCATATCATCTTTTCGGTTCTTATGAACCAGTTTGAGTGCGTCACATGCCAAATATTTACTTTTAGATGGCCCATTAAACTCAGCAGCAAGTATATCGTTAGACTCATCATCAGTACTATCTGAATCATATTCGATAACATGAACATTATGCCGGGTTTTGTGATCATGCTTTGGCTCTTTGCTTCAGTTTTCTTGCGCCGAAGCTTTTTGTTGGAGTTGTGTGAGAGTAATAAAATCGTAACCCTCCAACTTTTCTCTAAGATGATATCGTAAACCGTTAAAAGCTAAATCGGTCAAGTCTTTTTCAGAAATTGTCATATTAAAAGCCACAGTTTCATCCTTTCCTTATCTAGCCGATGTCAAATATGATAACTTTAACTCATTGTCTCCGAAATAAAAATGATCATGAAATTTGCGTTCCAAAAATTCCCAAGTGCAAATGGAATCTGGAGGCAAAGATGAAAACCATGAGAATGCGGTTCTGGTCAATGATAAGGAGAAAAGCCTAATTTTCAGAGCATCACTACCCTTGGCTTCTCCTAATTGAGCGATGTATTGGCTAATATGTTCCCACGTAGTTTTATTGTCTTCACCACTAAATTTTACAAAATCCGGTACACGCCAACAACTAGGATAAGGGACCGAATCAAAGCATGAACGGTATGATTTTTGATAGATTCTATCTCTACCTTTCAAATCAACTCCTAGTGTTTCTCGGAATTGCTTAGTCAAATCTTCTTTGAAGTTTGCAAGGCGCTCTTCTATGTTTGTGGTGGGGTTTCTATGAGGGTTTGCCAACGCACTATTTCCCGCCACATTAAACTTTTCATTATGTGTTGAATTATGAGGTATTCCCATATCGCTTGGTGGAATGTGTGGTGCACTATATGCGACGGTGAGGTATGGAGGGACAAAATTGGACACTTCATTCAATCGGCTAGTAGCCGGATTGGGGATGCTATCAATCGGTTCTACATTTGTAGGACACACTACTAAAGCATTAGTTTGCACACCTGTTTGGAAACCCGATTGCCCACTAAATGAATTCAACGGTACCATGGTTTTTCCACATTAGACACACTAGGTGCCGATAAATTAGCATGAGGGCTATCCACTTGTGTAGTATGAGTAGTAGACGCTATACCAAGATCTTTCAATGATTGCGCGATAGTTTCTTGAATCATATATTGCATTTCATTTTTAAAACTTTTTGGTTATGAGCGGACCAAGATGAAAGATCTTCAAAAGTAACCGCGGGTTGGGTAGATGAACTTACATTGGTAGAACCTACGGTTTTCTTGTTGGGGATGGTAGGAAGAACGGTCTACTTTACTTGAGAGATTATCCCTTGACGATTCTTCTTGAAGCACGCCAAGAATTCTTGGAGTTCCTGATCTTCCTGCGCCTTGCGCTCCTGCTCCTCGCGTGCCTTGTGGGATGCTATCAATCGGTTCTACATTTGTAGGACACACTACTAAAGCATTAGTTTGCACACCTGTTTGGAAACCCGATTGCCCACTAAATGAATTCAACGGTACCATGGTTTTTCCACATTAGACACACTAGGTGCCGATAAATTAGCATGAGGCCTATCCACTTGTGTAGTATGAGTAGTAGACGCTATACCAAGATCTTTCAATGATTGCGCGATAGTTTCTTGAATCATATATTGCATTTCATTTTTAAAACTTTTTGGTTATGAGCGGACCAAGATGAAAGATCTTCAAAAGTAACCGCGGGTTGGGTAGATGAACTTACATTGGTAGAACCTACGGTTTTCTTGTTGGGGATGGTAGGAAGAACGGTCTACTTTACTTGAGAGATTATCCCTTGACGATTCTTCTTGAAGCACGCCAAGAATTCTTGGAGTTCCTGATCTTCCTGCGCCTTGCGCTCCTGCTCCTCGCGTGCCTTGTGCTACTCCCCTACGGCCTTCCGTTGTTCTAGGAACAACTTTCGTGCCTCTTCGGGAACTTCCTCCAACGACGGCATCATGACGTTCTTTGGTGAAATCTCGAAGACATGATGTGGAGAGGATGATTTGGTTTGTGCAACCGAAACCTTTCTCCCCCAGCGGAGTTAGCAAAAAGTGTGTGAACGCTGAAAATGGGTTCGAAACAGCACACCACGCCCACATCCGTGTGCAAAACGTCGATGTCGCCTTGACACAAATCACCATGAGAACCTAGAAAACCCAACTCGGGAGGGACCCCGTCAGAGGAGGATCTTCTTAGGGTTGATCCGGGCTCGGTCAGGTCAGCCGGATTGCCTTCACATGTCGCCGAGATGGGAGAAGAACGGAATCGGGGTCGAGAAAGGGGATTATAGTTTGGAGATGTAAAAAACGTAAAGGCAAATTGATAGAGACAATTGAGATCCCCCTCAATCGGTCTGAGGCCTCCTTTTATAGACTTGGGGTGGTCTTATCCTGAGAGGTTTCGGATCCTACAATTTAAAAAGGTAATTTGTTTCTAAAACAACTGAAACCGACTTCACCGAACATTCTGGCACAGTGCCGGACACTCCGGTAATATGCCGGATAGTCTGTCGTGCAAAATCTGAAACCCGAGAGGGCTTGCCAGACAGTCCGGCATTACGCCGGATGGTCCGGTGGGCAAAACCACTGAACCCGAGAGGGGTTGCCAGACACTCCGGTGGGCGAAGAGCCCCAACCCGAGAGGGCTTGCCGAGCAATCCGGCAACTTACCGGACACTTCGGTGGGCGAAAAACCCAAACCCAATAGGGCTTGCCGAAGACTCCGGTATTGTGCCGGAGACTAAGGTAATGTAAAATTTTTGGGTGTCAATAGAAGGCCTTCAATACAAAATGGAATAGACATACATGTGTGGTAACTAAATCTTTGAAATTTAGGTCTTGTTAGGCAATGCTTTAGCTATTTCAAAAATTAGTTTTGGTTCTCGAAAAGTGTCTTTATGTTTCTGTCTCTAGCTTATTTAAAAACATTTGGCACAGAGGCTTCTCATGCATTGTCTTCTATTCTGGAAGACTAGATAATGGATGTAATTGTACGTAGATGCCGTTGTATAAGTGAGCCCCTGGCTCATATTGATGATACCACAGATTTGGTCATTGACGTGCCACTGATTGTTGTTCCCTTGAGGATGATTCTAGTTCCACTTCAAGTAAATGAACTGATTATTCTAGTTAGAAAACACTTGCTCTCTTAAGAGAAATAAAATAGGTTCCAATTCTAGATTGTTGAAGAGTCACAAAAAACATTCAAGATTGTCGATGAAAATAGGTTCCAATTCTAGATTGTCCAATATACATAAGGATTTCCGTTAAGTGAGATTGCAATGGCTTTGACACAATATGAAATGGACATATGTGTGTGGTAACTGAATTTGACATTTAGGTCACCTTTGGTAGTGTTTTATCTTTCTCAAAAACAGAATTGGCTTCTCGAAAAGTGGCTTTTATAGCTCTGTCTCTAGTTTGTCTAAAAAACTTTTGCAGAGAGGCTTCTACAACAGCTGCTCCTATTTTGCAAAAGTGGATAATGGGGGTAATTGTACATAGATGCTTTTGCATGAGATTGCCCATGCACCTGTTGAGAATACCACAGATTTGGTGGGTGACGTGCACTGAAAGTGGCTCCCTTTCGGATGATCCTGTTTCCGTGTCGAGGAAATGAACCGATTATTCAAGTGAGTAAACACTTTTGCTTTCTTAAGAGAAAGAAAATATGTTGAAATTCTATATTGTCAAAGAGTCACAAAAAATATTGGAGATTGTCAACGAAAATAGGTTCCGATTCTAGATTGTTGGACATACAATACGATTTTCGCTATGTGAGATTTCAATAGCTTCGACACAATATGGAATGTACAGACGTACGTGTGTGGCAACTAAACCTTTAAGATTAGGTCTTTTTGGTAGTGTTTTAGCTTTCTCAAAAACAATTTTGGCTTCTCGAGAAGTTGCTTTTGGGGCTGTCTCTAGCTAATCTCAAACAAATTTGGCAGAGAGGTTTCTCTAGCAGCAACTCCAATTTTATAAAAGTGGATAATGGAGGTAATTGTACATAGATGCCTTTGCTTGAGAGCACCTATGGCACCTGTTGAGAATACCACGGATTTGGTTGGTGAGGTGCCACTGAATGTGGCTCCCCTACGGATGATCCTAGTTCTGTATCGAAGAAATGAACCGATTATTCAAGTGAGTAAACACTTGCTCTCTTAAGAGAAAGAAAATAGGTTCAAATTCTTGATTGACGAAGAGTCGCAAAAAAACATTCAAGATTGTTGAACAAAATAGATTCCAATTCTAGATTGTCAAAGATACATAAGGATTTTCAGTAAATGAGATTGCAATGCCTTTGACACAATATGAAATGGACATAAGTTTGTGTGGTAACTGAATCTTTGACATTTAGGTTCCATTTGGTAGTGTTTTTATCTTTCTCAAAAACAGCTTTGGCTTCTCGAAAAGTGGCTTTTATGGCTTTGTATCTAGCTCATCTGAAAAAATTGGCAGAGCGGCTTCTCCAGCAGCTACTCCTATTTTCTTAAAGTGGAGAATGGAGGTAATTGTACATAGATGCCTTTGCACGAGAGCACCCATGGCACCTGTTGAGAATACCATGGATTTGGTCAGTGACGTGCCACTGAATGTGGCTCCCTTGCGGATGATCCTAGTTCCATTTCGAGGAAATCAACCAATTATTCAAGTGAGTAAATACTTGCTCTCTTAAGAGAAAGAAAATAGGTTCAAATTCTGTATTGTCGAAGAGTTGCAAAAAACATTCTAGATTGTCGACGAAAATTGGTTCCAATTCTAGATTGTCGAATATACATAAGGATTTTCGTTAAATGAGATTGCAACGGCTTCAACACAATATAGAATGGACATACGTGTGTGGCAACTCAATCTTTAACATTAGGTCCGTTTTGGAAGTCTTTTAGCTTTTTTAAAAAGAACTTTGGCTTCTCGAAAAGTTTCTTTTATGCCTGTATCTAGCTTATATGAAACAAATTTGTCAGAGAGGCTTATCTAGCTGCTACTCCTATTTTGCAAAAGTGGATAATAGGTGTAATTATACATAGATGCCATTGCAAGAGAGCACCCATGGCACCTGTTTAGAATATAATGTATTTGGTCAGTGACGTACCACTGAATGTGGCTCCCTTGCGGATGATCCCAGTTCCATTTCGAGGAAATCAACCAATTATTCAAGTGAGTAAAAACTTGCTCTCTTAAGAGAAAGAAAATAGTTTGAAATTCTGGATTGTCGAAGAGTTGCAACAAACATTTTAGATTGTCGATGAAAATTGGTTCCAATTCTAGATTGTCGAATATACATAAGGCTTTTCGTTAAGTGAGATTGCAATGTCTTCAACACAACATGGCATGGACATAGGTGTGTGACAACTCAATCTTTAAATGCATTTGCATGAGAGAGCCCGTGGTACCTGTTGAGAATACAACGAATTTGGTCGGTGACGTGCCACTGAAGATCACTCCCTTGCCAATGATATCAGTACCATTTTGAATAAATGGACTGATTATTCTAAAGAGGAAACAATTACTCTCTTGAGAGAAAGAAAATAGGTTCAAATTCTAGATTGTCCAAGAGTCGCAAAAAACATTCTAGATTGTCAAAAAATTGGATCCAATTCTATATTGTCGAATATACATAATGATTTTTGTTAAGCAAGATTGCTTGACCTTCAACACAATATGGAATGAACATACGTGTGTGGAACCTCAATCTTTAACATTAGTTCCTTTTTGGTAGTCTTTTAGGTTTTTCAAAAACAACTTTGACTTCTCAAAAAGTTTTATTATGCCTGTATCTAGCTTATAAGAAACAAATTTGGCAGAGAGGCTAATCTAGCAGCTACTCCTATTATGCAAAAGTGGATACTGGGGGTAATTATAGAAAGATACCTTTGCATGAGAGCCCATGACACCTGTTTAGAATACAATGGATTTGTTCATTAACGTGCCACTGAATGTGGCTCCCTTATGGATGATCCTAGTTCCATTTTGAGGAAATGAACCAATTATTCAAGTGAGTAAACACTTGCTCTCTTAAGAGAAAAAAAATAGGTTCAAATTCTGGATTGTCGAAGAGTTGCAAAAAATATTCTAAATTGTTGATGAAAATTTGTTCCAATTCTAGATTGTCGAATAAACGTAAAGCTTTTCGTTAAGTGAGATTGCAATGGCTTCAACACAATATGCAATGGACATACGTATGTTGCAACTCAATCTTTAACATTAGGTCCGTTTTGGTAGTCATTTAGCTTTTTCAAAAACAACTTTGGCCTTTCAAAAAGTTTCTTTTATGCCTATATCTTGCTTGTATGAAACAAATTTGGCAGAGGCTTCTCTAGCAGCTACTCCTATTTTGCAAAAGTGGATAATGGGGGTACTTGTATATAGATGCCTTTGCATGAGAGTGCTCATGGCACCTGTTTAGAATACAATGGATTTGGTCGGTGACGTGCCACTGAATGTGGCTCCCTTGCGGATGATACCAGTTCCATTTCGAGGAAATGAACCGATTATTCAAGTGAGTAAACACTTGCTCTCATAAGAGAAAAAATAGGTTCAAATTCTGGATTATCAAAGATTTGCAAAAAACATTGTAGATTGTCTATGAAAATTGGTTGCAATTTTAGATTGTCAAATATACATAACGCTTTATGTTAAGTGAGATTGCAATGGCTTCAACACAATATGGAATGTACATACGTGTGTGGCAACTCAATCTTTAACATTAGATCCGTTTTGGTAGTCTTTTAGCTTTTTCAAAAACAACTTTGGCTTCTCGAAAAGTTTTTTTTTTCCTGTCTCTAGCTTATATGAAACGAATTTGACCGATAGGCTTCTCTAGCAGCTACTCCTATTTTGCAAAAGTGGATAATGGGTGTAGTTGTACATAGTTGCCTTTGCATGAGAGCGCCGATGGCATCTGTTTTGAATATAATGGATTTGGTCGGTGACATTTCCCTGAATGTGGCTCCCTAGCAGATGATCCCAGTTTCATTTCGAGGAAATGAACCTATTATTCAAATGAGTAAACACTTGCTCTCTTAAGAGAAAGAAAATAGGTTCAAATTATGTATTGTCGAAGAGTTGCAAAAAACATTTTAGATTGTCGATAAAAATTGGTTCCTATTCTAGATTGTCGAATATACATAAGGCTTTTCGTTAAGTGAGATTGCAATGGCTTCAACACAATATGGTAGTCTTTTAGCTTTTCCAAAATTAACTTGTTGTTTTTGCTTCTCGAAATGTTTCTTTTATGTCTGTCTCTAGTTTATATGAGAAAAAATTGGCAGAGAGGCTTATCTAGCAGCTACTCCTATTTTGCAAAAGTGGATAATGGGGGTAATTGTACATAGATGCTATTACATGAGAGCGCCCATGGCACCTGTTTACAATACAATAGATTTCGTCAGTGACGTGCACCGAATGTGGCTTCCTTGCGACTGATCCCAGTTCCATTTCGAGAAAATCAACCAATTATTCAAGTGAGTAAACACTTCCTCTCTTAAGTGAAAGAAAATAGGTTCAAATTCTGTATTGTTGAAGAGTTGCAAAAAACATTCTAGATTGTCGATGGAAATTGGTTCCAATTCTAAATTGTCAAATATACATAAGGCTTTTCGTTAAATGAGATTGCAATGGCTTCAACACAATAGGAAATGGACATCCGTGTGTTGCAACTCAGTATTTAAGATTAGGTCCGTCTTGGCAGTCTTTTAGCTCTTTTCAAAAACAACTTTTGCTTGTCAAAAAGTTTCTTTTATACCTGTTTCTAGCTTATATGAAACAAATTTGGCAGAGAGGCTTATCTGGCAACTACTCCTATTTTGCAAAAGGGGATAATGGGGGTAATTACACATAGATGCCATTGCATGAGAGCGCCCATGGCACCTGTTTAGAATAAAATGGATTTGGTCAGTGACGTGCCGCCGAATGTGGCTTCTTTGCTGATTATCCCAGTTCCATTTCGAGAAAATCAACCGATTATTCAAGTGTGTAAACACCTGCTCTCTTAAGTGAATGAAAATAGGTTCAAAATCTGGATTGTCGAAGAGTTGCAACAAACATTTTAGATTGTCGATGAAAATTGGTTCCAATTCTAGATTGTCGAATATACATAAGGCTTTTTGTTAAGTGAGATTGCAATGGCTTCAACACAATAAGGAATGGACATACGTGTGTGGCAACTCAATCTTTAACATTAGTTCCGTTTTGGTAGTCTTTTATCTTTTTTCAAAAACAACTTTGGCTTCTCGAAAAGTTTCTTTTATGCCTGTCTCTAGCTTATATGAAACAAATTTGGCAGAGAGGCTTCTCTAGCAGCTATCCTATTTTGCAAAAGTAGATAATGGGGGTAATTGTATATAGATGCCTTTGTATGAGAGCTCCCATGACACCTGTTTGTCATACAATGGATTTGGTTGGTGCCGTGCCACAGAATGTGGCTCCCTTGCGGATGATCCCAGTCCTGTATCGAGGAAATGAACTGATTATTTAAGTGTGTAAACGCTTGCTTTTAAGAGAAAGAAAATAGATTCAAAATCTAGGTTGTTGAAGAGTTGCAAAAAACATTGTAGATTGAGATGAAAATTTGTTCTAATTCTAGATTGTTGAATATACATAAGGCTTTTCGTTAAGTGAGATTGCAATGGCTTCAACACAATATGGAGTGAACATACGTGTGTGACAACTCAATCTTTAACATTAGGTCCGTTTTGGTAGTCTTTTAGCTTTTTTAAAAACAAATTTGGCTTCTCAAAAAGTTTCTTTTATGCCTGTATCTAGCATATATGAAACAAATTTGACAGAGAGGCCTCTCTAGCAGCTACTCCTATTTTGCAAAAGTGGATAATGGGGGTAACTGTGCATCGATGCCTTTGCATGAGAGCGCCCACGGCATCTGTTTAGAATACAATGGATTTAGTTGGTGACGTGCCACTGAATGTGGCTCCTTTGCGGATGATCCCAGTTCCATTTCGAGTAAATGAACCGATTATTCAAGTGAGTAAACACTTGCTCTCTTAAGAGAAAGAAAATATGTTAAAATTCTGAATTGTCGAAGAGTTGCAAAAAATATTTTATATTGTGAATGAAAATTGGTTCCAATTCTAGATTATCGAATATAAATAAGGCTTTTCGTTAAGTGAGATTGCAATGGCTTCAACACAATATGGAATGGACATACGTGCGTGGAACTCAACCTTTAACATTAGTTCCGTTTTGGTAGTCTTTTAGCTTTTTTCAAAAACAACTTTGCCTTCTCAAAAGTTCCTTTTATGCCTGCATCTAGCTTATATGAAACAAATTTGGCAGAGGCTTATCTAGCAGCTACTCCTTTATTGGAAAAGTGGATAATGCGGGTAATTGTACATGGATGCCTTTGCATCAGAGCGCCCATGGCTCCTGCTTAGAATTCAATGGATTTGGACGGTGATGTGCCACTGCATGTGGCTCCCTTACAGATGATCCCAGTTCTGTATCGAGAAAATAAACCGATTATTCAAGTGAGTAAACACTTGCTCTCTTAAGAGAAAGAAAATAGGTTCAAATTCTAGATTGTCGAAGAGTTGCAAAAAACATTGTAGATTGTCGATGAAAATTGGTTCTAATTCTAGATTATCGAATATACATAAGGCTTCTCGTTAAGTGAGATTGCAATGGCTTCAACACAATATGGAATGGACATACGTGTGTGGCCACTCAATCTTTAACATTAGGTCCGTTTTGATAGTTTTTTAGCTTTTTCAAAAACAACTTTGGCTTCTCGAAAAATTTCTTTTACGCCTGTCTCTAGCTTATATGAAACAAATTTGGCAGAGATGCCTCTCTAGTAGCTACTCATATTTTACAAAAGTGTAATTGTACGTGGATGCCTTTACATGAGAGCGCCCATGGCACCTGTTTAGGAATACAATGGATTTGGTCGGTGACGTGCCACTGAATGTGGCTCCCTTGCGGATGATCCCAGTTCTGTATCGAGGAAATGAACCGATTATTCAAGTGAGTAAACACTTGTTGTCTTAAGAGAAAGAAATTAGGTTCAAATTCTGGATTGTCGAAGAGTTACAAAAAACATTGTAGATTATCAATGAAAATTGGTTCTAATTCTAGATTGTCGAATATACATAAGGCTTGTCATTAAGTGAGATTGCAATGGCTTCAACACAATATGGAATGGACATACGTGTGTGGTAACTCAATATTTAACATTAGATCCGTTTTGGTAGTCTTTTAGCTTTTTCCAAAACAACTTTGACTTCTCGAAAAGTTTCATGCCTGTCTTTACCTTATATGAAACAAATTTAGCAGAGATGCCTCTCTAGCAGCTACTCATATTTTGCAAAAGTGGATAATGGGGGGTAACTGTACATAGATGCCTTTGCATGAGAGCGTCCATGGCACCTGTTTAGAATACAATGGACTTGGTTGCTGATGTGCCACTGAATGTGGCTTCCTTGCGGATGGTCCCCGTTCCATTTCGAGGAAATGAATTGATTATTCAAGTGAGTAAACACTTGCTCTCTTAAGAGAAGCAAAATAGGTTCAAAATCTGGATAGTCAAAGAGTTGCAAAAAACATTCTAGATTGTCGATGAAAATTGGTTCCAATTGTAGATTGTCGAATATACATATGGCTTTTCGTTAAGTGAGATTGCAATGTCTTCAACACAATATGAAATGGACAAACCTGCGTGGCAACTCAATCTTTAACATTAGGTCTGTTTTTGTAGTCTTTTAGCTTTTTTCAAAAATAACTTTGGCTTCTCAAAAAGTTTCTTTTATACCTGCATCTAGCTTATATGAAACAAATTTGGCAGACAGGCTTCTGTAGCAGCTACTCCTATTTTGGAAAAGTGGATATTGGGGGCAATTGTACATAGGTACCTTTGCATGATAGCTCGCATGGCACCTGTTGAGAATACCATAAATTCAGTCGTTGACGCGCCACTGAATGTGGCACCCTTTGCAGATGATCCCAGTTTCATATCAAGGAAATGAATCGATTATTCAAGTGAGTAAACACTTGCCCTCTTAAGAGAAAGAAAATAGGTTCAAATTCTGGATTGTCGAAGAGTCACAAAAACATTCTATATTGTGGACCAAAATAGATTCCAATTCTAGATTGTCAAAGATACCAAAGAATTTTCATTAAGTGAGATTACAATGCCTTCGACACAATATGGAATGGACATATGTGTGTGTGGTAACTGAATCTTTGACATTTAGGTACCGTTTGGTAGGGTTTTAGCTTTTGAAAAACAGCTTAGGCTTCTCGAAAAGTGGCTTTTATGGATCTGTCTCTAGCTCATATGAATAATTTTGGCAGAGCAACTTCTCGAGCGTCTATTCCTATTTTTGTAAGAGTGGATAATGTGTGTAATTATACATAGATAACTTTGCATGAGTGCCCATGGCACTTGTTGAGAATACCACGGATTTCGTCAGTGACGAGCTACTGAACGTGGCTCACTTGAGGATGATCCTTGTTCCGTATTGAGGAAATGAACTGATTATTCTTTTGCGTAAACACTTGCCATCTTAAGAGAAACAAATAGGTTCCAATTCTAGAATTCGAAGAAAAATTGTTCCAATTCTATATTGTCGATGATACTTAACGACTACGTTAAGCTATATATGAATGCCTTCGACACAAGATAGAATGCAAACACGTGTGTGGAAACTGAATCTTTGACATTTATGTAACATTAGCTATTTGAAAAAATAGTTTTGGCTTCTCAAAAAGTGGCTTTTATGTCTCTGTCTTGAACTTATTTGAGAATATCTAGCAGAGATTCTTGTCCTGCGTCTTCTCCTATTTTGGGAAACTAGATAATGGGGGTAATTGTACATAGATGGGTATGCATGAGGGTCCCCTCGCACCTGTTGATAGTACCAAGGATTTGGTCAGTGACGTACCATTGAACGTGGCTCCCTGGAGTATGATACTATTTCATATCGAGGAAATGAGTCGATTATTCCAGTGAGAAAATAGTTGCTCTCGTAAGAGAAACAAATAGGTTCCAATTCTAGATTGTCGAAGAAAATTGGTTCCAATTATGTATTGTCGATGATACCTAAGGACTAAGTTAAGCGAGATTGCAAGGCCTTCGACAAAGGATGGAATGGATATACATGTGCGGTAACTGAATCTTTGATATTTAGGTCCCATTTGGTAGTGCTTTAGCTATTTCAAAAAATAGTTTTGGCTTCTCGAAAACTGGCTTTTATGTCTCTGCCTATATTTTATTTGAAAACATTGGCAGAGAGACTTCGCAAGCGTCTTCTCTTATTTTGGAAGACTAGAAAATGGGTGTAATTGTACATAGATGTTGTTGTATGAAAGAGCCCATGGCCTTAGTTGAGAATACCACGGATTTGGTTGGTGACGTGCCAGTGAACATCACTCCCTTGAGGACGATTTCAGTTCCATTTTGAATAAATGAACTGATTATTCGATAGAGGAAACAATTGCTCTCTTAAGATAAAGAAAATAGGTTCCAATTCTAGATTGTTGAAGAGTCGACGTGCCAGTGAACATCACTCCCTTGAGGACGATTTCAGTTCCATTTTGAATAAATGAACTGATTATTCAATAGAGGAAACAATTGCTCTCTTAAGATAAAGAAAATAGGTTCCAATTCTAGATTGTTGAAGAGTCACAAAAACAGTTTGAGATAGTCAAGAAAATTAGTACCAATTCTAGATTGTTGAAGATATATAAGGATTTTCGTTAAGCAAGATTGCAAGTCAAAAGATTGCAAGGCCTTCGACACAATATGGAATGGATATACGTGTATGGTAACTGAATCTTTGGCATTTGGCTCCCGTTTGGTAGTGTTTTAGCTTTTCCAGAAACAACTTTGCTTCTCCAAAAGTGGCTTTCATGGTTATGTCTCTAGCTTTTCTGAAAAAAATTAGTAGAACGACTTCTCCTACAGCTTCTCCTATTTTGTAAGAGTGAGTAATGTGGGTAATTGTACTTAGACGATGTTGCATGAGATAGCCCACGGAACATGTTGCGAATACCACAGTTTAGGTCGGTGACGTGCCACTGAAGGACTTGAGGATGATTCTAGTTCACTATCGAGAAAATGAACAGTTTATTCTAGTGACGAAACACTTGCTCTCTTAAGAGAAACAAACAGATTTCAATTCTAGATTGTCAAAGAAAATTGGTTCCAATTCTATATTGCTGAAGATAGGATTACATTATGCGTCATTGGAAGGCCTTGGACACAAGATGGATTGGGCATACGTATGCGATAATTGAAATTTTGACATTTAGGTCACGTTTGATAGTGCTTCAGCTATTTCAAAAATAGTTTTGGCTTTTTGAAATGTGGCTTTTATATCTCTGTCTCTAGCTTATTTGAAAACATTTGGCAGAGAGACTTTTCCTGCATCTTCTCCTATTTTGGAATACTAGATAATGGGTGTAAGTGTACATTGATGCCATTGTATGAGAGCCTGTGGCCCCTGTTGAGAATACCACGGATTTGGTCGGTGGCGCACCATTGAACGTTGCTCCCTTGAGGATGATTTCGATTCCATTTTGAGGAAATTTACTGAATATTCTAGTGAGGAAACACTTGCTCTTTTAGGGGACAGAAAAAAAGTCCCAATTCCAGATTATCAAAGAGTCGCACAAAAAATCTAGATTGTCGAAGATACATAAGGATTACGTTAAAGAAGATTGCAAGGCCTTCGACATATACAAATGTTATTCTTCACCAGGGTGATGAGTCTTATTCTTCTCTGAACTATTTTCACTGAACTAGTTTTCGGTAAAAATTTAGCTTTTACTGAATGGTCTTAGGAAGAATGTAGGAAAGTCCTAGTAAAAAGTAGATTTTTACCCATAGTTTTCAAAAAAAATACTGAAAATTTGTTCAGTAAAAGCAGCTAGCTATTCTTCACCTAGGATTCTACAGCCAGGCCTATTTGGCAAGAAATAAACTGGTGGAAAACAGAATCTACTGCTCATCCCATCCTCCACCCCCTCTTCATGTCGGTGCCAACAACAAACCTTTGGATTGAAAACAAACACCCCCGCATTTTTTGTGTGTTTCGATCACATTCGTCCCAGCGAGCGAGCTTCTGCTCTACCTGACTGCCTCGACCGCATTCCCATGAACCCCTGCCTGAGCGCCGCCGTGTGCCCCTGCCCCAATGGGACATGCCGCGCGTGCCTGCCCTACGACTCACACCCCGTGCCCCTGCTCCATGCCCTACCATTTGTCGCGCCTGCATCATCCTTAGCCCCACCTCGCCCTGCACCGTGCTGGCCACCACCCCTGCATTTTAAAGGATCAAGTGACCGAGAAAGGAGAGAGCTGAATCAGGCACTTACACTACTAAGCCAAATTCTAACACTTCCTAATTTCTAGCAAGACTAGCAAACAACTCCTAGCAAGAGGTACTAAGCAAGAGTAAAATAAGCTAGAAGACAACCTATCAAGCTAGTAAGCAAGCCGGCACGAGAGCCACCAAAAGAAGCAAGTAAACAACCTATCACTCTACTAAGCAAAAGATAAATGCGGTAAGAGAAGGGTGATAGAGATGCTCAGTAATTTTTCTTAAGGTCTCGAAAGGATGGGGCCTTCCCCTAATCCTTATCGAACCACTCCTGTCGGAGTCTTGGTTCCTCCCGTCGTTTCTGGAATGATGCTCACAAAGGTACGCTTCACTCCCGGAGTGAACACACCGGCACCCTGACTGTAGCAAACAATACCCAAGCGCTAGAGCAAGCCTTCAAAGCTCGGACGCTCACTCTTGGTGTCCCTTTTGAGTGGAGGACTCAAAACTGCGTATAAACTTGATGTCGTCTTCCACAAGTCTTCGGAAGCTCAAACAACAATGCCTAATTGGTCTAGGCTGCCATAGACCAAGAGTAATAAGCCGAAGACACTCCTCTCAACCTCACAAGCTCTAGAAATGTATGAATGCTCTTTGCTACTCTTCACAAGCACTAAGATCTCACTAGATGCTCTCTTGTGCTCTCCTTGATGAACTTTGGTTCTTGACAAATGATCTCCAACTGTTCTAGCTGCGAGCTAACTTCCCAACAGCTTCTCCAACGGTTTAAATAGGCCTCAAGCCCTAAAATAACTGTTAAGAGCCGTTGCCAAAAAAGCTATCTGCTTTCCCAGTCACCGGACTGTCCGGTCACTGGGACCATTGGACTGTCCGGTGACTCTTAGTCTTCATCTGGCTGAAAACATCCTCACTGGAAACCATTCCATATGATACCGGACTGTCTGGTGAACTTCTCGTTTGGTCTTCCAGATACACCTCTTCTGAACACCATCTTTTGGGCTCACCGGACAGTCTGGTCACTGAAACGACGAACTGTCCGGTGACTCTTCCTGTCGACTCCAGAGAGCATCTCTCTCTAGACTTCGAGCTCCTGCTCTCACCGGACTGTTCGGTGACACCTGTTGGACTGTCCGATGACCTTCTGTCCTCAGCTTTCAGAAAACATCTTATCTGGACTCCTGGCTTCGACCCTCGTCGGACTGTCCGGTAACCTCATTGGACTGTCCTGTGATTCAGTTGCTACTGAAACATGACTTCCTCAAGATCTTCATGCTTTTCACTGCAACTCTTGACATCTTCAAGCTTTCACTGATCACTCAAGTGCCTCAGAGAACCTAGGGCATCCACACACCTTAATTCTTGTATATGAGAATGTATGAATCATAGTCTTTGAGCCGCGTAAGTAGATTTAACCTTAGATCTCAAAAGATTGTGATTCAATGGCATGAAGCTCACAATTGCTATCAAGGAGTCTAGGGGCAATCAACTTATATTGCTTATGAGTAACTCTCTCTAGACCTGTGCTTGACATCGAGACACTAGATGCAATGCATGAAATGTGCATGAAAGCATAACAACAAAAATAAAGGATGCATGCTTATGATGAAGAAGTACTAGAAAAGAATTACCCTCATCACATTGAAATCCCCTCGCAAGCTTACTCACAATGATCCTCATCTCCTAGATTTGGGCACCCCATAAACATTCTTCCCAAGCTCTCTATGATCATTGCTATCTTGAAAGGGTTAGGTGATGGTCCTACAAAACAAGGAGAACAACAAAAATAAAGCAATCACAAGCAAACAAGTATATACAAGGAAATGCTAAGCTTTGGAGGTTACTCAAGTGAAGTCCAAAAGATCAATGATGTTGAGCTCTCCTCTTAGCCTGTTGAAGTTCTTCTCATCAACAGGCATCGTGAATATGTCAGCCAATTGATCATTTGTCCTCACACTAATAAGTTCAATATCTTTCTTAGTCACATGATCCCTTATGAAATGATGCTTGACCTCAATATGTTTGGCATGCCCATGATCACCCTTATGAAGAGCCATATTGATTGCACTCTCACTATCATAATATAGAGGAATTTGATTATATGCCAACTCTTAGTCCATGAGAGTTTGCTTTATATAGAGAAGTTGAGCACAACAAGCATCAGCTGCCATATATTTCGCTTCGACCATTGAGACAGCCACGGCATTTTGCTTCTTAGAGCTCTAAGCAACCAATGATCTCCTAAGAAATTGACATCCACCGGAGGTGCTCTTTCTACTCACTTTGCATCCGACGAAGTTTGAGTCGGAATAGCCAACAAGATCAAAGCCTCCATCTTTTGGATACCAAAAGCCCATAGTTGGTGTATACTTTAGGTAGCTAAGAATCTTTTTTACAGCACTTAAATGAGATTCTTTAGGGTTAGCTTGATAACAAGCACATAAACATACACTAAACATAATATTCGGGCGAGAGGTGGTAAGATATAATAGAGAACCAATCATTGATTGATAAAGCTATTTATCAACTGGTTTACCACTCTCATCCGGGCCAAGAATACCATTTGTGGCCATTGGAGTCTTGATTGGCTTTGAATCCTCTATTCCAAAGAGCTTGAGTAGATCTCTTGTGTATTCTCTTGATAGATGAATGTTTCATCTTTCATTTGCTTAACTTGAAATCCGAGGAACAAGTGAAGCTCTCCTACCATAGACATCTCAAATTCTTTGACCATTAGATCACGAAATTCGGCGTTATAAGCCTCATTAGTAGAACCAAAGATAATTTCTTCCACATATATTTGACAAATAAAGAGATCATCATCAACGTGTTTAGTAAAGAGAGTGTTATAAATACTCCCTATCTTGAAGCCTTTGTCAGTGAGGAAATCTCTTAGCCGCTCATACCACACCCTTGGTGCTTGCTTGAGTCCATACAACGCCTTCTTCAACTTGAAGACGTGATCGAGATGCTTGGGATCCTCGAAGCTGGGTGGTTGCTCAACATAAACCTGCTCATTAATATAGCTGTTAAGAAATACGCACTTCACATCCATTTGATATAATTTGAAGTTAAAATGTGAAGCATAAGCGAGCAAGGTTCGAATTGACTCAAGTCAAGCCATGGGGCAAAAGTTTCATCGAAGTTCACCCCCTCAACTTGAGAGTAACCCTTGGTCACGAGTCTTGCTTTGTTCTTCACGACATTTCCGTTGTCATCTTGCTTGTTCTTGAAGACCCACTTGACACCAATGATGTTCTTGTGCTTCGGCTCTTCACCAATTTTCAAACTTGATTTCTGTCACAGTTATTGAGCTCTATCAAAGACACAAAAGAGAAATTCTCACAAGCAATGTTAGCCGTATCATCATTAGTATCATTAGTATAGTTAGGCTTATCTTGGTTTTTCCTTGTCTTTAACCCTTGAGAGGGACACCCAATAATCAAGTCACTTCTGTGATCTCAAGAAATGGGTTTGCGCCTCTTTGGAGCCTCTTGTGGTGGTGGAGCTTGCGGCGGAGAGACATCTTGTGCATCTTGTATGGCTTGCTCTTTGGAGATGATGGTGTCTTGTAGACGAAGCGAAGAGCTGCAATCTTCTTCAATTTTTGATGTCATTGTTGGGCAAGGTGGTGTAGCACTTGTTGTAGATGATCTTTGGTTTCTCGGGGTAGTAGGCTCTTGAGGTAGCTCTCTCAGTGCTTGTACACTTGATGATTCTTGCACTTGATTTGTTAATGTAGTGATCTCATATTGAGTCGTGGAGGAGTCTTCTGGTGGAGGTGTAAAAGAGTCATCTTCTCTTGGTAGGACTTGTCCTATGGGCATCTTCTGCATCGCCTTCTCCAAAGGTTCATCATCATCTACATCACAACTATAAGATTCTTTTTTCTCTTAAAAACCATTAATTTCATCAAATTGCACATCACATGATTCCTCAACAAATTCGGTAGTTGCATTGAAAACACGATAAGCTTTAGAGCTACCGGAATAACCAACAAGAAAGCCAATGTTGGTCCTCTTCTCAAACTTGCCTAGCCTCTTTCTCTTCTTAAAGATATAGCATTTACACCCAAAGACCCGGAAGTAGGCCACATTAGGTTTTCTTCCCAGCAATAGCTCTTAAGGGATCTTCTTCAAGAGGTGATGTAGATAAACACGGTTTGAAGTATAGCATGCTGTGTGTAACATCCCGAATTCTCGAGTTAATAAAGTGGCATTTTTTCCCCAATTTTCGTTCCAATTTAATTGTCTGTCTCAATATTTCGTTCTGTTCGAAAAATCTTTCGTACCAAATTTCGTTTCGTTCAATTCCGAAATCCGTTCGTCTAAATTAATCCGGTGCCGAAATAATTTAGTCCGCGTAATTTTTACGTTTGACTAAAATTATTTTCCGGAATTTCCCAAATTAATTTTCGGGTCTCTAAATATTTCTTCAAATTAATTTCTGCAGCCTTCCTAATTGTTTCACGTTTTTCAATCAATTTCCAGAATTATTTCTAACCCTACCCATTTTCACCCTCCTATAAATATCCTCTAACCCTAGTCCCCTTTTTTCCCCTCCTCATTTCTCAGAAATCCTCGCAACTGCTCCTTCCTTGCGCCGCCTCTCTCCTCGATCTGCTCACCTCGGCTCCCGCATCGTCCGCCTGTTCGTCGCGGCGACTTTGCTGGACCCCGCGTCGATCCACCGGTTCAAGCCTCGTCGCGCGTCTTCGATTCCTGCGTCAAGTCCCCGAGCCGCGTCGCCAGCAGT
>BCLF01000176.1:28233-47405 GCA_001602275.1 Zoysia japonica | reverse complement strand
AATGACGCCAGTTAAAGCTTGTGGACGGGTCTTGTGTGTTTGTCGGGACTACGACGGTAGTTCCCGATGACGCTTCTCGTGGGTCCAGGTGCATAACCTCTGCAGAGTTTTAGTCGATGCGCATTGCCATGTCCTTTTGGAAGGACACCCCCTGAGTTGTGCTCCTCGTTGAGTAGTTTTGTTTTTCCTTCCTCCTCTCCTTTTCTAAATGTTTTCGACTCCGGCCTTTGAGCTGTGGCCGAGTGTGGAGATTACATCGGCATTAAAATGAACCTCCGTCCGAGATAACGGAGATCTCTACGGGGCAAGATAATAAAATTTGACAAGTTTGAAAATAAAGCTTTCTTGCATACTTTAAATAAAATAAAATGTTTTAAACTTGCATTTAGCACTTGAGCCATGCCTTTATCCTTGAAACCATTTGCATGCATACATTGTTGTTAGGTAGTACGCGGTTTGCTGAGTATTCGTACTCACGGCTTTCTAATTTGTTGTTTTCAGAGGATACTCTCAGCTTCGACTTCGACTACGTCTCTGACGGCCCGTGACGTCCGCTCCTGCGCTCAGGCTAGCCTGTGTGGAGGAGGTTCGCTACTGCTGCCACGTTGATGCTTCCGCTGTTGCTTTTGTCGGATTCACGATAGTGATATATCTGCTCTGATATATTTCCGGCCTGCGTGCCGATGGACCCCTTTGGAGGATTTTATTCTAATAATTACACTCTGATCTACTATTTTCTAATTTGTTTCTTGATTAATATTTCTGTTATTGTTTCTTGATTGATCGTTTGTGAAATCGTGATTGCCAAACTCCTGGGATTGGCAATGTCACGTGAGATCGGGACTTATCGAAAGGTAAGTGAAATCCCGGTCGTTACACTGTGTTGATAGCTTCAGCCCAAAACCTCTCTGGAGTCCCATACTCATCCAACATAGCTCTAGCAAGCGTGATGAGAGTCTGATTTTTCCTCCTCAAAACACCATTTTGCTCCGAGGTGTAAGTAACCGAGAACTCATGCTTGATGCCAAGATCATCACAATATTCTTCAATGATAGAGTTTTTGAACTCCGTCCCATTATCACTTCTAACCTTCTTGATCTTAGCTTCGAATTTATTTTGAGCTCTCTTTGCAAAATTCGTGAAGTTAGTGATGGCTTGAGCTTTGTCTCCTAGAAAAATGGTCCATGCATACTGAGAGAAGTCATCAACAATCACCATGCAATAGATGTTTCCTCCAAGACTCTTGTAAGCTGTTGGTCCAAATAGATCAATATGAAGAAGCTCTAGAGGTCTTGTTGTGGACATTATGGTCTTGCAAGGATGAAGAGTGGCAACTTGCTTTCCCGTTTGACATATGCACTACACAACTTCAAAGGTGACATCAACTTGCTTTCCCGTTTGACATATGCACTACACAACTTCAAAGGTGACATCTTGAATTCCAAGAATTAAGCCCTTCTTGGTGACTTTCTTCAATTGCCCATTCCAATATGAGCTAGGCTCCTATGTCACAACCATACTTTGGAGGACTTGGCAATAAGACAAGTTCGTGGCCAACTTTATTTGAAGAGAAATTCACAATATAGAGATTGTTGTGATGAAAACCATTGAATGTGAGGCCCAATTACTTGTTGATCAATTCAGCACCTTTGTTATTGAAGAAGCATGTGAAGCAAAGATCACACAACTGGGCAACCGAGAGGTACAAGTCATTAGAGATGGCGACTTTAACCAATCCCTTGATTCTTCCTTTGAAATTATCTCCAAATGTCACCTTGTCCTTGTCCTCATCTTCTTTGATGGTGGTGAACATCTTATGATTGCTAGTCATATGTTGAGTGCAATCACTATTAAGAACCCAATGTTTGTCACCATTCTTGTAGTTCACCTTACTAGAAGCCATGAGACAAGAGGTGTTTAGTATCCAAAATATTGCTTGATTCATTCATATTAACCTCAACAACAAGAGCAACTTCTTTAGATAACCTTTGTTCCTTAGAGTGCTTGAGATGATTCTTTCATGTGTCAACTTTCTTCTTGTTTGCTTTATCAATAGTGATATGATGCTTCTCATAGGAGTTGATCCAACCTACAAGCTTGTCAATGCGAATGCACAAATCTTTTGGAGCTTTATTAGGCAAGACAATGATACTATCATACTCATCACATAGAACAATATAAGAATCTTCTAACAAACTACTAGCAATAGCATTATCATCAAGAAGTAAATGAGAGCTAGTAGGAGTAGAGTCGTTGCAAACCGATGGATCAAGAGTGTGATGAGCATGTACTCCAATGATCTCACTTGAGATGGAAGCATGTAGATTATCCTTGTTTGATGAAGCTTCATGAGAGAAAATATCACTAGCATCCTTAATGGATTCTTCATGAGAAATTTTGAGTGCTCCTTCAAAGGAATTGATCTTTTCAAAAAGATCATGCAATCATAGCATGGAAGCACATATAGTTTCACTATCAAGAGTTCCAAAGTGAGTGTAAGCATCTATGAGCTCAAGATAGATAGTATTTTCAATCATTATAGCACTTAAGAGTTGCCAGATGAAGATATTAAAGAGTTGTTCATGTTAGCACTCAAATTCTCCAGTGTGGCGTACAAGTAGCTTAACAAGCGATTCTTCCATGAGCCACTACCGGACCCCAATGAAGAACTTGTCTCCATCATTCTCGATCACTTCTTAAAGGAGGTTAAGCCTTAATTTGAGCACTTGGCTTTGATACCACTTGAAAAGATCTAAGTGACGGAGAAGGGGGTTGAATCGGGCACTTACACTACTAAGCCAAATTCTAACTCTTCCTAATTTCTAGCAAGACTAGCAAACAACTCCTAGCAAGCAAAGACTAAGCAAGAGTCAAACAAGCTAGAAGACAACCTATCAAGCTAGTAAGCAAGCCGGCACAAGAGCCACCAAGAGAAGCAAGTACACAACCTGCCACTCTACTAAGCAAAAGATAAATGCTGTAAGTAAAGAGAAGGGTGATAGAGATGCTCAGCGATTTTTTTTAGTCTCGAAAGGATGGCGCCTTCCTCCCGTCATTCCTAAAACGATGCTCACAAGGGTACGCTTCGACACCAGCGTTTCAGCTGTAGCAAATAATACCCAAGCGCTAGAGCAAGTCTCCAAGGCTCGGGCGCTCACTCCTGGTGTTTCTTTCGAGTGAAAGACTCAGAACCGCGTACAAACTTGATTTCGTCTTCCACAAGTCTTCAAAAGCTCGAACAACGACGCCTAACCGGCCTAGGCTCCCATAGACTAAGAGTAACAAGCCAAAGACACTCCTCTCAGCCTCATAAGCTCTAGAAATGTATGCATGCTCTTTGCTACTCTTCACAAGCACTCAAGATCTCACTAGATGCTCTCTTGCGCTCTCCTTGGTGAACTTTGCCTCTTGACAATTAATCTCCAACTGTTCTAGCTGCGAGCTAACTCTACAACAGCTCCCCCAACGATTTAAATAGGCGCCAAGCCCTAATATAACTGTTAACAGCCATTGTCAAAAAGCTATATGCTTTTTGCAGTCACCGAACTGTCCGGTCACTGGGACCACCAAAATGTCCGGTGACTCCTGGTCTTCATCTCGTTGAAAACATCCTCTCTGGAATCCATTCTATGTGACACCAGACTGTCTGGTTCATACCATCACCGTACTGTCCGGTAAACTTCTCATTTGGATTTCCAGAGACACCACTTCTGAACACCAGCTTCTAGGCTCACCGGACTGTCCGATCACTGAAACAACGGATCTTTCTGTTGACTCCAGAGAGCACCTCTCTCTGGACTTCGAGCTCCTGCTCTCACCGGACTGTCAGGTGACACTTGTCAGACTGTCCGGTGACCGTCTATCCTCAGCTTCCAGAAAACATCTTCTTTGGACTCCTAGCTTCGACCCTCACCGGAATGTCCGGTGACCTCGTCGGACTGTCCGGTGAGTCAGCTGCTACTGAAACTTGACTTCCTCAAGATCTTAATGCTTCTCGCTGCAATGCTTCTCGCTGCAACTCTTGACATCTTCAAGCTTCCAACGATCACTCAAGTGCCTTAGAGAATCTAGAGCATCCACATACCTGAATTCTTATAAAACCGAGACGAGTGACCCAACCCCTCTTAATAGTACCAGTGTTTCCTGTAGACTTTAAGGCAAAAAAACTAAGCCACACATGGCTCTAGATCATCCTTAGCCTTGGACCAGCTCCTTCCTCGAAAACACTCCGGGTACTCGAACATCCTTGAAGCAACCAACTCATATAAGTGGAGAATAGTGTTGATAACTCTGCATCCAACAAGTTAGTTTATAGTTCTCATTCAATCATCAAAATCATTCATACCTTTGAGGGGCTTCAATGGTCATGAAGCTAACACCATTAATGAATGATGGTTGGCTTTTATGGATGTACAAGTAGATAGATATCTTTTTCCATTAATATTGTTGATCCACAAAATGTAAAATTGTTGGTTCAGCCTAAACAAACTGATACAACTAGAGGCAAGAATGTGATCATCGGTGAAGAAAGGCATAAAAATACAAATATAAAACTTTAAGGGAAGTATTAGAAAAGTGTTCTGATGGTAAATAGTGTCTCAAAATCACTATCAAAGCCTCTTGACATTTTTTGGGGGCGGGGGGGGGGGCTAAAAAGACTTAAAATTTGGTTGATCGTGCTGCCCAGGGAAAACCAAAAGTTTCGGTTTTGGTCAGGCCAAAAAATACTCAAACCAAAGAATCCTGAGTTAGAAAAGTGGAAATAAATGAGCCAAAGGTGAAAAACAGATAGGTAAACTTTAAACCTACCTTTGATTACCTTTTATAAAAATATATGAATAAAAAAACCGTTTACAAGGATCAGTCAACAGGTTATGCAAGGTCACCTCTAGAAAATGACTGATCAAATTCTCATCGATTAGATCTTGTCAATAAAGTGGTGAGGATTGGAAGCATAGATGTGATTATTAAAGAACCATCCAAAGGACTGATTATTATAGATGATTGTATCAATTCAAAACCCACTCCTATAGCCTATGAGTCATAAAGATAGTAGTAGATGCTTTCTTGATAAATGTTTTCAGCCAAGGTGGTGTCCCTCTGGCTTAACTCAAACTCAAAAGAGGAGCTTACAAAGATTGCACAATCAAGAGAATAAAGATCAAGATTCTAAGCATGTAAATGATGTCCCAACAAAACAGTGTTGTCAATGTCTCTCATCCATAAAGAAAGAGTGGAGGCCAAAGCTACTATGTTCAACTCCAAGTTAAACAATACTAGGAGCCGATAAAGGGTTATCACCCTTAGAACAAAATATGGCCCATGCATTCATCATCCTCAGTTAATTTTGGTCACTAGGATATTTTTGGCACGCAAACTTTGCCAAATTGTGGGGCATATGTTGACGACCAAAATTTGCATTCAGGAAAAGTGAAAATTCTGGTTTTCTAAACCGAAAGTCTTGGCAGACCAAATATGGGACAAAATTTCTAAAATTCGATCCAGTATAGCTATTTCATAAAAATTGTTTTTAGACATGTTTTGTAGGCTATGGGAGATATTTTTTAAGATTTTGGCTAAGTTATACTAAAGATATAAAAAAGTGGTTGAAAAGACATAAAGATGAAGACAAATTACTGATTCAGAGGTTATAAGATTAGCCCTCGACGAGAAGATTGAAATGGATATATAGATGACCTAATTTGGAGCCCGAACGAAGAATTTAGTTTTACCAAATTTTGTCCCTGAGGAAACCGGTAGTTCTAATTTCAGTCTCGAAAATTCCTATTTATTCTAAATAAGAGATAAGAGATGACTCTGTTGCAGATTTTGTTAGGGTTTCATCCCCCCGTAGAATAAGTCCAACCCCCTTTATATAAAGAGAGGCTCACGATCAATTGAGGGCATCCATAATCATCCAAACTCAATGTACCTTTGTTTTTTTTTATCTCCAAACCCTATCTATTTTTCCAACCCTAATTTCAATTCTTGTCTCACCCGGTCTGTCATGAAGGTGATCTAATTAGTCTGCTGAGCCTAGATCAACTCTAAAAAGCTTTTGTTCCGACGGGGTCCCTCCTAAGCTTGAGATTCTAGTTGCTGCAGTAAATCTTAGTTTCGCAAAGCAGAACTTCAGTTTTTCACTAGCAGAGCTAGCCCCGAGCGTCCTGCCTGCGGTGCAGGGTTGCTTACTCGTGTGGAATGGCGTTTATAGGAGTCAACACCCTGTCACCATATTCACAATATACCAGATGGATCTGACCATGTAACAATCAAAGATGTTGTATGGATCGATTCATTTTGATTACAGAAGTTGCACTGCATTATGCCTTTCCGCTTATGTTTGATTTGCCCTTAGTAAGGATAATCTAATTTTGATTTTCAGTGAAAGTTTGATTTTACAAAATCTTTTAAGGCTTAGGTGGCTATAGGAAAGCAGCATCCTGTAGTACATTTATGATGGCTCCTAGCGTTACTAGAAATTGAATTCCACATTCCATGGCTAATATAAAAAAGTCATGTTATTCACTTGCACTACAATGGGTCTTTTCGTTGGTGCTACTAACGGCTGTGCTGCACAGCAATCCACAGCAGTTACGTGCAGCCGCAGCGGATTGGTACAAATCATCTGAACTCTGTAGTTACAACCGAACAGCTGTGCTGCACAGCAGCAGCTAAAAAACGCCGTCAGAAGCACAAACAAACACGCCCAATGTCAGTTTAATTAAAATATTTGGTGCTCGATCAACGCTATTTCCTCAGCCAGCCCCACATCAATTATTTTTGCCACGATGACTACATAAAAGGCTTGAATTATATTTCGAGTAATTTGATCCCTAGTCCATAACCAATATACTTTGATGGTATTTTCCAGAATTCCGGAACTTCTGGTTACACATATGTATCTAATTTTACTGAATTTCATGTTGCAAAGGATGTACAAATAAATATTATGGTAAAAAACAATGATTGATTAGCATCTACACAACCGATATTACAACGGATCATAAAGAAACTGATACGATGTGGATTTAGTAGGTAGCACTTGCAGTAATCAGTGTGTCCATAAAGGTGCAAAAAAGCAGGTATTCAAGAAATTGAGCTTCAGTTGGATACGAAAATAAATTTCTTTATAATAACAGCAATATTGCCAATTTTCCCTGTTCAAGTAACACGTACAGTCGCATTAAAGGACACGCACTCCGATCCAAGCCTTCCACCACGGCTTTGAAAAATCCAACAACTTGTCATTTCCTTTGCTAGTATCTTGAAGGAAGGATGACCGCCAGGACAACGACCACGCCAAACATGAGGATGGCGAGCGCGTTGAAGTTGATGACAAACGCTTCGCTTGGAAAGTCACCGGTGGGGAAGATGAACCTTGCCAGGCCGGTCTCGACGGTGCAGATAGCCATGAGGAAGATGACAATGCCGAAGAAGATATGCCATGGCGCATAGTCCGCCCTCATTGTCATCATGGCCCCGGGAAAGACGAAGTACACAAATGCCACCAGCCACTACAGAATAGAAAAACGATCTCAATGTCACATGAAATTAAGTTACAAGTAGAGCGTAAAATCAGCCAACGTCGCACAGATGCTTCATGTGTGCAGTTGTGTCTGTGCATTAGCATGCACTTGAACCCGCCAATTCCAGTCGATTTGTAAGGGTATGAAGTTTCGAACTTGTTTGCCCCCTAAAAAATTATCCTAAACCCAGCTGTATCTGGGAACTTTATGCAATCTTCAATCCTACATCTCACGTTTAACTAACTATGTGACCGATTGCAAATTTGACCCAAATTTAAAATATATTGGAATATATTTAGAGGAGCTGTTGTAGGAGGTAATTAAAATAGCACTAAATTTTAGAGTTATTTTTTGGGGTGCTGGAGATACTCTTACTCCCTCCATCTCAAAATAAATATCTTTTTTATTTTTACAAATCGCGTTTGACTATTTATCTTATTTATTAAATTTTTGAAAATATTATTTATTTTCTTGTAAATTGGTTTTTGTTAGAAATAGTTTATGCATGTTTTGTTTATTTTTATATTTACAAAAAGATATGTATAAGATGAATGATCAAACATAATTTTTAAAAGTCAAAATGACACTTATTTTGGGAAAAAAGAGTATACACCAAGAAATTATATTTTAGGTGATCCTCTCCACGATGTGAAGCCACAGTGATGTTTCATGTAGTTGCAGGTTATTAGTATGTGTGGGATATGTTGTTGTGTGTGTTGCACCAGCAAATACCGCTCCATCCGTTTTTAAATTGTTGTTATATTGGTTTTTAATATTAATTTTAACTATTTATTTAATTTAAAATTTATATATACTATATATTTTATTATAATGTACTTTATTATTAAAGTTATTTGAATTACGACTTATATTTTATATATTTGAACTAAATTTTTTAATAAAATAAATGATCAAAGATGATGTTTAAAATCAACGCTAAAAAAATACTCAGTAAGAGAAATAAAAAATGATCAGTGGTCTACAACTTTTTTGTGAATAAAGAATAAGCCGGCCCTACATAGTTGTACTCACCTGAAGGGCGTAGAGAGCTATGGTGGCGATCCCGAGCCACGAGTGCACGGAGTGGAGGTCCGGGAGGCCGGCGTCGCGGTGGAACTTGAAGGAGGCGTAGAGGCCGACGGCGGCGAAGGCGAGGGCGACAAGGTGCAACAGCAGGTGCACCGCCTTCTTGGCCTCCCTCGGTCCCAGGACGATCCTGTACGCCAACACCGCTGCGAGCATGACGCCAAACACTATCTCATCAGATTCCGTTGCCTCTGCCACTTATTTTTTATGACGATTTTTTCAGTTAATTAAGTACCTTCTCCAGTGCAGATGACAAAGCCAATCACCATGAACAGGGGGTGCGCCTGCGAAATTGAAATGAAACATTACTGCCTACCCGCTTCTTTTAAAATTATTAGCTATATATACGCGCATCTAGAACATGTCGTGAGATTGAATAGTTCTGGTATTCTTACACGCTCAAAGCCCTGCATTGCAGATTAATTACCGTGTAGACCCCGACCGGGTTGGAGGACATCTCCCACGAGACGCCGCCCCGGAAGTGCAGCACCCAGACGAGCGTCAGAGTGAGCACGGCGGCGGCCAACAGCTGCGCCATGACCACCATCGGCAGCGCGGTCAGCCGGAAGCTCGCGCTGCTCTTCACCGGCATTATTACGGCTCGTCGTCGCCCTCCACCAGACCTGGTAGTCGTGCTCCTCCTGCGCGCCGGCGGCACGACAGCTACCACCACCACAGCCGGCTGCCTCCGCGCGCTGCTGCCCCCTCCGGTGCGCGATGGCATCGGGCGGTGGGTATGGGTTAAATGCTGGGTTCGGTGAAGGGTCCAAGACGAGTTTATGAAAGACACCGCCAAGACCAGGATGGGAAAATCGGAGGGAAGAAATGGCTGCACTTTGGAGTGTAGTGCAGTGCATGGTTCTGTATCCGTTTGGGTTTAACGAAGCTAGTTGTCCAGGTGTTCAGGCGGCAGAGAAATGGTCGTGTTCGTCTTGAGGGTAAAAATGAGAGACGACAACAAGTAGTAGACAAAAAGTCGGGCCGAGTCAAAATGTTGCCGTCCAATAGATATCGAGGTTCTTCCATTCTAAAAACAGTTAACAAAGCGCGTGCTAGTATAGCTTCCGATCGATCACCAGCTGGCAGAGCTCCAGTTTTCTATGATCTTTGGACAAACAGAGTGAAGATTTTTTATTCAGTCCTCATTATTTGATTTCTCATTCATGACGTATGGCCGCCATGTATAAAGTTGTACAGTATAGGACAACTCAGATTAGCTAGTAACTCCAAATCCTTATCCCTACATAATCGTAACTTAATTGCTAATTAAGCCTCATTTTATGGTTGTTTACTTGTGTACTGCTACACTGTCAGTCAGAAATATTTGTTATTTCTACTGTAGTTTTTAATGTAGTAGATTTTAAAAAGATATTTTATTGTGTTTTAACGTGGTTATTTTATTTTTTTGAAAATCCTTGAAATATCAAACTGAGCCTAAGCAACATGCAGCCGACCATGTCTTGTTAGTTTTAAGAATTTTTCAGCAAATAGATAGTGGGCTCATACTAAGAGTCATGGTGGTCATACCGAAGGCCATAAAAGTTACTTCTAAACATCTATATAGGCATCCTTTGTACTCACATAAAAAACGATGAGAAATGAGAAAGAGATCCAAAGTTTCACCTATATCAATATTCATACGTCTTGTCTCAGAGATAATGAGAAGAGAAACGGTTCTACGAACATCTTCTCACATTTTTTTCTTAGTATCGGGTGGGAATGGATCTCCATGAATGTATGATGAAGATTATTCTTAACACGTTATCAACACTTTTGCTCTCTTCTAGGTGAATCATTCTTTATCTGTTGAATTGAGATTTTATTTATTCCTCGATGCTGACCCTATGTTGGTTCTTGTTTCTGATCTGAATCGCATGTCAAATCTACGCTGAGGCTCCTCACGGACGGCAACGACAACGGGAGCAGGCTCTCCATTGTCTCATGAATATTGCATCAACTCAAGCATCAACTCAAGCACCAAGAGGATTCGGCTTCTATCACCTCCTGTCACGAATCTTCACGCGTTTGATCCATGCACCATCAAGCTGGCAGTTCAATGGCTCAGTCAAACTGCCCTACGCAGCAGGCGTCGCACCAAAACTCGGAAGACGGTTGGTTAATTTCTTCAATCTACTAATTAAATCCTACAAATTAATCCAATTTAGTAGTAGATCCCAAGCCAGCACCTGTTCTCTTTTTCTTAATGCTTTTGGATGTGTCATTGTATTGGTTGCCCCTGGCCCCAAGCGCTCGAAGCCGCTAGCTGCCATTGTGCCGCACCAAGGCTCTAGCACTCTTCACGGCTTGATTGCCAATGGCCGCCTGGCCATCTATTTTTTTTTTTTCCCTACCACACAACAGCAACTCATTCATGTGCATGTGCGAGGTCGCTCATGGAGAGGAGACATGCATAGACATTTCGGCTTGGCGTGGAATTAATTCCAACGTTTTCTCTCTTTGCCTGGCTAGTTTAGTGCACGGGCGGCTAAGCTGGGACGTGATGGGGGGTGTTGCGTGAGCAGCTGCAACGGGGCGCAGTGGTTGGGGGCAGTTTGTAAGGGGCCAGGCGGGGGCCGGCCAGAGTGTTGCGTCGGCGGCTGGGAGAAAGCGGTGGCTGAAGCGGGTAAAGGAAGTACTCCCTTTAGGATCACTGGTTCTAATGCCCTATTAACTCAAAAAATAATAAATCAAGAAAACATATTTACACTATAAAAAAATATTTTTACAAGCGGTTCTAAAGACATCTTTACAGGCGGAATTTCAATCCGCTGCTATTTTATAACCTATAAAAATAGACCAATTCTTTAGACGAAAATTAAAAACCGCCTTTATTAAAAAGCTAATCCAGACGGTTGTCGTTACCAGCCGCCTGCATTAGGCCTCTATAATGCAGGCGAAACCTAATGACAACCGTCTGCATTAGATGCAGACGGCCAGTTCTGTAAACCGTCTATTTTATAGTGTGCAATGCAGGCGTCAGCTTACATGAGCCGTTGGCATTATCAGCTGCATGCATTACTATTTTAAAATTAATTTAAAACATAATAATAGTTATTATTATATAGGTTAAAAATATAAATTGCACTCAGATTTAACACATAACTTAGCTAAAACAAAAATATTATATAGACAAATCAAAATTTCAATAAATAAAAGTATATTACAAAACACAATAAGAGTGATTTAACATTTACATTATCAAACATCATCTAAATCATCTAAAATAGTCTAAGCATATCATGCCAAAAAAGATAGTTCGATAACTCGTTGTCTTTATTTCTATAAAATTCACCCTTCTAATGGTTAGAATTGAAACTGGTACGAAAATTTTCCATTCACACCACCACGCGACCCCGCTAGCACGCTTGCTCGACCGCCAACTCGCCGCCTTGTCAGGCGCCTCAGCTGCGCCACCACCACCATCCAGAGCTGCGCTGTTACTGATGCTTCGCGCTGGCTGCTCGGACGAGGTCGATGAGCGGCGGAATGCAGAGAGGCGTCATCTCACGCCATAGAGACAGTGACAGGCGAGGGATGCTTGGCGGCCGCGGAGGCGGCGGAGGGCCACAGGGCCAGGGAGGTGGCTGCCGAGTTCCTCTGCACACGCATTGAAAAATGATGCAGGGAGATGATAAGACCGTACAGGGGTGGGCTCCATGGTCCTTTCCCTGTCCCTGTCAACCATCCCGCCGAACAAAGAAAAAAAGCATGTTATATGTTGGTTTTATGTCCTAATTTGAGCTGTACTTATATAATGTGTTAAATTGTGTACTGTTAGACTTTTTTGTGCGTTACATGGTATGAATATTATCACTTGTATGAATTTATTTTTTGATGGCATATATATTATTACATTTTCGATTTACATTCCGATTACCGACTATTTTCGATGTATTACCGTTCAGATTGTTTCGTTTGTAGAACTCTGTATTTTCCGTTCGTTTTCGTTTTTGGCTTCTCCATTTTCGTTTCTCTCCGGTCTTTAAAATGTGAAAATGAAAATGGTAGAGCATTTTTTCGACCGTTTCTGACCGTTTTCAGCGCTACTGATGGCAAATCTCACCGAATGAAGTAACACATATCACTTCGGACGTTTTCAACACCATTACACGCCATATCTTTTTCCCAAGGTCACTCATAATCGATATTAGAATGCTGTAAATGAACAAATATAAAAAGCACATAATATTGACATAAAAGAAATTAAGTACAAATGGTTAACAAATATAAAAAGTTTTCTTACATCTTCACTATTCACTTTTATAGTAAACTGTGATCCGAAGATACTCGCATACATAATATCCACAAAATACGGAGCCAAGTGGTTGCTTATGACACTAGAAAAAATAAGCTAAATTAGTTAAAAATTTGTAACCGGATAGAAAAAATATATTTTTATTTGTGTTACCAGATAGTTGGTTCGCAGAGTTAGTTTTTCCTTGCCATCAAAATAGATCCCACCGAGATTAATATAGAACAAATAAGCACTACATATATGAAACAAGCATTTAAAAATTATAATGAATGCAATATAATGAGTATTCCATAAACAATACATATAAAATGCACATATTTATTTAAAATCTTGATGAAGTCTTTGTAACTGGAGTTTGAATAATCGAGTGAGTCAAGTACCACTCCCTTGACCTCTCTCGGTTGTATAAAGAAACTATAATGGTCATTGTACCCACAAAGAAAAGTGTTAAGTTTAATTAACTAAACAAAATAAGATGTGCGTAGTAATGAAACTTACTTAAAATTATAAGGGGCCAATATGTCAGTCTTGTCATCATTGACAAAGTTATGCATCTCTCTTCCTATATAAGCAGTCACTTCTAACATTCTGTTAAGAGTCATTTCTTTATTTCATTGCATTGAAATCCTTCTTTGTCATATTTTTGTGTGCTGATTTTTTATCTAGATTCACGGTAAAATTGACCTGAGAAATCCTTGTTGGATCGAGGACCCCCGATTTCAATCTCTTTATTTTTTATCACCCAAATATACCATCCTGCATATTAAATCCACTAGTGATTAGTGAACATGTTGAATGTTAACAAATGTAAACTTGATAGATTATATGAAAGAATTGACTTACAGGCACCACACAACAATGAGGTTGATGTCGAGTCTTTGCTCCTGGAACATAAGCCAGAGGTCTTCAAAACTAAATGATAGTGTCTTCTCAGCACTCCAAAATGCATTCTCCAAGACGTGAAATAGGACATTTGTAATCCCCAAAGAACTCGCCGCAATGTACCAATCATGTAATCTTCTCACCGGGAAATGTAGTTTATTAAGTTGAACTGAAGTCAGAAATGGCTTGCCATTAACAAATCCTTCAGGCACATCCTCCTTACGCGCATTCGGTTTCATTTGCAAATCATTGCGTGTATAAAATTTTCTATCTTCCTGTCATGTCTCTGTCATATGCTCCTGAACAGATAATGCTTTTCTTTTCAATCCGTCATGGTATTTTACTGTTTCTTCTGAAGGAGTCTTTTGTGTGAGGCGATTTGCCTGTGGATTTGTGCAGGAGCTGAAAATGTTTTGTCCTTTTCAACTGATTCTTCTTGACCCTTAGGCTGATCAGCTTCGATCTCAAGAGGTGTATCTTGGGCCCTGAGATGAAGGTTGTAGCTATACTTGGCTGCTTGGACGTGGCGGGGACAAAGGTGGCCCATCGCATAGAGTAATATCACGTTGATGCCAAAGAATAAATTCATTTACTGCCTGTCCAAGTCGTGATATTCCCTCTGGTGTACTGTAGTCTAGTTCATAGTCAAGGTAGTTATTATCGATAAACGTGTTCACTCGTACCTTGGCATTATCTAGTAGGAGAGAACTACAATGCAAGGTACGTCCTGGAATCGCAAAAGCAGTGGTCACCTCTATTGTCTTGTTTCTTGTCCTTCCAATTAGAACATGGAGGCGGCAAAGTGTGCTCTCCACTATATCATCAACAGAAAATCTCGGTCCAGACGTAGAGGCTACGCTACTCGTGCTGCAACTTTGTGTTGGCGTCAATCCAATCGCCTGAATCTCAGTTGACACATTTCTCATAGCTTTTGGTTGTGCATGTTGTTGTTGATGCTCTTTGAAAAGCTCTAAAAATTTTCCTTCAAAGATGCCTTAACTTGAGCTTTAATAGTTTCTTCTAAGGTTCTCTTGTACCTATTACGTTTTTTATAACTTGCTGCATCTTGTGGGAGTTGTAACCAAATAGAGTTAGGTCATTTACTGATACAAGTTTCTTTATGTTAGATGAGAAAGCTGTTGGTACTCTGATCCCATGTAAGCATTTGCAAAGTGCATTTTTCTCCTCAACTGTCAAAGTATAGCTAGCTGGCGAAAGATAATGTTTTTCATTAGGTCTATCTTCTAAGTGAAGCTCAAGCCTTAAATTAAAATGTTGCAAGTATCTACGAGATTTTAAAAGATCCTTTGCCTTTCTCAGCAAGTCCAATAAGGTTCCAATGATGCTATCAAACACATTCTTTGTAACATGCATCAAATTGGCAAACCTCTAAATCTTTCCAGTAAGAGAGGTAACTAAAAAATATTGATTGCTTCTTAAATGCCATACTGGGTAAAGTTGCAGTTTTCTTTTCTTTTTTTTTGTCCCCTTACCAAATATGACATTGATCTTCTTCACCATTTCAAAGACAAGTTTCCTAGTGTAAAGTTTTGGAGCTGTTTCTTTCTCAACTGTATTATCAAAATATTTTTGCATCTTACGGTACTTGTGATTTTTCTTCAAAAATCATATATGTCTCGTCAACACTAACTTTTGGATGACGAAAGGTATAAAGATGTTGTTCCATCCACACATACTACGCATCTTTGCCTCCCTTTTATTTGTCCTGATATTGTAAAGAGACCAAGATAATCATGGATGGGAACAAATATAATAGTTCTTAGTGTGAAGTACTCTCGTCGGAACTCATCCCATATCCTTCATTTCATAGCATTGCCATATCTTCCATCAAAGGTTCTAAGAACACATCAATATCGATGCTAGCTTGTTTTGGGCTTTGGATAAGAATGGACAACATTAAGTACTTCCGTTTCTGACACAGCCATATTGGGATGTTGTACATCGTGAGGATAACAGGCCAAGTGCTGTGTACGATTCTGTTTTCACCTAAAGGGTTCATACCATCAGTACTCAATGCGAACCTTATATTGCGAATCTCCTCAGCAAACTCTGGATAGAGTAAATCATAATGTTTCCATTGAGTTGCATCTGCCAGGTGTCGAAGCTTTCCTTCATTCATCATGCGCTTTTCAGAATGCCAACGCATGAGTTCGATGTCCTGAGGGTTTGAGAATAAACATTTCAATCGATCAATCACTGGAAGGTATTAAATCACCAAGGCGAGAATTTTTCTCTTTTTATCCACCTCATCGGACGTGTTATCACTGGTGTTTGGGCCAATAGAATTGTTCTTCCTTGTTGATTTCCTTGCATTACCTGCGTATACATGGTTATAGCTCTTTTTGTAACGACTAATACCGCATATGGGACACTTCTGTAGAAATTCATATCTTTGCGATATAACATAGTCACTGGGGCATACATGTATTTTTTTTAACACCCAACGACAACGAACATATAAGCTTCTTAACTCTATATGTGGTTGTTGACAGTTTATTGGGTTTTAAAAGTATTTTCGCTAGCAGACTCAAAAGCTCTGTGAAACTACTATTAGACCATCCATTGCAAGCCTTCAACTTAAGAAGTTCAAGCACAACACACAACATTGTAAACTATTTTAACACATCCTTTTGTTTCGTTATATAAAAGGTCATTCGATGCTTTCTCCAATATCTCCATATTATCTAAACCTCTCTCAACCCTATAGATATCAGCACTTGTAGTTCAACGTGACGCAACATCTCTTCAAAGTCAAATGGAATATCTTCTCTTATCATCTTGAGCGTCTGCAGTATCATCATGATCAGGTTCAAGTTGATCGGTGTTGTCTTGAACTCTTAATCATCATTACAAGTCACTTGATTCAAAACGATATGTTCAATATTTCTGAAAGATGTATCTATCAACCCATAACCTATGTTCTGTCCATATCATGTACTCTTTCATAAAACATCTCTTGATCAAATGTGATTGGATTACTAAAATATTAGACCATGCTATCTTATTGGCACAATCGATACATGGACAAAATATCTCATTTCAACCTTCTCTACTGACATGTTTCTTAGCAGCTTCTATAAATAAAAAAACATTTTGAAGGTACTGGAAGAAGGTCTTGGTGCATTATACATCCATGATCGATCCATTTTTTATCTTAGTCTGTATATAAAGTAAAAGGAATCGAGATAATTAATTTTTAAGTAATATACATATGATTCTAACAAAGAGACTACCATTAAAAAAAGAATTAACTAACTACATGTAATCGATCATTGGAATATAGATTCACCACAAAGATTTGTAAACTATAGTCAATTTAATTATCAATATCATAACCTATCCTGTATATTGATCTTATATTTATTTAAAGCAAACATTAGTCAATTAAACTATAAATATGGGTTAAACATTTGAAGAAATGTAATTCTATGAGAATATTAATAATCTCCGCAAAATATTAATTGTAAACTCTGCTCAATTAATTTAATAATCAAAATCATAAGAAACCTAGCGTGTAGATTGATCTCATATATATTTGAAGTACAAATTAACCAACTAAACTATAAATATGAGATAAAAAAGGTAGAAGACATTTTATCTCATAAGAGTATTAAGAGTGACCACAAACATGATAAACTTTAGTCAATTAAATCATCAAAATCACAAGGAACTTGAGAAAACCTAGATATTAGAAATTTTAGATTATATGGCTCAAATTGCAACCAAACTTATACTAAATTGACAGAAAAACATCTACATACCTTTAGAAACAAAATCCGCAAAAAGAATTGGAAGCAAAACCGTCCCTCCCCACAATCGGATTCCATCTTGCTGCCACGCCGCGCCTATGTTCCGAGGGCGTCGCGAGGAACAGGGCGCGGCGCTACTGTGCCTTATATATAGACTAATTTAATGCAGGCGGTTCTCTTAAAATACGCGCCTGCATTTAAGATATAAGCGGATAGTTAAGACAGCCGCCTGCATTATGACCTTTTCCGTAGCGGTTGTCTTCCCCGAACTCACCTGCTATCTAGTACAAGCGGTTTATTGTTAAAAATCGCCTGCATTGTTCTAGAGGGGTGTCGGAAGAAATGCTTTTTGTAGTAATGTTACTCAATATTCAATATAATAATATTTATATTTTTCTTCACATCTATAGGCCATTCAACAACAGTCCTACGTTTGTAAGTGTTAGAAGCATACATGATTCACACAATTACATTAATTAAATTGCTACTGAATGGACGTTACAACATCACAAGCTACTGCCAAAATTGAAATGACTTGACTTCTAAGTAATTTTTGGGCAATAGAAAAATGAACGATAATGAGGACTATGGAAAAATTATTAACTCAAAAGGAACATCAAATCAAAGTAGAGTATTTGCAAATAAAAATGCATCTCAGAGTAAGGTGATCATATCAAAAGGATGACAGATAATTAGCAGATCCCATAAAGCAACACTTCTGAACCGGGAACAAGGAATTAGCACCAGCACAATTACTACAGAAGAAAATAATGAGGACATAGTTCGTGTTAACATTACTGAGGAAGTGAATATAACATTTAAACATAATATTATTGAGAAACATAGTGCAAGATAATCAACTGTAATTTGTTGGATAGTTCATTACCTTGTAAATATTCCATGTTGAACAGTAATATCATATATAAATTATTTTTATGTTAAGCTCTATTACTCGTTGCTATTCAATACACCGTTTCTTTTTGTTGGATAAATAGACATCCATCAAATTTGACCAGTGCAGTAGTGTACAAATACAGGTACTCAATGAAGCTAAACTGATAAAGATCTAGGTAAGAATCTTAATTCTCTAAATCAGCATGTAGAATGTTTGATCATCGCTTTGTAGATACTTGCTAGCAGTATGAATGAATATTTGACACGCCTGCAAAGTCACTATTTCGAACATTTCAGGATCACAACACACCATCAATTAATACTACTGAGGCACAGCATCAGTAAATTGTATGTATAAGCTTTGTATTCCAAATATACCAACTGAGAACAGTGAAGATCGTCAATTGCAGCCCAATATTCACTCTTTAGTAACAGTAAGGAAATTACTCACCGAGCTGATGAAGTCGACAAGCACGGTGTTGGCCTCTCCATCGCTCACCTGTGAGCCGATCTACATTCCGACAGCCTCATCCCCATTATCTGCAAGGTTCAAACACACCTATGAGGGCCTAGGCGGGGACCAGCGGCGGCATGGGCCGGCCCTCAACAGATCACTGCCGAGGCCGCGGCGGCGCAGGTGGGGCTGGCCAGGCGAGGGGCGGGGGCGGGGGCGGCGGTGCAGGAGGCGAGGAGCAGGGCCGGGGATGGCGGTGCAGGAGGCGAGGGGCGGCGGTGCAGGAGGCGAGGCGCGGGGCC
>BCLF01000176.1:13379-27644 GCA_001602275.1 Zoysia japonica | reverse complement strand
CCGGGGACGACGGTGCAGGAGGCGAGGGTGCGGGGGCGGCGGCGGTGCAGGAGGCGAGGGCGCGGGGGCGGCGGTGCAGGAAGCGAGGGCGCGGGGGTGGCGGTGCCGGAGGCGAGAGGCGGCGGTGGTGCAGGAGACGAGGAGCATGGCCGGGGACGGCGGTGCAGGAGGCAAGGCGCGGGAGGGGCTGGCATTTTTTTTTTTTTTAAGAAATCGGCGGAGACGTGGGAGATCCAGAAGCTCTAGAGCGTAGGATTTGAATGAAAGTTTACGTGGAGTCATCTCATCCATTGGATATGAAAGAGGATAAGTTTGTGTGAAATTTTTTGTGTATGAAATTTTTTTTTTACCTCAGTAGGGGAGATATTATTTTGTGGATGTAAGAAAATTATAATTGTGTTTTTTAAGGGGTGAAGATTATTCTCGATATTTTGAATATGTGTTGAGTCGGAAACATAAAATACAAATAATTTTAAAATAATTAAGTTTAAAAATATGAAAACTATATGTATAGATTTGTCTTTAAAAATTCTTTCATAAAAGTATACATATACCACTTTTAAATAAAAATTCATAGAAAAAAGAGAAATCAAAGTTGTATTTTAGAGACCGTGTCATTGTTCAAAATATCAATAAATACGAGACCGGAGGGAGTATTAGTGAAGTTTGACTGTCATATACTTTTAATCTGATTCAGGATATTCTAATGCTTGATGTTTCATTATTGTTTTTTATCTCACATTTTCTGAAGCTGTATATGATCCTGCTCTCCGTCTTTTTACGAAGCACTCTAAGCTCTTATGTACATATTGAAGGCACATTGAAGGTACTGATCATTAGGCAGTGCTGAGATGTTATTATAAGTATTGTTAGGTCCACTTTGAAACCATACTGAAGGTGAAAATATGAGAGATTGAAGTTGGCATGAAGTAGGCTGTTGGTATGTTGTCAGGTACATTTTGAAACCATACTGAAGGTGTAGAGGTGTAAATAGGTGCACTTAATATTAACCTCTGAACATCTTTAGTTCAAAAAAAACTAAATTCTCAAAATCCCCACCAATTTTGAAAAAAAAAACTACTTTATTTTTTAAACTAAAGAGATTTTGCGGGTGACCTCATGCTGATTAATTTTCATGCCTATGAAGGTGGAAATCTGACAGATTAAAGTTGACATGAAGTACCTTGTTGCTATGTAGCGTGTTCTGTATGGCTTACCACTGAGTCCCTATGGTGCTTATCTACTTGTCTCAGTTCTTTGTAATCAATGTATACTTGTATCAGCTCCTAGATTGTACAGAAAAATTGCCCAGAAATTTATAGGAAACAATTTGCTCGCAAGAACAACCTATGATGCTTGCTACTTGTGTAAGTTATGTTGTATCAATTCTATCTACTATGAGATTAAAGATCTGATAATTGTCTACTTGTCTCAGTTCTTCTGTTGTATCAGTTCTCTGTAATACAAACATTTGTATGCATCATAACATAAGTAAACTGAAAAATTGTCCAGACATGTATGCTAGGAAACAGGTTGCTCGCAAGAACAGGAACATATCAGAACAGAATTGAACTGAAAAAATTGGCAGATCTGCAGCAGCCGGCAGATCAAACACATAGATAGTCCCAAAATCCACATACTGATGAAGTACCAACTACTAATTTCATTTTTCAGAGAATATTGACAGGTTGGTTCGCTCTCACCACTGAATATTTTGTTTCACTATGAATGATCTGATAAGGATCGTATACATACATTTGAATGTATCACAACGGAAGTAAACTGAAAAATTGTCCAGAACTGCATAAGAAACAAGTTGCTCACAAGAACAGGTACAGATCAGAAGAGAATTGAACCTGCACTAACTTTATTTCTCTGATAATGGTGACAGTTGCTGTCAGTTTTGAACTCTTGATTATGATCTGATACTGAAATGAAAAGAGTCTGCAGTAATTTTATTTCTCTGAGAAGGGGACGGCTGGGGGTTGCAGTGCTGCTGTGGCTGGGACGGGGCAAGGTGGGGGCGGCCGGGGCTGGGCTGAGCCGGGCATGGGCAGCTGGGGCGTGACAATGCTGTGACTGGGACGGCGCGCTGGGGCAGCAGCAGAAATGTGATGGGGTGTGCTGTTCTGGTCCACAAGAGGAAAAAAACGCAGCTGGATGAAACAGAAAGCTGCCTAGGTGGCAGTTTTAAATTTTGCTAGCCGTGATATTTGGATAGTCTGTTGCATTTTATTTTAGAAACTAGCTAAAAGAAGACAGTTTAGAGTTTATTTACCTAGGCTTTTGGAAATGCTCTTACAGAACTACACTAAAAATGGAACTGCTGCTGCTGGCTGAAGTAAGCAGTTATTGTCCTCAATATAGGTCATGTTTTTTATTTGGGTGCCAGAATGATGTTATGGTCAGATGCATGGAACATAAAACTTGGCGGCAATCCTATTTATCAGGCAGGCCTTCATTTCGTGCCCACATGAGCTGGTCATGGGAATTGGCTTAGCGATATGCAAGTAGATATCGTTTATTACACAATGGGTAAGCAAATAGCCACATTATCGGAATGACTGAAACTGAAGAAGACCAGAAATGCAAGAAACAAAGGCACACCTCAAGTTTCAGGAGTCCAACAAACCTGAAGCCTGAAACATCACCAGAGCGTTAAATTAACCTTGTACATATAATAGAAGTTCAGAATATTATATTAAGTTAATAAAAATTCAATAGATAACATTGCTGTTAATTTCAACATGACACTTCCACAGCAGGTACACTCAAGCAAACTAGACGCAGACGCATGATATGCAAACCGCTCAAATAATCACATGACATGTAGCAACATTAATTGGGAAAAATTAAGCCACAGTGAAAACCTAATACTCAACAGAATCATAGTCCAGACCACCACATATATAAGCAGCAAAAGATACAGCAAAATGACAGGGTGTCTTCAGGAATATATATCTCAAAGCAAGGGGTTATCTTTTAGCAATTTGCACAGCAGAGCTTCGAACCAACCATAGCGGGCAGAACTTGAGAAACAGATAGACTACAGGACTACGTGTGACAGCATGGCTGACTAAAATAATGAACTTTTTTCTCTCTAGATCCAAACTGTATAAAGCAGGAGGTTATGTCATATGGTACAGAAGCCCAAACTATGTTAGCATACTGAATCACTGGTCGTACAAGACATATCAAACATGCAAAGATCGCAGCAGCAATCAGGCAACAATGCTTGAAACCTACCGTGCTCTACAGCCAGTGGGCTTTCTCCTGGCCTACTGCATGTACCCATGCAAGTATATATCTATAGAAAGATGATGTCAGACATTATCATTCCAGCTTACATCCTTGTTAGGTAAAGAAGCCCCATATATAATTCTAGAACGCTGATGGTTTGAGGCAGCCAAAAGTGTTTCCACAACCTGTCAACAAGGACACAAATTATCCAGTAAGATTGCATCATCCACTGACCGATGACAACATCTCATGATGGCTGCTATTCTGTGGAGTGCAAGATCTTCTCAAGACCACCACAACTGGGTGCAATGAATAGTGCACATGCAAGTGGTTTGAACAGGCAACAACACCTTCGCTCCATCCATCCAAGCTTCATCCAAAGCTGTTCTTTCATTGTTCCATGTAGCACCAATCACGCACACCCTGCACAGATACCATATTGAGTTGCATGCACTAACCAGTTAACCTCAAAAGCTTAAGCTGATAGGGAAAGATAGGTAATTCACTTATACTCCAACAATATGAAATACAAAACAGTAAACAATACATATAGGATAAACCAATATGCATTACCTGGACATTAAGACGGTGGAATGCATGCAATGAAGCATATTCTCTTTGTGTTGTTGCAAGAGAACCAAGACCAGTTAAAAACCATGTACTACGAGGCCGTAGTTTCCTCAAAACATTACCTAAACTGATATGAATACCACAAAAAGAATAACAAACAACATTTCAATAATATGAAAGTTGAAAACAAGTCACAAAGCAATAATTTTCAGGACATAAGCAATAAGGTGCTGCAGGCCGGAGGCTCGAAAATGCAAGGAAAACTTCATAAGAGGCTTAGTTTAACAGCATCCACCAGACTATCAGGGTTAAGTCAGTAGTGCTATCCACATTGGAAAATGCAAACCAATTATTGTGGCAAAGAAACCAGAAGTTCAAATGCTAAACATATGATTCTATGTATAAGTGCGTGAACTATTCAATATTATTATAACATGCAAAACAAAAGGACAGTCTGGTTAACGTAGCTCCCACTTGCACAAGGTGCCGGGAAGGGTCTGACCACTTTGAGTCTTTTGTGCGCATCCTTTCCCTACATCTCTGTAAGAGGATGTTTCTAGGATTTCAAACCCAAGACATTAGTCACAAGGCAACAGCTTTACCGTTGCGCCAGGGCTCTCCGTAACATAGCACAAACTTAAATAAAAAAGTGTATCATTTTCAACATACTATTTGCAATAAGCAACCATATACATTGTGTAAGTAATTCTAAACATGGCATACTACTAAAATAGGGAATCTAAATAAGTTTAGAATAAAATTCCTATCATATGCCTTAACTCAATCATAGAATATATTTTATTACAATTACTTAAAAAAAAGAGCCTTTTTGTCCCCAGCAAGTTGGGTAGGCTAGAGATGAAACCCCCAAAAAAACATACCACTAAGAATTGCTAGCCTCAAAAAATTCCTATCTAAGGCTAGCAGAATATATTTTATTGCTATTAGTATATACACAGGTACAAAAATATAATATTAGATCAAGAATAATGCTAACACAATAACTTCAGTGACACAAACATGTAAAACAGAATAAGAGTCAACGAGTATATAAAAGGACAGACATGTTCCCGCGGAAAGCTTGCACATTATTTTAAAAAAAGCTTTTTATTTTTCAAATATGCTTTAAACGAGTGGATTCTGTGAAAAGGATGTTGGCCATAGGTATTGATTAAAACAGAGAAAAAACATCATATTGCCAATATTCTTGTACCTGTTAGAATCAAATGAATCTCTGACATAAAAATGTATAATAGCTCCAATAGGATCGTGTGTGTCAATAGGCATATATCGCCTAATGGTACCAACAAGTCGTCCACATTCCGTTTCAGCATCTTCATTTGATTCAACAGTCCTGCTAGATCTGCCTGATTGGGCAGCTAAAACAATAAAAATAGCAAATAAGCAGATTATTCGGAAGATTTAATATGAGAGAAACAATAAATGGAAGGAGTTCAGTGGGCTACCTGAACCGGGCCTTGGGAATGACAAAATTGCAACATCACCTTCCTTCAAATTCCATTTATACTCATGCACCAGTAGAACAACAACATCATACCATCCTAAATACATTTTAATCAAACTGCAGTCAGGTACCTGCCCTGACATAAGAACAATCTCATGTACCTCTTTCACGCCTATCCACAGTTTTTACTCGCACTGCTACATGTGCACCCCTTCCCACAGCCTCAAGACTCCTCATATGAACTATATAACTGAGCTCTGCACTCCTCAAACAGCAAAGGCTCCAAAACATTGATGTATTCCTCAGCAGATTCAAAGCTACCAGGAACACACTGAAGTTCTGCCTCTTCTGTTCAAATAGGAAATATGTAGTTGGTAAAAGCAAAATTAAGGCGAAAACATCCATAAACGAGCTGATATATATAGTAGAGATTTTGCTACATATAAAACAAAACAAGAGAACAGCATAGGTACAATTACTAGTGAGGAATACATTGACCAAAAACAAAAATATCATCGGACAGCCCCATTACAAAAAAAATGAAAGAAGAAACAAACAATTTTTTGGTCCACATCAAAATGGGAGACGCTAAGGGGAACATCATTTATGAGAAACAGGACCTAGCTAAGAAGAAACTGCATATTGTTTACAAAAAAAATGAAAGAAGAAACAAACAAAAATTCATTTTCACTAGTACATTACCAATTTTCCAGATTAAGCAATTGAAATAAAATATAACCAAAAGAAACATGGTAATGAAAAAAAATAACCTGGATTGTGCCAGAATTTGTCACTTGTCACCTCCCTTATGAGTCGTTCAACAGATGAGTCCTGAAACTGCGTATTGTTTACAGAAGCTTGCTTTTTGGAAAAAGTAGACCTTTTGTTGCCTGGTTTCTGATCAGCACTAAATTGTCCTGTTACAGGAGCTCGCTGAGAAGGCACTGACTGGCCCTTTTGTTGCTTAGAGTCTGCATATTGCTTCAATGAAGCTTGCCTTTGCACAGATTGTTGATACCCATCCAAGGAAGGTTCTTTTGTGTTTATTTTCTTTGACCAACTCAGGGAACCCAACTCAGTGTCACCATTGGATTCAGTATGTTGATCTCTAGGATCTGCAGAATTAGTTCTTTATGAACCCATCATATCAGATTGCCTCTGATCCCTGATTGCCTGCTGGCTTACCTTTTCTGCAGCTTTTTCACCAGCAGCACGAGAAGCTTCCTTCACCGTGTGTGTAACAATCGGTGCTGGAAAGGATGACTGTCTTCTCGGTGTTGATGCCTTCTTTATGCCAACTTGTTTTGCATCCTTAATATTGATGAACAGAGTCTGCCTAGCTCTTTTTTTTTACCTAACATTGCCACTTTGTGCTCATCAAATTTAGGTCTCTTTGCAGTGTTGTTCGCAAATTTCAATGCATAACTAGCTTTCACTCCTCTAACATCCTTAGACTTGTTGTTAACATTTAAATCATCCCTAGGTTGATTTCCTTTACGTTCCAGAACTTTTATGCTCTCCAATCCAGTGGAACCACAAATAACCGAGTTTTCAGACGAATCAGCCATTTCAGTGTCACTAGACTTGGCAGCAGCAGCATCTTTAACTACAGCACCAGATTTGAGTCTGGGCTCCTTCTCTTGAGATTCTTTCTTCATATGAGTTCTTGCCATACCAGTTGACTCGTCTTTGTTGCTAACACTACTCCTTACATTATCAGAAATCACATCTGTATCAGACCACTCACCTTCTTCTCTTTCAACTGCTGATGAAACCTGGTTGCAAGGTTCAGTCTTAGGACCAACATTTTCAGTGATATGATTGGGTACCATGGCTGTTGACGCTACATTAGAATCTGTATCATCTTTCACCTTTATCAGAACCTGCATGTTTTGTGAATCTGTGTTCCTCACAAATGGTGGAAAACTAGAACCACAGGGTGCATGCTCAAAGGATCGATTCTTCAATATGCCGTGTGATTGTGATTCTTCTACAGGATTTGTTGTTGGAACACAAAGAGATTTTTGAGGCTGTGACACAATAGCAGCTTCTTCTGTCGGGGAGGCAGCAGTTTCCTCATCTGCTTCTGCTGGGAGTTCATTAAGGTCAAATAAGATCCGTCCATGAGACCCCATGTCATGTGTAAATGCATATAGATGGAATCTTTCAACTCAATAATGTTCCTGGAATATCTTGATCTACTGAAGGAAAGTAGAGGAAAGATACTATTGCCCTTCTCAACAAAAAGACATCTACAAAATGAAAAGGCATGATATCAGCAGTATACAACATGAACAACATTTTCAAGGGGGTGCTCGGATGCTTTGGTCCATTAGAGAGATGGCCCACCAACAAAATATCAGTGGAGATAAACTAGGAAGTGAATAAAAAACAGCAGAGGCATCATTCATCACTTTATACTGCTGGGAACAACAATTTCAATCAGGTGCTGCAACCTGAATATCATTCTCTGCTGGATGCTTTTCATGTTCCGAGCCAGTCCACTTCTTCCTCTTGCTGTCCACTTCCTACCCATCTCAAGAATTTGGATTTTAGCGATACAGGATCTCAGCATCCAGGCAGACCCTTTTACAGACAGAGTAAATTAGTACAAGTACAAACGAGGGAACAAAATAAAGATTGCATACACCTATCACATAGATCCAAAAATTTACATGGCTACTTGACCAAAACAACGCACCAACAATCCAGAAGATAACCCATCCAAAAAGGGCTGAATAATATGCGCTTAATATAGACCCATTAATGCAAATTCAACAAATCAGTGCAATGATTCATAAGTATAATCCAGCTTCACACACCCAAACAAATAATACTGCATGCATAAACAGCAAGCCTTGCACACACATACTCCAAAACAGCAGTGTATCAGCTTCGCAAATCAAATGAATGCATTCAGAAACAGTCCGCTACTTGCACAATTTCAGCCACAGCGCAACCACAAATGCAATTTAACAAAAAACAGGACACCTAAGTATGAATTATGATAATAAAAAATCAGAGCTTCTTAGACAATTGACACAACCTAGCCATAAATTATATAGAGACAGATAATGAGTCTATGGAAACTGAACCAAGTGGTCCACAATTTTCAGCTAACCTTCTAAAAACCGAACTAACACAGAACATAGTGTATTCCTCTGTGCATACAATCTACTGGATGAAAGCAAGGATAATGTAGAGCGAACAAACCTAGGTGAAGCACTAATCTAGCACCAAATTTATAGCAGAAAGGTCAGCATAACTGCAGAGCAGACCTTCCCAACCGAACCACACAGCGTATTCCACCCTTAAAAAGAGAGGGCTTAAACTACTCCCTGCTACTCTAGATGCAAGGAACTCCAGTTCCTCTGCTTCCCTCAACCAATCTACTCTAGAACGCCGTATTTAATAGCCTGCCTTTTTGTGATTTACTACCTCTGTCCCAAAATAAATGTGCTGCCTGTCTTGGGCTGCACATTTGCAACATGTGAAGATGGTGTTTCAGGTTCTACGAGAGCACAAATTACACCTGAAACTCTCCAAGTGCTCTTTTGGCGAAGAGTCTGTGGCTTATCTGGGGCATGTGGTGTCCAGCCATGGTGTCGCCATGGACACCTCGAAAGTGGAAGCAGTTCAAGCATGGCCGCGGCCTCGAGCGGTCAAAGCACTCTGTAGCTTTCTTGACCTCACGGGGTATTACCGCAAATTCATTGGGGGGTATGGCGCCATGGCAGCACTCCGGACAGCACTGCTCAAGAAGGAGAGTTTCTCGTGGACAGAAGAAGCAGAACAAGCTTTCATGAAGCTCAAAGATGCATTGACAACGGCTCCCTTGCTCCAATTACCCGACTTCAGTAGAAGATTTGTGGTGGACTATGATGCATCCGGAAGTGGCTTTGGTGCAGTGCTACGTCAAGGTGATGGTCCTGTGGCTTTCTTTAGCAGGCCAGTGGCACCACATCATGCGAAGCTTCCAGCTTATGAAAGAGAAATCATTGGATTGGTGAAACGGCATTGGAGACCATACTTATGGGGCAGATCGTTCACGGTCAGAATGGATCATTACAGCTTGAAGTTTCTATTGGACCAACGGCTCTCAACAATTCCACAACACACATGGGTGTCCAAGCTTTTTGGATACAATTTAGAGTGGAATACAGACCGGGCACACATAATGTCGTGGCAGACGCTCTATCACGCCGTGACAGTGAGCCACTTGCGACCGCTGCCCTGTCAGCACCCACCTTTGCACTATATCAGGAGCTGCGAACAGAACTTCAGCTGGCAGAAGAAGCAAAGAACATTCGTGCTCTCTTAAGGGCAGGTACAGCAGATGAAGGTTGGCAAGATATCGATGGCTTGCTACTCTTCCGGGGCCGTCTGTTTGTGCTTGACAATTCAGTCCTCTGGCCACAACTGTTAACAGCGGCACATGGAGGTCATGAAGGAATCCAAAAGACTCTGCATCGATTACGTGCGTCTTTTTTTAATTCACATGCACATCAGTTTGTCAAAGAATTTGTGCACAGCTGTGCAACTTGTTACCTCCATCCAACAGGACTGCTACAGCCATTACCAATACCGTCTGAAGTTTGGTCTGATATTGCAATGGATTTCGTTGAAGGATTTCCAAAAGTAAGTCGCAAATCTGTGATCCTGACAGTCATTGACAGATTTTCAAAGTTCACCCATTTTATTCCCTTGGGACATCCTTATTCAGCCAGATCTGTAGCTCGGGCTTTCTTTGAAAACATTGTGCAGATTCATGGTATCCCATGCTCTATAGTCAGCGATCGGGATACTGTCTTCACTAGTTCTTTTTGGAAGGAACTATTTCAGCAAGCAGGAGTAGTTGAAGATGAGTTCAGCCTTTCACCCGCGAACAGATGGGCAGTCAGAGGCAGCTAACAAAGTGATAACAATGTATTTACGTTGTTTGGCTGGTGATCGACCAAAATCTTGGTTGCACTGGTTGCCCTGGGCAGAGTATTGTTATAATACATCATTTCAGTCCACCATACGCGCTACTCCTTTCCAGATTGTGTTTGGGAGGGACCCACAATCGCTGATTTTATATGAACCAGGCACAGCTCGAGTTGTTGCAGTTGATCGCCAGTTGCAAGATCGGGATGAATTCCTGAAGGACATCAAAGAACGATTGCTCCAAGCCCAGGATAAGATGAAAGACCATCACAACAGCAAGCAACGGGATGTGACGTTTGCAGTGGGCATGGCTTTGCCTTCATCACAGAACAGCAGCAGGGATTACTTCCACATCTCCCAAGAAATTGGACCCTAAGTACTATGGACCATATCAGATATTGGACCGCGTTGGAAGTGTGGCATACCGCCTGCGTTTGCCTCCAAAAGCATGCATCCATGACGTATTCCATGTGGCCATGCTTAAAAAGTTTGACGGTGCACCACCAAGTTCAGATCCTCCTCTCCTTGCAATCGTTCATGGGCGTGTGATTCCTGAACCAGCTGAAGTTATTAAAGCCAGACTCAACCGCGGTGTTTGGGAAGTGCTTGTGAAATGGATGGGCCGATCAGCAGCTGATGCAACCTGGGAGCAGCTTGAAGCATTCAAGGAGCCCTATCCTATCCAAAAACACAGCTTGAGGACAAGCTGTTTGTTGGGGAGGAGGGAAGTGTTGTGGACTCGTTCATAGGCTGCAAATATGCGCGCCACCGTGTCCAGCAACAAGACGGCTAGGAGTCAGGAGCTGGATAGGGGAGATTTGTTAGGTAGTTTGAGTTTGTTATTAGGAGATAAGTGTTAGGCGGTTTTTATTTGTTAGGTCAGGGTCAGCGCCTGCAATATAAAGGCTGTTGTAGTTCTTGTTTAGGATCATCGAGGAATAATAATCTCCCTGTTTGGGGTGTATTGTTCTTCGGTCGCCGTGGCTTCATCGGCCACCGGCGACGAGGACAATCCACCGCTGTGTTACACCCTGCGTTCTAATCCCCGAGCCCATCTACTACTGCACTCACCACTACGGTGGCCTCATCGGCAGCGCCGTAAGAGCAGTATACAACATGAACAACATTTTCAAGGTGTGCTTGGATGCTTTGGTCCATTAGAGTTAGAGAGATGGCCCACCAACAAAATATCAGTGGAGATAAACTAGGAAGTGAATAAAAGACAGCAGAGGCATCATTCATCACTTCATACTCTGGGAACAACAATTTCAATCAGGTGGTGCAACCTGAATATCATTCTCTGCTGGATGTTTTTCATGTTCCGAGCCATGCCACTTCTTCCTCTTGCTGTCCACTTCCTACCCTCTCAAGAATTTGGATTTTAGCGATACAGGATCTCAGCATCCAGGCAGACCCTTTTACAGACAGAGTAAATAAGTACAAGTACAAATGAGGGAACAAAATAAAGTTTGCATACACCTATCACATAGATCCAAAAATTTACATGGCTACTTGACCAAAACAGTGCACCAACAATCCAGAAGATAGCCCATCCAAAAAGGCCTAAATAATATGCGCTTAATATATAGCCCTTTTGTGCAAATTCAACAAATCAGTGCAATGATTCATAATTATAATCTAGCTTCAAACACCCAAACAAATAATGCTGCATGCATAAACAGCAAGCCTTGCACAGACATACTCCAAAACAGCAGTGTATCAGCTTCGCAAATCAAATGAATGCATTCAGAAACAGTCCGCTTCTTGCACAATTTCAGCCACAGCGCAACCACAAATGCAATTTAACAAAAAACAGGACACCTAAGTATGTATTATGATAATAAAAAATCAGAGCTCTTAGACAGTTGACAAAACCTAGCCATAAAGTATATAGAGACAGATAATGAGTCTATGGAAACTGGACCAAGTGGTCAACAATTTTCAGCTAACCTTCAAAAAACTGAACTAACACAGCACATAGTGTATTCCTCTGTGCATACAATCTACTGGATGAAAGCAACGACAATGTAGAGTAAACAAACCTAGGTGAAACACTAATCTAGCACCAAATTAGTAGCATAAAGGTCAGCATAACTGCAGAGCAGACCTTCCCAACCGAACCACACAGCGCATTCCACCCTGAAAAAGAGAGGGCTTAAACTACTCCCTGCTACTCTGGATGCAAGGAACTCCGGTTCCTCTGCTTCCCTCAACCCATCTACTCCAGAACGCCATATTTAATAGCCTGCCTTTTTTGTGACTTACTACCTCTGTCCCAAAATAACTGTCCCAAAATAAGTGTTTGTTTGGACTTCGTGTCATATTTTTTTGACCAATGATTTTTTTAGATTTAGTTAACATTGAAACCTAGTATTTGTACTTTTAAAATCATCACAAAAATTATTTTCATAATATTATTTTATACATGTTAGAATTAACTTATATTTATAGAAATAATTGGTCAAAGACATATTTCACTAAATCCAATACACTTATTCTAAGACGGAGGAAGTATTTAATAGCCTGCCTTAAAACGGTAAATCTCGCCCAAAAATCCCTCCATAAATCAAGGATGGCGGTCGAGCAGTTCCTAGATACGGCAACCCGCCGAACCTTGATCCCCATTCCGCTTCGAGATTTGGCAAACGGATTCCTTCTCCCAATAAAAGCATTAAATAGGCAGCCTTCAGTCCCAAGCATGCCATGAGGGGGCCAAAAAAAAGGTTGAAATCAAAGAGAGAGCCGTCTCGTCGGCTAGCTAACCAACCCCACGTCCCACCCACCAGAACTGCCACCCACCGTGGCCGCGGACGCAGTTGTTTCAGTTCCGTTCAATTCGTTCAGTCTTCCACGTGCGCAGTTCTAAGGTTCCCGATCGAAACGCCGAATCGTAGGAGGGGAGGTCTAGTCGTCTTCGTAGGCGGCGGCAACTGTTGATCCTTCCCTACGGCAGTCCTGTCTGCCTCGCCTCCTGGTGATGCACTTGTGAGTTTTGCTAAATATTTTTCCAATTTTTTTTCCCTTTTCACCTCTCACGGGCGGTCGGCCAGTCTTCTCCTCGGCTCGATGAACGGCTTGAAGAGAGATGGAGGTGATGGGGGTGATGAGGGAAGGCAGGGTTTGGAGGCTCTATTTATAGCCCTCCAGGCCGCGGACGTAGTTCGTCGGCTACGCACACGATCCGAATCTGCCACTGAGGTAGTGTTTGGGGTGTTGGAAATAACAGGTGGGTTAGGGAAATAGAACAGCTGGATAACATTTGACATGTTCGTTTTCCGAGATAGGAAAATAACATAGGTTGAGGATAGAGAAATAGGTGCGTCATTTTCAGTGCTTCTCAACCCAACAAGTAGGGTGGGTTGTCCTGGGAAATGAAGATAGGATTCCAAAATTCACTCTCGGTACTAGAGAATGTGGACTCCACGTCTGTTTCCTTTTCCTAAACCGAAGAAGTGCCCAAACATAGGAATGGGATACAAACATATATCCCTAACCCAAACCCATCTATTATATCCTATTTTATTTCCATATCCCTAACCCATCTACTACCCAAACGTCACCTGATTCTCCTGACATGCGGGCTCTAAACCGGGTGGGAGCCAGCTATCCGCATGTGTCAGCGGAGGGAAGAGCCGGTGCGAGAGTCGCATGGCACTACCAGAATCAACCGGTTTCCTTAGGTACCAAAATCCTAGAGGAGTGAAAACACTAGGGAAAGTATTTCCCTACGAAATACGCTAGTGAATGATTTCTAGAGAAATACCTAGTGAATAATTTCTAGGGAAATGTTGACTGCCTTATGAATCTACAGTGAAAACCATAGGAAAATCTCCTTTTTCTACGAAAACCGTTCCTAAGGAAATTATGCGGGCCCGAAAAAGCCACCAGCCACCAGCTGTGTGGCCCGTGCCTCGATGCTGCCCGTCGCAGCCGCGCTGCTCCTGCCCATCGCCGCCGCGCTGCTGCTGCCAGTCGCCAAGGCTGGCCTTGCCACCGCCGGTCTGCTCTGCGCCGCCTTGCTCGCCGCCGTGACTTGCATGCTTGACGTCGCCGTGCACTGCCCG
>BCLF01000176.1:0-12854 GCA_001602275.1 Zoysia japonica | reverse complement strand
TCGCTGCTCGCCGCTTCGCCGGCCGCCGCATCACCGTGCGCCGCGCTGTTGCCCTGCGATGTGTAAGAGTGAGAGAGAGGGCTCGCCGCTCGCTTTCACTACCGCCGCCTGTCGAAGCCACCAGGCCCCGCCTGCCGTGCCGCCATCGCTCCACTCCCTGCCGCGCCGCCGCTCCACCACCTCGCGCCGTCGTGGCCTGCTGCTCAGTGCTCGCCACGCGCCGCTGCTCCTCCGCTTGATGCTGCCATGGGCTGCGCGCCGCTCTGCGCTCAATGCTGGCTGCGTACTGCATGCTCATCCGCTCTTGCTGCAGAAGGCCGGAGCTGCTCCATCGCCCCCGTGCATCACCCTGCCACTCTCTTCCTGTCATGTGTGAGAGTTGAGGAATAAAATATGGGAGAGAGAGAAATGAGAGAGAGGAGGCTAAGGGGAGATTTTAAAATCATTAGACAGGCGGTTGTCCCTAAGAAAGACTTTGATTTCTCTAAAAACACATCGATATCATAGAAAAAAATATTTTTTTTTGAGAAATTTGAAGACCTAAAAAAAGTTTTAAGTTTCTCTACGACTCCTTAAAAACCCTAAGGAACAAATAAAAAATTCCTAGACAAACTCGTCGATTCTTGTTGTGTGGGCGACCAGGGTGTGCGCATCACGGTGCGGTCACACCAGGTTGGAATAATTTATTGTTTTATTTGTTTTTTTCATTCACACAGACACGTCAACGGCTCTTATAATAAAAAATCGTTACATATTTCTTTATTAAAAACATAGAGAGAAAAAGAATGAAGTGCCGTTGAGAGAAAACAGGTGCGTGAGAGAGCAGTACTCTTCTGCACTGTAGTTAATTGAGATCAGGAGGCATCGGGGGCTGCGAACCCAACGACGGGGATTGGGTCGTTTGACGTTGGATGCGGCGTGTCAGTCGGACGGCGGATTAATTGAACGGGACGAATTAAGGATGCTGACTGAATAATACAATAATCTGCTTTTCTTTTGAGTTATGATCCCCAATTAATTCTCTCTTCCTTGACGGAGCCGACAGCAAAGGGCATTCAATATACTTACTATCTCCGTTTTTAAATTGACTATTCATCTTATTAAAAAATTAATAAATTTTATATATTTTGTTATAATTTAATTTATCATTAAAATTATTTGTATCACAACTTAAAATTTTATCATATGTGACAGATAGTAAATGTCATAGATTTTACCATCTGTGATGAGCATTTCAAAAACATCACCCGTTTCAATTTATGACACGAGACATATGACGATCTATTTTTTTCGTCATAAACTGAGTTCTACGACGGTTTTTGGTGCATTCTACGACGAATTTAGATCGTCATGTATCGTAAGTTTTCTTGTAGTGTTTTAACTAATTTTTTTAATAAGACAAATAGTCAAATATTAAAAATCAACGGTGACATTAATGAGTATTGAATTTGTTGTCCCGCTTATTGGTATGGCATGTGTACGTGAAAAACATTGTAGATATAACCAAAGTAAATTGTCAACTTTATTATTAGTGTCGATTTGTATTATGTACCCAGATCTTCTTAACAATCTTATACCCTCTTGCTTAGATGTATTGTCCTGATCAAGAAAGCAATATAGGCATTTGCATCTTCATTATACTACATGAATAATTCCTCGAGTACAATAATACTTTACGAGTATTTTAAATTCCTTTCTTTAGATGTTTTAATTTTTCCATTTACACAATTTTTGTAACCACATAAATTAGTCACTTAAATTGACACAGATATAATTATATGATAGCTAAATCCACTTAAAAAGGATTATGACATAATTGAGGTAGAAATATAGGCACAAATTATCACACTTGCCAATTTTACCCCCATCATTTGTACACCCTACCGCATCATTTTCACTCATCAATTATTATGACAACTTTTGGGTAAAAGAATTATGTACATTATGTTAAGTTCCTAGTCCAATTATGGTGGTAGATTTTCATCCACCTTTTTACTGTAACTCATGCGTGCAAGAAGACAACGAAAAAGGATAAGGAATGTAACATCCTGGAATTTTCAGATTAATCAAAGAGAAGATTATCCCAAATTCATTCTGTTCAATTTCGAAATTCTCCTTTTAATTTTTTTGAGCCAAAATAATTTTCGTTCGCGGGTTTTTTGGGTCGAGATTAATTTCCACAGCCCTTAATTAATCCCCAAAGTTTTTAATTAATTATCAAACCACCTCTATTAATCTCCCCTATAAATACCCCCTCCATCTTATCTCTTCCCACCAACTCTCTCATTCCCCATTTTTCTTTCCCCTCTTTCAAATTCCAGAGCAGCAGAGGAGTTCGGCGAGAGTGGAACCGCTCCACCATCGCTCGATCCTCGCGTCGTCCACGTCACCATCTGCTCGCGCCTCCGATTCCCGTCGCTGTCACCGCTGCCCCCGACTCCGTCCGCCCGTTGCCTAGAGCCGCGCGTCGCCGTCAACCGCTCGATTCGTTCCGATCCACGGGTCGCCAACCCGGTCGCCGTGACTCCTGTCTGCATCGCCTGTCAATCGCCTCGATCGCGTCGCCTGTTCCTGTCTCCTATCCAGCACTCCGATTCCGTCTCCAGTGCACCGACGCCGATTCCACTGCTCTCTTATGTGGTGAGAATCAAATCCCTCTCGTGTTTTAGTTCGTGGAGTTGGTTGCTAGTGAGAGAAGTTAGTTGGTTGCTAATCGATTTGCAGTTAGTTAGTCTAGTTTCTCGTAGTCTAAATCTTCAAGGAATTTTGAGAAACTCCATTTGGTCTCAAAAGATTTCCATAATTATTCTGTTAAATTCGTCTCGTCGAGAATGTCGTGTATAATTTTCCGAAGAACGTTTTGAGCATGTTTAGCCTAATAATTTAAATTTGGATTTAATTATTCAAATTTAAATTGTCAGGTACCTAGTCTCACCCTGTTCGTGTTGTGTTTAGCTGATGATCCTGAGAAGAAATACCGTGAGCCCTCTCAGTTCGACGACCCAGATCCTGACTACGATTCCAAGTTACTAAGACAAGACGCGTTGTTTGATCATTTTTGTACCTAGTATTTTAAACTGCATGTTTTATTTGCAACCCTAATTTCATGCCAACTGTTTTAAAATATGCTAGCAACATTCTTAAGTTGTTTCTATTTATTATTCCACAAATATGAGCTCTAGGATTGCTTTAAAATAATTATTTTATACTTAGCCATGCTTAATCGTATTTATTTTTTTTATCTCACACCTATCACTATAAAAATAAAATTTGTGTTAAATGATTTTGAAGTGTGATTCAAATATGTGAGTTTTGTAAATAACTATACATAACTATTTGAGCTGGGGGACTTTTGAGAAGTCCCTGTGAGGTACCTGTGGCAGGTACAACGAGAAGATCCAGGATGGGATCTTTCTGTGAGACTTGTTGGTTATTGTCGTTGAGGTTGGAGAGAGTGCCTGCCCCGGCATTTAAAAACCAAGTCCTTCGAGCCTTGTACACTCAATTGATAACCATGCACACTACGTTACTCTGTATGGGCAGTGGCTTGATCTTAAAATTTGCCGAGACTGGTTGTTTACCCATGGGTTGACGGTGTTGTGTTAGTGTGGTGTAGAGCTATGACTCCTTACATAAAATCGAGATACCTCACCTGATCAGTAGTAGGCTCTTCACAGCTTTAGGATCCGATTGCGTAGTCACTTGGGATCCCTACCTTAGAGGATGGATAACGCCAGTTAAAGCTTGTGGACGGGTTTTGTGTGTTCGTCGGGACTACGACGGTAGTTTCTGATGGCACTTCTTGTCGGTCCAGATGCATAAACTCTGCAGAGTTACAGTCAATGCGCATTGTCACGTCTTTTTTGGAAGAACACCCCCTGAGTTGTGCTCCTCGTTGAGTAGTTTTGTTTTCTCCCCTCCTCTTCTATTTTAAAATGTTTTAGACTCTGGCCTTTGAGCTGTGGTCGGGTGTGGAGATTACACCGGCATTTAAAATGAACCCCTGTCCAGGATAACGAAGATCCCTGCAGGGCAAGATAATAAAATTTGATAGTTTTAAAATAAAATTTTCTTGCATCTTTAAAGTAAAATAAAATATTTTAAACTTGTATTTAGCATTTGAGCCCGCCTTTACCTTTGAAACTATTTGCATGCATACATTGTTGATAGGTAGTACGCGGTTTGCTGAGTATTCGTACTCACGGCTTCTTAATTTGTTGTTTTCAGAGGATACTCACAGTTTCGACTTCGACTACATCTCCGACGGACCGTGAAGTTAGCTCCTACGCTCAAGCGTGCCTGTGTAGAGGAGGTTCGCCGCTGCTGTCATGATGATGCTTCCGTTGCTGCTTTTCTATGGATTTCTCGACAGTGACCGTTCTGCTCTGAGATGTTTTCGGCCTGCGTGCCGATGGACCCCTTTGAAGGATTACATTCTAATAAATTTGCTTTGACTTGCTAGTTTTTATTCTCGTTTTTTGTTTAATGCTTCTGTTATAGTTTTTTGATTGATCACTTGTGATATTGTGCTTATCAACCTTCTGGAATTGGCAAGATCACGGATGATAGGGACTTATCAAAAGGTAAAAAAAACTAGGTCGTTACAAAGAACCCATGGATTCAATACAATAATAAGTCCTTGTCAATGTTCTGATCATCGGCACATAAAATTTTTTGTGTTGAAGAGAGATTCGTGCTCGCTTCTTGCTGAGATGGCTTAGTCTACAGGAGACTAAGAGGATTATGCCTGGTTCGAGTCGTCATGGAGACATAAGACCCTACATCTAGGATTGAGGGAGTGTATTGATTGATCGTATGAGGATTACAACGAAGCGGGGATTCTTGCTCGATCAAGAACTCCTGGCCATTTTTGAGTGTGCGTGAGTGATGTGAAATTGTGCGCCATCAATTGTGTGTCGTCTAAGGTCACTGATGCGTCCTTATACAGGGGGTTGGACTAGGGTGACAATGGTTTGGAGCAAAACTGGGCAACCCTCTGATGGGTGGGGCTGTATCTCGAAGTTTATTCTCTGATGGCTTTTGGATACCTGGTCATCTTGTCGCCATCCTTGTCTTCGTCCTTTGCCCGGGGGTTGGTCGCTGAAGGTGGTTGCCCAGCCCAGGGGTCAGATGGGTAAGGCGGTTGCTCGACCTTGGGTTTCGATGGAGGGAGTAGTGCCCAACCCCTGAAGGACGAATGGGCCTTGGCCTAGTGGAGTTGATTGGCGGCCTGCAGGGCAATGGGCCGTCCTTCGTGGTTGGTTTTACAAACTAGACTAGAATCATAGATACTAGGGCATATGATCTCGACAATGCTAAATTGGAATAGTTACATATAAAGCGCTGACAAAAACTTACCTCAAGCTGTTCATGAATATGTGGTCTGAAACGGAACCATAAAATTGTTTGAAACCATAGAACGGAAATGAAAAGCTGCATATAATCTGACTCCTCCCAACTTTAGCTTTTTGGAGCAGATATGGAGAACAACGTATTCGTAGCAAGGTTTAAAAAAATTGCTACAGTACTAGTTTTCAACAACGGTCGTCTAGCCGGTGCAACCAATTAGTTTTCTTTTCCTTTTTCTTCTACAGTAACAATGTTGACTTTCGGTGAAAACTGATCGTGCGATAAAACTGGACCTTGCTGATTTTATCAAAAACCATGAAATCTGGCCGGTTCATATCGGTAAGTGGAATTCGTAGTCGTTGGTCCATTGTGGGTGTGTATATGTAAAGTTTTCCACGGTTCTGTTTAATTTTTTTTATCTCCTTACTGATCCCCTGAATTTGGGAAGTCAATTCAGAGCATTGTAACGAATAGTACAGATAAATAAGAGTGGATTACTAGTATTGTAGCAAAAATTATTTCTAATGGTCCGTACATATATTTTATAGGTGGAACTATCAAAGTTGATTGTTTGATAGGTTGAATGGTATAATTTATTTTTTGTTTGGTTGATTGGATACGGGTATGGATGACAAAAATCAGCTAATTATATATTATTATAGTATACTAATATTTATCGATATTTATATTATTGTAGAAGTGAGTAATAAAAAAAATATGTTAAAATGACTAAATATACTATATGTCATACCAATTAAAAAAATATATTAGTCCTTATTAATATAATCTTATATAAATAAATTCTAATTAATAATAAAATAAGTTAATTATTATCAATGATGTTACTAACAAGCATATTTAGATAATGTGGATGAGCTGATCCAACTAAAACAGCTGGACAACCGGATCCAGCATCTTCAAATAAATTCTATAAGCTTGGATGGCTCTATCCAGACTAACAGCAAAACCAAATAGCTCAAAAACTTGAATGGTTTCGTATTGTCCAGCTTCATTCACCAAACTAAACACACACTAAGCAATCCTTTTAGACCTGAGCGGATAAGGTCTGGTGGGCCGTGTGTGATATATTTTTTTTCTAAACCAATATCTGCATTGGGTCTTAAAGTATCAACACAAATACCGACAGAACATGTCAATACAAGATAGAACACAAGTCCACACAGAAAAGAAAAACAAGAAGGTCCTCAAGGACCTACGTAGAAATGAGCTCTTCTATCGGAGAAGAAAAACTTCGCCGCTGCCATGATCACAATGGATACCGCCATGACCCTCCAGAGTGCCTTTAAAACCTAAAGAAAAACACGAAAAGTACACCAGGCACCAGCACTTAGAAGCCTCCATCGCAAAGCTTTAAGAAGACAACTGCATTAGAAATCAAAAGCAAAAGGAACATAGGCCGGGCACCCCCCAATTAAAACATACTGCCATGTTGAAAAACAGCAAATAAACCGGCTAGATCTAGCCTCCAGAAGGCTAGCTGAAACAATTAGACTTCTGTATGACGCCACCAGCATTAGCAAGCAAGACACCGGACACAGGGACCGGATAGACACATGCCAAGCCAAGAAGCAGAGGAGCACGCAAAAAGTTCGCTCCCTCCCATCACCGGAAAAATAAATAATGAAAATAATAACCTGTCCTCCTAAATACTACCAACTTACTCCCTCCTCTGTCCTAATTTTTTTTACATTTTAGTTCCGTGCAATCTAATTTAACTAATAATTTCTATGATTCGATTAACTTTAACAATATGATACTTTAACATTCAGAATAAAACATATTTTCATAATATATATTTTTATATTATTAAAGTTAATTAAATACATAGAAATTATTAGTCAAAGATACTTTTAAATTAGATGTAAAATTATTCTGTAACAGAGGTATTAGTTGCTTGTACTCTCTCAGATAATAATTTTAGAATGGATGGAGTATACAATATACTGTTATATAGCTTGGCAGTTGCAATAAGAGGGTGGGAGCATGGTTCATGAAACGTTCAAAACTGGCCAGTTTTCATGTTTACTGGTGCAGTCCGGTTTCGTCACCCATGCGCTTGTTTTCAGTTTAAAAAATAAAAAAATTGATCAAATATCGACGAGAAAATACTGTTTGTTTTCAAATTTTAAAATTTGAATTTATAGCTTTTTTTTCTTCTTTTTGACCAAAACATGTCAATCCTATCCCGTTGGGACCGGCTTGTCTATCTGGACTAAAATTCTTAGGGCAGCCCATCCCCTTTCCCATCCATTCTCGGGGGAAAAATAAAAGGCAGATTTTAAAATAAATCTAAATAAATAAAGATCGTTTATTTGTGTTGATCTCGAGGTTTAAATTGTTTTTTATCTCTTAGAAGGTAAAATATTTTTAATAATTATTAATTGCTGAATAATTTAATTTGTAAAATTATTAGTGAGTTTTGATAGATGACGGTAATCGGTGACATGTTTTTTTATATAATCAATGGTTGAAATCAAATTCTTGTCCTAGAGAGGTGAAATAACCTCACTCTATTTTAAAAGGACTCAATAAAAACTCCTCGCAACTCGTTTATTTCTTTCCCCGATCCCTCGCGGACTCGTCTGCTTCGCCATTGCCGTGACCCATCCGCTCATTGATGCCGCCGACTACAGCCCCCCCTCGCCATTCTCTCTCTCTCTCTCTCTCCCCCCCGGCTGCGACTTCGCCGTCGTGCCACCGTGGTGGCGGCACTGGACGCCAGCCTCCCCAACGAAGTCCTGCTGCACCACCCCTTCACCACCGCATGCCTCATCGTTGCGTCGCCATGTTCCATGCCGTCGAGCGCCAAGCTGATGCCATCTCTCTCTATCTCTCCTTCTGCACTTGTGTTGTGCGAGCCAGCGAACTAGGTCCGCCTACATGAGCCCATGGGGCCATGCCCGCCTCGATCCAGGTACGCCTGGTCGATCCATATCTCTACCTGCCTTTGGCAGGGCTTGAGGCCATGGGCACGAGGTTGCTTTGTGGGTTCCTGGCACAGATCGAGCAAGCAGCAGAGACATGGGAGCAGGGCGAGCAGCTGGATGAGGTCAGGGAGGAGAGTTTCAAGCAATTTTTTTTCGTCGAGTTCCAAGCGAGGCGTGCGGTGCTTGTAATGCGTGTCACTGTGCTTGATAGGGACATTTTTATATTGATTCCAACAAAATTCTGAGATTATTTGATTTATTCTAAATCTTTTGAACATTTCTTAAATACCAGGGATTTTCATCCCGAGTCTCCCAAAATGCATTTGAGGATTCCATCCTCAGCGGGGAGGGGATGACATAAACAGATAAAAAAACTCCTTCGATGTTTAAATCCATGTGTTTTTTCTTCCCTTCCTATCCAAAGTAGCTCTAATTGTACTTGATCCCAACACCCCCCCCTCTTTAAAAGCACAAACAGTTGTGCAGAGGGAGATGTGAGCATGAGAAAGTTGATCGTTTGTAGACAATCATTTATCCAGGTGGTTCTCATAAAAAAGGGATATATAAATATCTCTCTTTATGCAGCTGGTTTTTATATTATTGGCATTACTTTCACCTTCTTCAGCTTTGGGTCTAGCGGGACAATAGGGATAGGCTGTGTGAAGGGGACGGGTTCCTGTGCAGTTCTACTGAAGTGCAACTTAAGCAGTCCAGCAGCGACCGTCCGATCTGGATCGAGCGGCTAAAAAAAATTCGGTAACTGGTCATCCGAAAACACTGTAGCTGTACTGGTCAACTATTGTAGCAAATGCACTGTAGCGACAAATCCTACCTGTTAATTTTCAGATTGGACGGCTGAGATCACATACAGTCTTTAAAGTGCAGTAACTGCACGGGATCTCCGTCCGTGTGAAGGATACGCTTCCGCTCAGTCTCTCTCTCTCTAAGCGGTGAGTGGAATAACAGTGTGGCGGATTTAAATGTGAATCTTTAAACAGGTTTGGGATTGAGTTTTAGAGCCATTTGATGCATGAGTGCCGTAAAGATGTAGAGGAGTTTATGGATGTATTAGGATGTAATTTCTTTGTAATCGCTACAAGAAAGTGCAAGAAAGTGGATCTTTAGTCATTAAGTTTTAGTGATCAAGTAATTTTATTATTAAAAATTAACAAATAGTAATTAAGATTTAGTTTTTATTGTAGATATACATTTTTTTTATCAAGGTATATCTTTATTGGTTGATAAATTTATTTAGTTACTAAGAATTCTCTAGTTGCTATTTAGTTTTAGTGATCAACATGTCTAATTATTGGTTACTATATACATATAGTGACTAAGGTTTTAGTGATCAAAATACAATCAAGATTTTTAGTGACAAAATATTTGTAGTGACTAATATTACATATATAGTGACCAAATACTTTGGTGACTAAAAACTATTTTTCTTATAGTGAATCCGGAGTGCTTGTAATTTGAGAATGTACTAATTTACAAATTAATAAAATTCTTATTTCACTCAATAAAAACAGTGTGGCCGACCAGGTGACGTGCAACAAGTTACATGGCTGAGGGGTACTGACTAGATCGACAACGATATTTTTTTATTCTTAAATAACTTATGCCGGTGGTGCTCTTAACAGTACAACATGCACAAAATAAATTTATAATGGCAGAGGACATAAACACTTTTACAATATAGTCCCTCCGATTCACAAAGAAAGTCGTTTAGTCAAACATTGGAAATATAAACTACAAATAAGTTTTAACATATTAAGTTTAGGAATATGAAAATTATATAATTAGATTTGTCTTACAAAGTACTTTCATAAAAATATAAATATGTTACTTTTTATTAAATTTTTTATAAAAAATAGAAGTTAAAGTTATGCTTTAAAGACCATACCGTCATCTAACACGACCTTGTTTGTAAACCGGAGGGAGTACTATTTTAAGCAGTGGAGGTTTGAGGACATAAACGACTACTGTTGACCAGTGGCATGGGGTACAGTAGTAGAAGTATATTGGACTCATAGCCACCTATTCTGTTCTCAGACCTCCTGTTGGGCTTGTATTGACAGAACGTGGCCCATTAGCCTGCCTTTCTCTTCCATGTGTGACGCATAAAAAAATAGATGAATAGCGCTTTTCCTTAGAGCGTCAACAATGTATGGTACCGAACTCGGTAGAGGACGAGCTTCAGATCGAGTGGCAAGGCCTGCGGCTGGCAGCTTGCCGCCCAGCGTTAGATCTCTGAGATCAACGTTGGGTTACCTCACCTCAAGATTTAATTTCGAATATATTTCAGGTATTGTCTCTCTTCGCGTGGCGCTACAAAGGGAAGACGACGCTCCTCGTCGCACATCGAAGTTTGAAAGATTGTGATGATCTCTTCAAAGACGCGAACTTCACTGGGTGTAGTTGTAGGTCTAGCTTTGTATGCTAGAGTCGTGTTGGTGTGTGTTGTGGTGTGAGTAGGGTTGCGTGTGGGTACAAAGATCAGATACTACAGCTGTATTCAGTAAGGAGAGGCTTAAAAAAAATTCGGTAGTAGTTGTGGGTCCCTTAAGTCAGGCAGCAATAGTTATTACAGCTCTCACAATGTTTATGTTCGTTGACGAGATAATGTGGACCCCAGTGCAAGAAACAAAGGTGATAGAACTTAAGGTGCCCGATCTTTCGATGAGGTGGAGTCGACCCTCGCGATCGAACTATAAACGAACAGGTCGTGTGCGTCTTAGCAATCGCAGAACCAACTCTGAATAGTTATTGACCGTGCTGGACAGCAAGATCAACCTGATCACGAAGATCAATTCCTGCAAGCAATCAAAGAACAAGTAAGAACAAGATATGGCAAACCAGGAATCTCTCATAATGTGGGGTTCTTAAAGCTATCTAACAGGTGGTCGTTGGACACAACTGAAGATCAGAAAGTTTGTATAAGAGCTAAACTAAAAAAATTCAAGTCTTTTTGGTGGCGGCTGGGACCTTTAAATAAGGTGAAAGACGACCAGGGGGTGCTGGGGTCATCCTCAAACTCTAGGACACGCTTCTAATGGGCTCAACTTGATACACGGGCCATCGGCCTAAGTTGGAGTGATGCAACACCTTCTGAATTGGAACGAAAATTGCCGCTGACTCGGATGTGATATGAAGGTGAGGCTGGACGTATTTGAAAGTAGACTTGACGAGCTTTCCAGAATGTACTTAAACGCCCAAATTGGATTCCATATGAAGTCGTATCTTTTGTTGCAAGTTTGTACTGTTTTGCAGTCTGAATCCTCTGTGTGTGAATATTTCTATTCACGTCCTCATCAGAAGATATGATGTCCACATCATCCTTATCCACATGAATTAGAGTCGTCCTCGACTCAAGTTCAGAATATAAAAGTGCCACTCCAATATGTCCTCGTGAAATCATAAAGGGTAGAGGCTATGGAGGTATGTATGTAGTCTCATCATCCTCTCTCACTTGATTTGGAGTCGTCCTCGACTCGAGCACAGATTCAAAACCAGCTATGCCGCCGTGCCTTGTAGAAATCTCAAAAGGTGAAAGCCACGGGGTATGTATGTGACCTCATCATCCTCCCTCGCTTCTTTTGAAGTCGTCCTCGACTCAAGGTCAGATTGGAGAACCGCCACTCTACCGTGCACTCCAAAAATCATAAGAGAGGCGGCCACGGGGTATTCTAAAGCGGTCAAGTTGTGCCACAAAGATTTCATCATTCTCCCCTTCTTTACAGCTAGCCGTCCTCGGTTTGATCCAGTGGTCGAAACAATTTCTTGCTGTCATGTTAGAACAGGGGATGAGCACGTAGCTTGGCCACAACAGCAACTTCTCCTTCTGCATGAGCTGCTCCTGTTGATAGATCACAAAAGTAGAGAAACTTTGCAAAGCATTGTTAGTGTTAGTGCATGCTATTGTTTGATCCTGTTTTTGCATTTCAAAAAGGTATTTCAGATTAGTACAAATGACTATTTTAGATACTAAAAAATCTCCAATATCATCGTATTTGCCAATAGCATAAAAAACACAATTGCTAAAATATTGTGAATTGCAATTCTAAAATAATCTCTTCTCTAAATAATTCAGGTTACAAGGAGCATCAAATTCAATATAACCTAAAGAAGTTAAAGAAGATATGAGCTCTAACTTTGCATCATTCAAATCAACGCAATAAAAATGCTTATTCTCCACATGTGTGTACTCAAGAACAACATTTTCTACTCCATACACTAGTTGTGTTTTCGAGATGAACAAAACTTGGTCACACAACATGATGCAATCATAGGACAAATATGCATTACGAAACAAAGCATAAGTCTTGGGAGGCTCAACTAAGCTTTACAGAACATTAGGATGAACATTGGGCAATTGCAGTTCAACACAAGCAGCATGAGAGGATCGAGATGTGGTGAGGGACTCACAGTGTGTTTCATTTTTATTTTTTTTACTCTCCTGAAATATAGTAGGCAGCACACAAGCATCATTATCCATTATCTCATCAACTAGCATAACGTTTTCTTTAGTCTTTTTCTCACTCTCCTGCACGATGTTAG
>BCLF01000175.1:180594-248661 GCA_001602275.1 Zoysia japonica | reverse complement strand
TCAAGAAGAACATATTGTTGTGAGCAAATAGCAGGGCATGCTCTTCATCGAGCGTCTTCGATGTGTCCAGTTGGCAAGACAAGGAATTGGTCAACACTTGCTTCTTGGATCTTCGGATGTTACTGAAATTGCCACGATGCAATGCCACTACCCTCTCCGTGTACTTCAAAAGACCCACAATAAACATGACGGTAGCAGCCGCGAACAGAACCATGCTATCACTTAGAAATATGTTATTGTACACGGCGAATAAGGCAGCAATGATTTGCATAAACCACTCAAACCATTTTCGCAAGGAGAGCTTGTTGTCTTCAAGAGAGTAAGCGGTGATGTTGTCCGGGCCCCCAAGATGCAGTAGGAGGAACGGCGCCCAGAACGCAACGAGCTGCTGCTCACGGGACGACGCATCGGTCCCCGAAAGGGTCAGATCACCCATGGCGTAAGTTGCCGCAACTTCTGCGATCTGGTAGGCCAGCCACAGGACTGTTGTCTGCGCAGGGGATACACGCCGGCGGCTTCTGGCTAACACGGCGAGGGACAGATGGGCAGCAAGGCTGAAATAGACAGCAATCCGCAGCCCCCATTCGCCCCAGAACTGGGTTATCCATGTAAGAAAGAAAACCATTTCTGATGATCCTACCAACACACAAAACGAGAGGCTACTGATTGACAAATTCGAGTTAATTCAAAGCAATTAGTGGTCAGAACAAGAGCTTTTTGAGACATACCCGCACGTCACCGGGTCGGGCACCTTTCTTTGATATGATATGGCTGGAAGGAACCAATAGGTTTGGAAGATGGAGCTCTGAAAATGAAAGGTTGTGCAGCTGTATGATGGCCACCTCACATGAACTTGTAGCAAGAGGCCGACTGTAGTAACGATGGAGGAGGAGCGGTAATGAGAAAGAACAGACTTCTGTCGGCTCGGTTAGTAAAGGGAAGGGAGTCTTAGATAAATAACGATGTATCGAGCGCATCAGCTATCCATGCAGCTTGTCCAAATGTTCATTTGTTTAACATTTCTCGGTTTAGATCGCTCAGCTTGCACAATAATTGCACCTAGGACGCATTTCATACAATTCATTGTTACTCGTAGATCACATGTGGTCACCTTAATTTAGCATTTCATGCTAATCTTTAGACTACTAGCCTGTACTTACTCTTATTTCATACTGGTACACAACTTTATGCACTGCCGTCATGTGCCGAGGAATAGAAAACGATACGACAGAACAGCAAGATGACAGCTGAGTCACGTTATTACAGATACCTCGACAAAGTTAATGTTAAAGAGTGATGCAATGCTTTAGCTGAAAAATATATAAATAATAAGAGATATACCAGTTTCACCGCAGAGTAGGAAAAAATGAGGAAGAATTTGATACTGCTCTCAAGGATGCAAGTTTAGTTGATTAGCCTCAGAAATTAGTTCTCTAATTACTCCTCAGATTTTAAATTATTAACACTGTTAATTTTTAATATCAACTTTAATTATTTTATATTATTTAAAAAAAATTCAAATGTGTAAAATTATTAGACGTAATTAATACAACTAATGCCTCCACGATGCAGCAGGAGGAACGGCGCCCAGAACGCTGTGAGCTGTTGCGCTGGCAAGACGACGTGTCGGTGCCTGAAAGGGACAGATCACCCAGGGCGTACATTGCGGCGACATCTGCGAACTGCTGCTAGGCCGGCCACAGGATAGATTGCCACAGAGGATAGATTGCGATCCGCCGCCATCATTGGTCCCAGAAATGCTTCTACCAACACAAAAAACGAGAGGCTGCTGATTGACAAATTCTAGTTATTAAAAGCAATAAGTGGTCAGAAGAAGAGCTTTTTGAGACATGCCGGTACGGCACCAGGTCGGGCACCTATGTTTGATAGGGCTGCTAGGAACCATAAGCCTGAAAGATGGAACTGATCAGGAAATGGTTGTCCTGTTGTATGATGGCCACCTCACACAAATACTTGGATCTTCAGATGCAAGAGGCCGACTGCACTAACGACAAAGGATATATTAGGGGTAATGAGGGTACCAACAAACTGCTGGCGGTCATATACCGTATTTGATTGTTACATTGCATGTGATCACCTCAATTTGTTAGTATTCTATGGTTTAACCTTTAGAACACTAGTCTGTACAGTATCTACCCATGTTCATATGTACACATAACTTTCTGCTCTGCTGTCGTAGGTCGAGGAATCGAAAACGGAGTATGTTCTACTGCGTGTTTGGGCATCCGAGGTTTGCACGAAATGGTAGAGCAGCAAGATGACCACTGAGCGAGGTAAGTAATCAATGGTACCTCGACAAAGCTAAGGTTAAAGAGTGATGCAACTTGTCCAAGTATTCATTTGTTTAGCGTTACTTAAATGGTTTAGATCGCTCAGCTTGCACAGTATAGTTGCACACACGATGTATATACCATATTTTTATTACATCGCATGTGGTCACCTTAATTTGGTAGCATTCCTTGGTTTAGACTTTAGAGCACTAGTCTGTACCTACTCCTGTTTCATATGTACACATAACTCTCTGCTCTGCTCTCGTATCTTGAGGAATTGAAAAAGGTGTATATTCTACGTGTGTGTTTGGGCATCCAAGGTTTGCACAAAACAGCAGAGCAGCTGATGTGTGCATGGTTCCTGATCTTTCATCAGGTCGTAATAACTCTTGATTTGACGGAGATGCGACACACAATCGATCCGGTCTCAAATCAACACAATTCGAACTCCGCAATCGCAGCATCACTTCTCCTCTGGTTATCAACCGTGCGCATACGACTGACCTCGTCAAGAAGGCTAATCTCTGCCTGCGAATCGAAAAACACAAGCAAAAACAAAGAAAAACGCAATTCACTTGCAAAATCTAGATTGAAACACGAAGTCGGATAACCAACAAGCCGTCAAACAGTGAAACTGTTTGGAAACAGGAGAAAACTAATCAAAACCTATCTCTAATGACGGCGGCTACTGAATTTATAGAGCTTAGGTCGACTTTAGGGTAAACTCTAATACTAATAGGCTTAGAAAGATACAAGGCCCAAAGGCTAGAAGATAGTGTCACAGCACTCGGTTAGTTTTTGGATGTCATCTTGTTTCAACGATTCCCATTGATTCTGGTCGAATTTGGAGATGAGACTGGTGCCGCTGGAAAGTTTATCTTCTTAGCTTTCCAACCATATCTAGAACGTCCAAAACGGCTCCCGTATGCGACCTGGGCGTCTGTTTTAGTGTGGACTGCTCTCTAGAATCCGAGGACAACTTGACTTCGTATTGGATTGAATCTTCTTCGGGTTCAACGTGTCTTGCTGGTCTAGAGCATCTTCGTATCCTTCTTCATGCTTCCTTTGATCTTCTTCAAGGTTTGTAATCAAGATAAAATCATTAAGTAGCAGTCTATTCTCAAATGAAGAAAGATATATGTTTAGGAACGAGCTCACCTCAAAATTTAATTGTTGTGCACGAGCTCTTGTGATTAGACCATATATGGTAGGGTAGGTGGAAGAGCATCGTGTGTATCCAATGATGGAATGTCCTCATCATCCTCCCCTTCTTGAATCGAAGTCGTCCTCGACTCAATCTCATCTTCTTCTCCCATGTATGGCTTCAAATCTGCAGTGTTAAATATAGGACTAACCCCGAACTCGGGAGGTAACTCAAGTTTATATGCATTATCATTAATCTTTTTAAGTACCTTAAAAGGACCAGCAGCTCTAGGCATCAATTTAGACTTTCTTAGCTCTGGAAATCTATCTTTTCTCAAGTGCAACCAAACCAAATCACTCGGTACAAATTTAACTTCATGTTTACCTTTACTACTGGCAATTTTATACTTCTCATTCATCTTTTCAATGTTTTGTTTAGTCGTTTCATGCATCTTGAGAATAAAATCAGCACGTGCCTTAGCATCATGATGAACTCTCTCGGTAGAAGGCAGAGGCAAAAGATTAATCGGAGCACAAGGGTTAAAGCCATATACTACCTCAAATGGATTTACCTTAGTAGTTGAGTGTTTTGCCCGGTTGTATGCAAACTCCACGTGAGGTAAACATTCTTCTCACATCTTCAAGCTTTTCTTTAAAACAGCACGTAGTATGGTAGACAAAGTACGGTTCACGACCTCTGTTTGTCCATCGGTTTGCGGGTGACATGTAGTTGAAAACAGCAACTTTGTTCCCAACTTATTCTATAAAGTGCGCTAAAAGTGACTCAAAAATTTTGCATCACGATCTAAAACAATAGTAGAAGGCATACCATGCAAGCGAACAATTTCTTTAAAGATTAGATCAACAATATGCGTAGCATCATCGGTCTTATGACATGGTATAAAATGTGCTATTTTGAAAAAGCGATCTACTACCACAAAAATACTATCTCTCCCTCTCTTAGTTCTAGGTAATCCCAAAATAAAATCCATAGAAATATCAGCCCAAGGAATAGAAGGGACGGGAAGAAGCATGTATAAACCATGTGTGTTTAGTCATGACTTAGCTTTTTGACATGTAGTGCAGCGAGCTACGAACCATTCAACATCGCGTCTCATCTTTGGCCAAAAGAAATGTGTGGCCAAAACATCCTCCTTCTTCTTCGCTCTGTGGCAGAACCACCCCAAAACACTGGACGGCTCGCCTAGGATCGATATCGGGTGATATTGAGCCACAATACCCAAATAGTACAACACGAGTGATAGTATAAAATAAGAAACTGATTAGGTCTTACAATAAAGTTCAAGTAGTCTTAAGAGGAATAAGTTTAAAACATAGCGGAAGTGACATAGAAGAGATACGAAGGTTTCCTACGATGAAACATATCTTGCCCTAAGACATGCTTCACTCCTCGCGACCAGAGTTCGGTGAGGAAGGAACCGGTTCATAGGACCAGTTCGCAGTAGCCTCACCTTCTAACACTCTTTGGCCGCAACAGCCACACCAACCTGCAGGGAGAACTACACACACAACAAAAAAGGAAAACAACAAACCGTGAGTACTAATTACTCAGCAAGTCTTACCACAAAAAATGGCCAACTACAGCCGACTCCTAAGCATGAGAGGCTGACTCAGGGGATGGTCATTTGCATAAAACATGGCACTAACAGTGAATCCTTACTTTCAAGTTTTAGCAGTTAATTAAGTACAAGGAAGAATAAATTTAATTTGCACTATCATCTACTACACTCATAGTTGCCAAACAATTATCTATATCTAAGCAAACAAATCATATTATCATTATTATTAGTCTAGTTATTACTATGACATGACACAGTGAACAAATGGTACTCGTTACTGTGAGGGGCAGCGATTATAATCGATTTACACCAGCTGGGAAAAACCCAAAGTACACGACTGGTACGCGCTTCCCAAAAGCCGCACGTGACAACCTTTCACAACAATACCCTAGGGTCGGTCCGGCGCGCACCTCTCCCAAGCACATGGTCCTCCATGCGATCACCGCGTCGGATGCATCTATGGTTAGATCCAAGGCTTTTCTCTACTCTCCGCCGAAAGAGAGGTAGGGTTACGTCCAACCACTACGGTATCGAGCTACGTCAGTTTACTGAGTCCCATGTCCCCAGTATGCCTTCGGTACTGTTCAAACTTGCTCAATAGGGCCACACTCGAATCGGTCTTTAACTGACACAGACGAGGCTACCACCATGAAGGCCCTAGCCTTCGCAATCCCACCTATACTCTATCCCTGCCCGGTCTCAGGTTTATTCAAGTGTGAGATAAAGTCTAACCTATAATCTCGCGAGTGAGGTTTCTCATTCACTCGACTTCTACCGTTTATTAGAACTCATAGCCTAGCTCTTCATCGAGTTACCTATACCAATATATACTCAATAAAGATATTTGGTACTATCATGCATTCTAAGGTTCCAAACAACTCCTAAACTTTATGCACAGTACAAACGCTAAACAATACATAGCGACAAAACAACAGTTCAAAACAGGGTTAATGCATCGGGGCTTGCCTTCGATTTGCAGAGAGTTAGCACAAACAAGAGGAAGATCTTCAGCGGCGGACGACTCCGGAGCAATCAGCGCTAGATCTTGGTCTTCCGCGACGTTTCCTAAATGTGTGAAGTGATATGCGAGTGCAATTAGTTATGCACCTAATGATACCTAATATTTTACTTGTCATCGCATGTAACAAAGATGTTCACATGCGATGATATGCTTAGGGATGCATGCGTCAAAGATGGATATACGATGATATGACAAGAAAAGGATGATGATTTCATGGAAAGCAACTTTATTAAACCAAGGTGCTGCTGGAATTTATCTTAAAATGTTTATAAAAAAAATTCCCAGATTAAACTAAATAGTTTATAATATGGAAGATAAATGCTAAATTTTCTTAATATGGTTCTTGAATTCATAAACTACAATTTTTGTTGCTCAAAATATTAACAAGGCTATAAACTAGTTTCTGGACAAATTTTATATTTTATTGCAATCTTATGAATTTCTAATGAATTAATTCGTATCTAAGAGTAATAAATTATTTATAAGTAATACATAAGTGTATAAATTCTAAATAACTCTAATATGACATATATTAATTAATAGAACATAATTATGCATTTTTCACATTTTTAATATGCAGGAAAAATGAATATATGAACTAATGCATGTATACTTTATTTAATTAAAACAATTATTTAAAATGCAGAAAATGCAATTTTTAAAGTTCTGAACTATTCTACATGTTGAGAGGATTCCAACGGTATATTATTTGTAATTGTTGGAGTTCATATGCATTTTCTATGATTTTTGCAAGCTTTTACAAATTTCTGCACAGGGAATAAATAATTTTCGGAATCATTCTCCTCCGTGCGCCACGTGTCGGCCTCTGGGCCGGGCCACACGGGCGACCACACGGATGGACGCTCGGGATCCTCGTGCAGCCGCACGCGATCCAGCTGGTTCAGCAGGCCGGCAATGGAGCCGGTGGCCAGAGAGCGGCGGCGGCCGGGCCGGCGAGGCGTTCCCAGCAGCGACTCGGGCGACGGAGAGCACCTACGCGATGAGGACAAGGAGGTGAAACCCGTGGTGAGGTCGAATGGGTGACTCCCTCACCGAAATCCAGTCGGCGGCGAGGAGCGGCGACCGGAGGGCTTCGGCTGCAGCGCGAGCTCCAACCGGAGGGCGAAACTCGAAGAAAAATGGACGTCGAGCTTCAGCGGGGTGTACAGAAAGCCGGCACGGAGGAAGTCGTTGCAGAGGGAGGCCAGAGAGGGGGTGTCCACGGCGAGGTGGCCGACCCCAGCGGCCGGTTGGCGGCTTTCGACAAACTTCCTGCGCAAACACCTGCGGATTCATTCGATTGAGGATTTCCATAGAAGCTTCGTGAAGAGGAGAGGCCAGAACCGAAGGGAATCGGAGCGAGCTCACCTTTAGCGGCCGGATTTCGCCGGAGATGGCCGGCGGCTCCCAAAAACTGAATTTGGGAAAAAATTAAAATCGACCTCAGGGAGAGTGAGAGCGTTGGGGGTGCTTGGGGTGGAGCAAGAGGAGGAGGCGGCGCAGCTCGTTGCGACGTCCAGTGCCGGAAGGCGGCTCGACGGCGGCTCTCCACTGTCACTAGCGGCGCTCCGGTCGGGTGAGTGTGTGAGAGAGAGAGAGAGCGTGAGAGAATTGAGGGCCGAGGGGAACGTGGACACGGGGAGGATGTCGTGGACACGTCTTCAGCTCCGTGGAGCGCATGTAGGGAGCGAGGCGCGCGATGAGGGCGCGTGGACGCGCGACAAGCGGGTCCCGTGTCCCTTTTTCTTTTTCCCGAATTTTTTGGGTTTTCAGTGCACACTTCTGTTTTAAATCGAAAAGCATGACTTCCCTAGCTCTAAAATTTCTGAAATTTGGTAGGCTGGTAGATATTTTGAAAAGGAACAACTTTTATTTTGGGCATAAGTTCAAAATCGAAATAAATAAAATGATATTAAATTTTGAAGACAGGTTACCTTTTAGAGGAAATTAAATTATTTGAGCTTATAAACCCCAAATTAAAATTTTCCAAAAATTTCTAAAATTCAACTGGTTACAAGAACTTTCAAAAGAGGATTTTGTTTCAAAATATTTCATTGAAATTTTTGAATTCACATTTGAATTTCAAATTGAATTTGGGGTAAACTTGAAATTGGTTTTAATTTCTTTCGAGCTCAAATTTTTGAGAATTGGGACTTGGAATGCTACGCTTATTATTCAAAAACACGAAGTGTTACACACTTCAAAGTGTCCTATCAATCCTCCTCCATGCGCCTCCTATAACAACAAAAGACAAACAGAGCAACTGGAACGCAAAGACGGTTGGCTTTATAAAGAAAGCCATCATTAAGTATAAATTTGTTCTAAGTTTTACCTTCACGATAATATAGCAACACATCTTTAAAATCAGCATCTAACATATATTGTTGCTTAATTGTTTCTAGTCCAAAAATCCGACAATCAAGTTAGGACAGCATAGCATATCGTCTAGACAAAGCATCCGCAATCACATTATCCTTCCCTTTCTTATGTTTGATGATGTAAGGAAAGGATTCAATAAATTCAATCCACTTAGCATGTCTACGGTTCAAGTTATTTTGGCTATGAATATGCTTAAGTGATTCATGATCGAAACGAATGACAAATTCTTTAGGTCACAAATAATGTTGCTACGTTTCTAAACATCATAGAAGAGCATACAATTTCTTATTATACGTGGAGTAATTAAGAGTAGGGCCATTCAATTTTTCACTAAAATATGCAACAGGCTTACCTTCTTGCATCAATACTCCACCAAGGCCAATTCCACTTGCATCACATTCAAGTTCAAAAGTCTTACCAAAATTTGGAAGTTGGAGCAGTGGTGCATGTGTAATCTTGTCGATCAAAGTGGCAAAAGACTCCTCTTGTGTGTGGCCCCAATGAAATGCAACGCCCTTGTTTGTCAGCTCGTTCATTGGAGCAGCAGTGGTGCTGAAATCTTGGACAAAGCGGCGATAAAATCCAGCAAGTCCAAGAAAACTCCGCACTTGTGAAACCGTTGTGGGTGTGGGCCAACACTTGATTGCATTTATCTTGGCTTCATCAACTTCAATTCCCTGTGGAGTAACAACATAGCCAAAAAAAGAGACTCGATCCGTGCAAAAGGCGCACTTCTCAAAATTAGCAAACAAACGTGCATCCCTCAAAGCATCAAAAACAGCACGCAAGTGAGATAAATGTTCGGTCATTGACTTGCTGTAAATCAAGATATCATCAAAATAAAGCACCACAAATTTTCCAATGAAAGAACGTAAGACCTCGTTCATCAAACGCTTGAAGTACTAGGTGCATTAGTCAATCTAAAAGGCATTACTAGCCACTCATACAATCCAAACTTAGTCTTAAAAGCAGTTTTTCATTCATCACCCAATTTCATTTTTATTTGGTGATATCCACTTCGCAAGTCAATTTTAGAGACAACAATAGAACCACATAATTCATCAAGCATGTCGTCTAGCCTAGGAATAGGATGACGATATCTAATGGTGATATTGTTAATGGCTCTACAATCAACACACATTTGTCAGGAACCATCTTTCTTTGGAACCAAAAGAACAGGGACAGCACAAGGACTAAGTCTCTCACGTACATACCCACGGTACAAAAGGTCTTGGACTTGTCGCTGAATTTCCTTAGTCTCCTCAGGGTTGGTTCTGTAGGCGGCGCGGTTTGATAAGCTCGCTCAAGGAATCAAATCAATCTGGTGCTCAATCCCTCGAATGAGTGGTAGTCCTGGAGGTATCTCATGTGGGAAGACGTCATGATACTCCTGCAAAAGATTAGAAACAAAAAAAGGCAAAGAAGAAGCAAGGTCCTCGAGTGAAAATAACGTATCCTTGTATACCAAAGTATAACATGAAGCATTTTCATCATGGATTTCAGCAAGGTCAGATTTTGTTGCAAGCATTATAGGACTTTTCAATTTTATTGCTTGCTGATTTTCAGGTGTAGGAGGCTGTTCTTTCTTCTCATTAGCAATTTTCTCCCTATCATCTTGCACAATTTCAGCAGGGGTCAAAGGTAATAAAGTAATTTTCTTTCCTTTATGCATGAAGGTATATTTATTACTTTTACCATAGTGGATAGCATCATTATCATGTTCCCACGGACGACCAAATAATAATGAACAAACTTGCATAGGTACAACATCACAATCCACAGAATCAACATAGGTGCCAATAGAGAAAGGGACTTGACATGTTTTAGTTACCTTTGCCTTACTAGAGTCGTTTAACCATTGGATATGGTATGGATGTGGATGTGGCCATGTAGGCAAGTTCAGTTTAGTGATCAAGTTAGTACTCACTAAGTTGTTGCTGCTCTCGCCATCAATGATCACGCGTGCACTGCGGTTCTTGATCACAAAGTAAATCTGAAATAGATTATGGCGCTGAATCTTATCAAGACATATCTGTGCGAAGAGTGCTCGTTAGACAATGATGGTCCTGTAGGCCGAAGTATCTTCCCCACCAAATACTTGGCCATCATCATCGTAAGGAATCTTATCATCGGATTCTTCATCCTCAACATCGAAGTACTTACATATCATCCATCTTCAGTAGCAATGTATGGCCGCTGGCTTGGGCAATCTCGCTGTATATGACCCATACCATGGCATCTATGACACTTGATGTTAGAAGAGCGTCCTGTGGAGGCACTAGAGGATGTATTCTTGCTGGGTACCTGCAATGAAGGCCTACTCAAATCCGAGGATTGCACTGAAGGGGTTAGTTTTAGTGCTGTGGCAGTGTTGAAAGTGATGGGAGACCTCCTGCTCGACGGTGGTGGCGTACGTGCGGTCGATGATGAAGGAAAGGTCGATCGTGGAGTGTATGTACGGCTGCTGTTCTTGAGTTGTTTTCCCTGCAATTCTTTTTCTGTAAGCACAGCAAGGTGGAACAACTGTTCGAGAGAATTATAGCCTTTGTAATCAATTATGTCCTGAATTTCACGACGCAAACTAGCATAAAAACGACAGATAGTTTTCTCAAAGTCCTCTTCTATCCCACAACGCATCATACACTTTTGTCAGTCAGCAAGATATTCTTGAACAGATTTATTATTTTGTTTTAAACGTTGCAATTTTTTACGCAATTCTCTTTGATAGGATGGGGGAACAAAACGCTTACGCATAGCAGCTTTCAATCTATCCCAAGTATTAGGTTGCAACTGTGCTCTACAAAGATCAGTCCACCATAGTAAAGCAAAATCTCAAAACTCACTAGTAGCTTGTCTAACTCTATGTTGTTGAGGAACTAAGTGAGATGTAAATTTTTGCTGTACAACCATCTCCCAATCAAGATAAGCTTCAGCATCATAATTAACAGAAAAAGGTGGGATGGTAAACTTAATCCTAGCGAAAGGTTCATAAGGAGCATGATGATGTCCGTTACCTCTCATACCTTGGCGGTTATAACGTTGATGATGGGACAGGGGGATTTGTTGTTCTCCATCATTGTCAATGCCATTCTCGAAATGGTTCTCGCCATTAACTTCATCTTCCTCTTCCTCTCTCGGTTGTGGTCGTCGTGCCTCAAAGTTTGTCATACAAATTGAGAGACGCTGGAATTCCTGGTTCATTCTCTAGAATTGATCCATCATCCTTTGTTCGAGCTTAGCAATACTGTCAGCAAGTTGATTTTGACTGACAATATAATTGAAGTCATTCGGGTTGTTGGCAGCATCAGAAGATTCAACCTTATCACCTGCAGACTTACCCTTTACTGCCATGGTTAGGAGATAACAAAGAAGCGAAGCAGAATATTATCCCTACGCTACGGTGGTGCGGTTTCTGTGGTGGTAGATCTGCAAAGGAAACAACTTACCAAGTTCTTACACAGTTCTTACCAATGCAAGACAAAGGATTGTCAACCGTTGGCAGGAGATACCAGAGAGTTGTAATTCCACGATTACAGGGTCAAATGAAGTGTTGACCCATGGTGATATGTGGAGCTCGGAGGGCTGAATTAATGGTTAGTGGCACACAATTCTATGACAGATAGCAATGCTGAATAAGTGTTCCAAGATTGTAATTATAGTTGCTGGTCTAATTTTATAAAAAATTCAGATGCGAACAATGATAAGAATGCACAAAGATCAGCAACAAATGCGGCTCTAAAAATCAGTTATCAGCACGATATAGCACAAGACAGTGATGTCACCTTGATGATGTCATTTTTTTCTTTTTTTTTGAATTTTCACTATTTTAGTAATTTTTAGAGATGCAAAATGAGGGACAACAAGGAGTTTCAGATCAATCCAATTGGGGATGTGGTATGTCAAAAATCACAAAGATGTCTGAAATTACACCAAAAATCTTGTAAATTCACAAAGGTTCACTTCTAGAGGGAATTTGGCCTCAAAAATTTTTTTTGAACCCCGAAAAAGTGGGGAGAGCCAAATGCGTCTTTTTGTTCTGAGAATTTTAAAACAAAGAACGCCCGATTTTGAGTTCGTATGCAAAAGTTATGCCCGTTTTACTGAAGGGTGTCTGGAACACGTTTTTGGAAGGCGTGAAACGCAAACGGTGGAGAATCAGGTAGTTATTTTGTGGACGATTGAGCAGCGAATGATTATGGGAGGTGGATCTGTTTGTGGTCTAAATATGGGATGGGTGGGTGGGATAAAATTTCGATGCAAAGGAACAAATAACAGATGTAAAGATTATAACAGATCTGAAAAATGCAACGATGAACGACGAAGGCAAACAACTGGATACAAAAAGATTTCAAATCCAGCAACTAAAATGCAAACTAGGGACACGAACTCAACACAACAGACTCTGAAATAAAATTATGCAAAGGCTAAACACGGATTAGACAAGGGAAACACCTAACGATCTACTAAATTTTTTTTTTGTTGCAGGTTTTATGTGGACGATAGGATGAATGCAAATTTGACACAGAATAGATATGAATCTGCTGGCGTACTTGAAGCTCTGATTACTACTTGATGTGTACGTGGTTCTCGATCTTCTGTTAGGTCGTGATAACTCTCGATTTCGCGGAGATGCGACACACAATCGATCCGGCCTCAAATCAACACGATTCGAACCCCGCAATCGCAGCACCACTTCTCCTCTGGTTATTAACTGTGCGCACACGATTGACCTCACCAAGAAGGCTAATCCTTTACTGCGAATCGAAAAACACAAGCAAGAACAAGGAAGAACGCAACTCACTTGTGAAATCTGAATTGAAACACGAAGTCGGATAACCAACAAGCCGTCAAACGATGAAATTGTTTGGGAACAGGAGAAAACTAATCAAAACCTATCTCTAATGATGGAGGTTACGGAATTTATAGAGTTTAGGTCGACCTTAAGGAAAACCGTAAGACAAATGGCCTTAGAAGGATATAAGGCCCAAAGGCCAAAAGATAGTGTCGCAGCACTCGGTTAGTTTCTGTATGTCATCTTGTTTCGACGATTCCCGCTGATTCCGGTTGACTTTGGAGATGAGACTGGTGCCGTTGGAAAGGATATCTTCTTAGCTTTCCAACCATATGTAGAACGTCCAAAACGGCTCCCGTATGCGACCTGGACGTCTGTTTTAGTGTGGAGTGCTCTTTGGAACCCGGGGACAACTTGACTTCGAATTGGATTGAATCTCCTCTGGGTTCAACGTGTCTTGCTGATCTGGAGCATCTTCATGTCCTTCTTTATGCTTTCTTTGATCCTTTTCAAGCTTCCTAATCAAGATAAAATCATTAGGTAGCAGTCTATTCTCAAATGAAGAAAGATATGTGTTTAGAAACGAGCTCACCTTAAAATTCAATTATCGTGCATGAGCTCTTGTGATGGGACCATCTATGATAGGTGGAAAAGCATCGTGTGTATCCAGTGATAGGATGTCCTCATCAGCAGCAAGATGACCGCTGAGTGAGGTATATAATTAATGGTACCTTGACAAATCTAAGGTCAAAGAGTAATGCAACTTGTCCAAGTGTTCATTTTTTTAGCGTTACTTAATGGTTTAGATCGCGCAGCTTGCACAGTAGTTGCACGCACGATGTATATACCATATTCTTGTTACATCGCATGTGATCACCTCAATTTGTTAGAATTCCTTGGTTTAGCCATTAGACCACTAGTATGTACCTACTCCTATTTCATATGTACAAATAACTCTCTGCTCTGCTGTCATAGGTCGAGGAATCGAAAATGGAGTACATTCTACGTGCGTGTTTAGGCATCCGAGGTTTTCACGAAACGGCAGAGCAGCAAGATGATCGCTGAGTAAGGTACATAATTAATGGTATCTCGACAAAGCTAAGGTTAAAGAGTAGTGATGCAAAGGGTTTTATCTCAAAAATATAAAAAGTTACCTGTCGAGGTACCATTTAGCAACGAACAAACATCCAGCAAGAGGCTGATTGTACACTTTAGTAATGACAAATATAAACAAATATATGTGTAAGGGTAATGGGTACTCCTTCCAGTATAAAAAAAAGTTATTTTGGGCAATGACACGGCCTACAAAACATAACTCTTACTCCTATTTTCAATAAAAGTATTTACTAAAAAGTGACGTATGTGTACTTATATGAAAATATTTTTAGAAAAATTTACTCATATGATTTCACATTTTTCATCTTAACAAATTAAAAAATATATTTATAATTTTCACTAAAATATTGTCCAACACAACCTGCTTTTTTATAGCAGAGGGAGTAAGGACAAACTGCATGTGGCTGAGTTAATAAAGGAACTCAGATAAACGACAATCTATCCATTCATTCAGCTATATATATCCATGAAGCTGGTCCAAGTGTTCATTTGTTTAGCATTTCATGGTTTGGATCGCTTGGGTTGCACAGTTGTACACACGAGGTACTGTATTTTTTGTTACGTCGCATGTGGCCACCTCAATTTGTTAGCATTCCATAGTTTAGCCTTTAGACCAGGAGTATATATGTACCTACTCTTATTTCATACTACTATGTATTCATAGCTCTGCCGTCGTGTGTTGAGAATTTGAATACGGAGTGCTCCCTCCGGTCTAAAAGGGAAGTGGTTTTAGATAAAATTTTAGTTAAATATTAGGAATATAAACAAATAATTTTTAATTTGTTAACTTCACATTTGTGAAAAATATAAGATTAGACTTACTTTAGCTAGAAGTACTTTTATAAAGTATACATATGTCATTTTTAATAAATATTTTTAGAGTAAATTTCATAAAGCCTCAGGTTTTATGGTCCTTATTTCACAAAACCTCATATATTTTAGTCTGTGTCACTTAACCACAGGTTTTATGGTCATATTGTTTCACAAAACCCTATATGTATCAAGAAATAGTTATAAATATGGGCTGTAAATTCTAGCTTCATGTGTGCATAGTGTATAGATTTTGATTAATTTAAATAAATGAAATTATTAAGTGAGATTCAAGCGCAGGATCTCCCAATATAAAAGTTTAACATTCACATTATTTTGTCAAAAGTAGGGTTTTGTGAAATATTATGATCATAAAACCCGTGGTTAAGTAACATAAACAAAAATATATAGGGTTTTGTGGAACAATACCCATAAAACCTGGTGCTTTATAAAATTTACTCATGTTTTTATAGAAAATAGGATTCAAAGTCATGTTTTAGAGACCACATTGATGTCCAAAATAACATCCTTTTTAATACCGGAGGGAGTAGATTCTATGTGCCTTTATGCGCATCCGAGGTTTGCATAAAACAACAGAGCAGCAGCAGCATGGCCATTGAGTCATGTGATTATAGGTACCTCGACAAAGCTAAGGTTAAAGAGTGCCTCCTCCATTTCAAAATATAAGTATTTCTAGATTTAGTTAAAGTTAAATTTTTATCATTTTGACTATTAATAATGAAGAATTAATAATGTTTTATCATATAAAATTATATATTTTTAGATTCATCATGAAATAAACTTTCATAAAAAATATATCTTTATATTAGAAATTATGTAAGTTTCTAGATATTATTAATTAGTAAAAATTAAAATAATTTATTTTAACTAAACCCAAAAATGTCTATGTTTTGGAACGGGGGTAATATGACACAAAGCTTTAGCTGACATGTATAAAAAAGGATAATACTCAATTTCATCTCTAACTATTGTTAAAAACTCAATTTCACCCTCAACTTTCAAAACTCTAATTTAGTCCCTGAACTTTTGTTAGAAGCTCTGTTTCATTCTTGATCCGATGTGGCTGTCCACGTAGCATGCCATGTCAGCGCAAGGGCTTTATGGGACATACCGGAACGCCACCAGATCGGGTATCTTTCTTCAATAGGGCTGGAAGGAACCAATTGGTTTGGAAGATGGAACTTGGAAAATGAAGAGCTGTCCAGTTGTATGATGGCCACCTCACACAAATACTTGGATCTTCGGATGCAAAAGGCCGACTGTAGTAATGATAAATTAAGGTGTTGGGGTAATGAGAGTACGAACAAACTGCTGGTGGCTGAGTTAAAGAAAGTAATTCTGATAGAGAACAACCTATCCATCCCTTCAGATATTCGTACAACTTGTTCAAGTGTTCATTTGTTTAGCATTTCAAGGTATAGATCACTCGGTTTGAACAGTAGTTGCACACACGATTTATGTACCATATTTTTTTTGTTACATCGCATGTGATCACCTAAATTTGTTAGCATTCCGTCGTAGCCTTTAGACCATTAGTCTGTACCTACTCTTGTTTCATATGTATACATAACTGTCAGTACAGCCGTCGTGTGTCGAGAATAATCAAATATGGAATCTAATCTACGTGCTTGTTTGGGCATCAGAGCCTCTGAGGTTTTCACCAAATGACAGAGCAGTAAGATGACCGCTGAGTGAGGTACGTAATTAATGGTACCTCGACAAAACTAAGGTTAGAGAGTGATACAAAGTTTTAGCTCTCAAAAATATAAAAAATTTATCTGTTTCATCACCGTATAGTAGGAAAAAGAAGAGGACTTTGAGACTGCTCTCAACAATGCAGGTTCTCTAACTACTTTATTATTTAATTTGAAGACCTAGAGCAATCAATGTTAATCCCTAGCTCTGCTTAGATGATAGTGTATTATCTTCAATGCAGTTGCCATGCGGGCCGCTCATGACTACAAAGATGTCAGTGCGATGCATTCTTGTGCTAAAATGCAAAAGTGAAAATCCGGGGCACCAATGTTGGGGACACATGCGGATCAACTGTCATCCCGCGTCCTGATGTCGCGTCCGAGTTCTGAGTATGCACAGCAAGGTAGGGAACAACTATCCTCACCATCTCTGAACACATGCAGCGGAGCGGAGCAGGGACAGCTCTCCTTTGTCACAACAACTTCGATCATTTTTAGGACTAATTCCTTATTAGCTATTGAAAAAAGTTTGGATTCCTTATTAGCCATCACAGAGTTTGAATTTTCTTATTAGCCATTCATTTTAACTTTTGTTCTTTAGTGACCACTCTGGTTATTTTTGTTTCAAAAATGCCCTTACTTGTTGCAAACCAAATTTAAACTATGAGCACCATAATTTCTTCAATAATTTTTTTTAATTTCTTTAGTAATTTTTTCTCATTTAGTAATTTTGTATCAATTCCTTGAGTAATTATGTTTTGATTCCTGTAATAATTTTGTTTTAGTCAGTAATTTCATTTCAATTTGTTAACAGAATAAATCTTGAAAATTACTGAATAAATTGAAACAAAAATTATTGAATGAGATATAATTACTGAGGAAACAAAAAAAATTATTGAATGAATTTAAATAAAATTTCTGAATAAAACTGAATTAAAATTAGTGAAGGAATCAAAGAAAATTACTTGAGGAATTGATACAAAATTACTGAATGAGAAAAAATTATGAAAGAATCAAAACAAAATTATTAAGGAAATTACATTGCTTCATAATTTATGTTTGACTTGGAACATGTAAGGGTATTTTAGAACAAAAGTGTACATAGTAGTCACTAAGGAACAAAAGTTAAAATGGATGGCTAATAAGGAACTCAAACTTTTCTCAATGGCTGATAAAGAATTAACCCTCATTTTTATACCATAGGAAGTACAGACAAACTGCATGCGGCTGGGTTAATAAAAGAAAGTCAGATAAACGACAATCTATCCATTCCTTAAGCTATTGATGAACCATGTCCTGGTGTTCATTTGTTTAGCATTTCATGTTTAGATCGCTCGGCTTGCACAGTTGTACACACGATGTACCACGTTGCATGTGGTCACCTCAATATGATAGCTTTCCATGGTTAGGCTATAGACCACTATTCTGTATCTACTCTTATTTCATATAACTCTGTACATATAACTCTCAGCTCTGCCATCCTGTGTCAAGGAATCAAATACATTCTATGTGCCTGTTGGGCACCCGAGGTTTGCACAAAACTATAGAGCAGCAGCACCATGACCTTTGAGTCGTTATTATAGGTACCTCGACAAAGCTAAGGTTAAAGAGTGATGCAAAGCTTTAGCTTATATATATATATATATATATATATATATATATATATAAGAAGATGATCATTGGCTAATGATCAGCTGCTCCGTCCACTCTGTACCACTATTTTTCTTTTGTAATTTTTCATGTAGATATCTTTAAACATCCGACATATTTAAAGTATTCTTGATAGTCTACATGTTATTATTTCTTCCATTTTACTTTACTAAATATATAGTTTAATAAATATTGCCAGTCAATATAGTAATAGTAAAAGTTGAAGTCATCCATGGAAATATAGCTAGTTTCAGATTTATTTCAAGTCCAAATTTATAAACTGTGTTGTATAAATAGGCGTCGTGGGTACGCAGAACGCGGACAGGAGCTCACAATCGATGGCGGCGTGCGTGGCTACTTCCAGCAGAAGGTGGAGGTCATCTACCATGCGAGCCGGCAAAGCACTCGATCGATCACAGCATGACGATATGTAAAAGTGAACCAGAATCAGATACGCTTCATTGACGTACAGAAGCAACGACGGACGGACAATTAAACACCCTAGCTAATTAATACTCAGAGGCGGATAACTCTTAACAAAAGTAGTACACATTGAAAAAAATATATAGTAGCAGTTTACAAGTTTATCCGTACATATAGATACGTTGGTCAACATGCTTACAATGACAAAAATGGTAACAGATGCTTACAATGACAAAAGTGGTAACATAAATGGGCTGATAAAATAGAACAGAAGATAAAAGGAGAGATACATTAATTTCATCCGAGAAACAAGATAGCTACATTACTTTGAATAGAGTGTAATATATTTGCTTTCTCGGCTTAACGGTTCAATTTCCTTCTTACGATCAACAGGAACACGAGGTTTTCTCCCACGCACCTTAGGAAATTTGTCCCAAGTAGGTTCTGGCGGAGGCGTGTCAGGCGCCATAGGTGGAGGGCTCAGAAACATGGGAGGCGGGCACGGCCACTTGGGGCACGGATGATATTCATCACCAAAAGGTACTCCCTCCATCCCTCTTATCATTCTAGGTGCAGACACGAGAATTAAGAATTGGTGAAAAAAGGTGAGATGTGCTGAAACAAAAAGGAGAGACAGAGATTGAGATATATTGAGAATAGAAAAATGTGTATTGAAAAAGTGAGAATGACGAGTAAAAAAAAAAACTTGTGAGCTATAGAATGACAAGTAACTGGGGACGAAAGGAGTAGCATAGAATGGGTAGGAGGCATGGCAGGCGAGGAAGGTGGCATAGGCTTGTCCGAAGGAAAGTCAGGTGGAGGCTCTTCATTTTTGCCTTCGGTTTGTCACTCTTGTCGTCAATCTCAAAAGTGCCAGCGTGTTCTATTATAATCCATACAATGAGAGGTCCTAACTGTCAATCCCAAATCTCAAGTTAAGAAAACAAAGGAGAGTTTTAAAATTTTTTGTTTCCTTGACAAGTCTAGATAGGCCAATTTAAAAATTTTTTCCTTTAAAAGGAACTAAGAAAATTAGAAAATAGTTATCTAGAAGTCAAAATTTTGAAACATAAAATGTGAATTGGACAAGTGTTTGAGCTCTTTTTTTCGTTTCGAATTTTGGTTTTTGGAGTTTGAATTTTTCCCAAAGATCTTAGCCCTAAATTCAATCTAGAATTCACCTAAAATTGAGGACGAAAAATCAGAATTTGCCTAGTGGGCCGAAATTCACTCCAGCCGGCCCACCTTCCTTTTCCTCCTTGGCCCAGCCCGCTTCTCTCTTCCCTGTCGTCTTCCACCTCGACACAACGCACCGCGCGCGCTGGCCACAGGGCAGGCCAGCCCCAGCTGGTTGCGCCGGTGTCCCCGTGCCGAGGAAAGCAACGACGACGTTGCTCGTCGCCGTCAACCTAACCCCGCCGCGCTGCGCACATGAGGATGACGGCGTTGACGCCCGGGAGAAGCGGTGGCCTTTGTCGCGACGTAGTTGAAGTCCGGGCGCCCCTTGCCGACTCACCGGCCTGCCAAGGCGTGGCGCTGGCAGTCGCAGACCCTAGCCACCGAAGCTCGACAACGCCACGCCCAATCGCCCCGCTCACTGCCGCGCTGAGCTCACCCCCCTCCCCACCGACTCTAAAATCAATCTCCTCCATGCTTGCGCGTCCCCTTCGCTCCATCACATCCCAGAGCTCGTCCACGACCTCACCATCACTGGAATTGCCTTCCACCACCGTCAATTTTGCGTTTTCTCCGAATTCGGCCGCCACCACCCCTCTCCGGTGAGCACCTCCCTCCCGGCCGTCATCTTCCAATTCTTTGCACTGGTAGCACTACAAGCTCCCTAGGAACCTAACTGAGCTCGAGAGATGGGTAGCCGCAGCACCGATTGGCCGGTCCACGTGAGTCACCGCCGTGCTCCGCCACCCGCATGCTGCCGGCCGTCGTCCCAAGCCAACCGGTATGGAGAAGGTGCACACCAAGTTTCGCACCAAACGGAGCACCGGGCTGTCGGGAACGGGCACACGAACCTACGCACCCAGAGCGCGTCCAGAGCGCCAGAGCGCGTCCGGAGCGCGCACTGGCACGCCGCGTTCCCATTGCGGCAGTAGCCAAATGCTAACGTCAACCACACCATTGCGTAGAGCTTGACACAAGGATTCCAAGACACATGTTGTTGCCTCGAGATTCGTGATCAAGTTACCGGGAACGTGAACCAAAGTCGAGAGCACGCCCGGTGTCGCCGGGAGCGCAGCCAACCCGTGGGAACCCCGAACTTTCCCGTGAACCCCGAACTTTTCGTGAACCCCGAACTTTTCCGTGATCCCCGAACTTTCCCGTGAACCCCGAACTTTCACGTGTCCACGGAAACCTCGAACTTTCACGTGTCCACGAAAACCCCGAATTTTCACGTGTCCAAGGGAACCCCGAACTTTCACCACAACCCACAGGTCCACAAGAAAATCCCCGATTTCGAGCACCTGAGTGCGCAGAGGGCATGGACACAGGCCGAACCCCGTGTCCAGACAGATTTTTCTGCAGTCCGTCATAGCACATTGCCGCTAACTTTACCGCCACATCTTAACTCCAATCATCACAACCCATATACCATTGGAACCCACATCATAAGCCCTACCATCCTAGCCAATTCAAACTCCATAACTTGTTTGGTGTTTGTTTCTTTTTCTAGTTTCTTAGTTGTTCTTTGGTAGTCTTTTTGTAACTATTGCTTGTAGCAGAAGAAAAAGAAGTTGAAGCCGCCCAAGAGCCCAAAGAGCCTGAAGAACTCGAGCCTGAAGCGGACTTCGAAGAAGCAACTGAAGGCAAGTCCTAACCCATCTTAAGCCCATTGAACCCATGTTTTATTTACCGCACCGATAAACAGCGATGCTAGCCTACTTTAGAATGTGTTAAACATTGTGTAGTTTAGTACCTATTCGATCTCAGGTATTTATATTTATGTCAGTAACTTGCTGTATAAATATAGATATTTCTATTGAAAACCATTACCAACGTGTCCTTGATAACTGTAGGAATTTCCGTTCCTAGTTTGTTTTACGGAACAGATACTACCTTGTTACTAGAACTGCTTAGGACTACATCTGCGGTGCTCTACACCTCCACACCACCTACCATTAATTTACAAAATGAGTTATAAAAAGTTTGGTGGTGTGAGTATAAACAAAAGGGATGGGATTAGAACAACTGGTGCTAGGTGAAGAAGGGACGGTTCTGCCCGTGGGGTGGGGCTCACCTGAGGTGATGGTGATAAGTGTATAGGCTTCGCTGTGGTCCACCTGCCGTGGACGAGACCGTCACCCCTGCCATATAAGGACCGGTTCGTTAGCCCTCGACTTAGTAATTTCCGTGCAACCACATAACCTGTACTTTTTGAGCAGGACTTATTCTCTCTACGTATTCTTTCCACATCGAACCACAGGGGGGTTGGTAGTGAAGACACAAGGGAACAGGAGAAGGGCGTGAGATGACTCGCTTCCTGGTGAGCGTAATGTAGCGTAAGCCCACGGATATAGCCCCTGGTTTGGTAATACTCGGGATCGAAGGGGACCAGGAAAAGGCTTGAATGCGGTGGATATTCACGACCCGGCTCTGAGAATGTACCGACGCGTCATCGACGGCTTGGAAAACCCCGAGGGAAGGCCCCTGTTTGCACCTTGAGTGGAATCTGTGGAAAACTGCGTAGATGTGGGATAGACGTTATGTAACTCTAATGATCAGGAGTAGCATAACCTGTGGGTACAGTGTACAACCTCTGCAGAGTTAAAAATCCTTCCGGATAGGCCGTTGTCACGGTATTGACATGCTACTGTTCGGGTGTCCTACGATTAGACTTTATTCATTGCCTTGATGCGTGAGTGGGTGTAGCGACCCGTGATTTGGAATTACATGGTTGTGTGCCTAGGGCCGGCACGAGAGTACTTACGCCCAATATAAAACATGGGAACAGCGGAGAGGAGTGAAAACCTTTCCCAGGTCCACTCTACTAAAATATAGCAAATGCTCTTCTCTCTACTTTAAATTCTCTTCTAGTAGGGAGCCGGCATGAAAACATGCTTTTCGCAAAACTTTACCCCAAGCTTTCCTTGCTTCGCTACCGCGAAACCCCTTACCTACTTCTTGTTGGGACTTGCTGAGTACCATTGTACTCACTCCTTCCATCGTTGCTACTTTTGCTCAGAAGACGAGGATGACGAAGAAGATGCTGACTACAAAGAGTAGAAGTCTCATCCGCCGTCAAGTTGCCTGTGGTATGTGTATAGACTAAGTGTGGTTTGCCCAGAGTCGCTGTGCCGACTCATGCTTGTACTCTAGTCTTGTTTGCTGAACCTCGTAGGTCGTGTAGTGTGTTGTAATAAAGCACGGGTAATAAATACGCTTTGTTCTGAATGTACGTATCAGCTACGGATTCAGGGAATGGTATATGTGGCACATAGACGCTCTTTTCTGAAAGGGGATTTTACACTAACCAACTAAGCTTTTGCTAGTTTGCAATATCTAAAAAAGTACATAATTTATAATATAAAAATATAGTCCCTTCATTCTTAAATTGATGCTGTCGTTGACTTCTAACATTAACTTTAACTATTTATCTTATTCAAAAAATTTGATAAATATTATATATTTTGTTATAATTTGGTTTATTATTAGAGTTATTCGAATTATAACTTAAAATTTTACACATTTGAACTAATTTTTTTAATAAGACAAATGGTCAAAGCTGATATTTAAAATCAATGGCTTAATAACGGAGGGAGTATTTTTTATAAAATTTATTTTATAATAAATTCAAGAAAATATAATTTTTATATGATAAAAATTATTAGTGATCAAAGTAATAAAGTTTGTATTTGACTAAATCTAGAAATACTTATATTTTGAAACGAAGGGAGTAAAATTTTAATAAGGCTTACCTTAGCCTTTATGGTGCCTCCGCAGCACCTCTCGGGACTTGGAATCTATTATAAGGAGCGAATTTTCAGCCTAAAATAAGAGAAAGTCACTAGCTTGTTAGGTCCACTGATCATGATGGATAAACTGACATGTGCTTGGTGGGTAACGTGTTGGTCATGGATTTTTTTTTTGATTAAACCGTATTCATGAAGTAAAGAGATACAAACACAAATACAAACACTCAGAACAACAACGGACACTAGACACACACACACAAGACCCATAACGAGGTCGCCGAAATCCTGCATGATAACAAGCTCCGCCGTAAAGGAAGAGGCTTCGACGTCGCCACAACCAACAAGGACGTCGCTACGATCCTCTGAACCGCCGTCAAAACTTGAAAGAAGCAACGAAGAGATCCTCCGAACCTCCATCGCACAATTTTGAAGAGGAGAGCCACAGTAGATAGCCAGAGCAGACGGAGTAGCGGCCGGGCACCCACAACTGAATCAGACCACTTCGTCGAAGAACGAAGAAAATACCGGCCAGATCCAGCCTCCAACAGGCCGGCTGAGGCAGCCGGACCACCGCTCGATATCAACAACAGCCCTAGGGTGCTGAACGATGCAGTGCACCTTCTCCATGACAGGAGCCAAACGAGCCGGACCCCGACTCCACGAGCTCGTCGCCGGCGTTGAAGGAGAATGCCACCAAGATGGAGGAGAGCTCAGAAGACCAAAATCCAGATAAGAAGATGCTGCAACTGCCTCAGCATCAACTCCGAAAACCTAACCCTAACCTAAGAAGAACACTCAGAAATAGAAGAAAACAAAACCCAGCCAGGGGTGGAGCCAGCCGTCCTGCTGACCGGGGTCAGCACAGGTGACAGACAGGGTCAACAATGTTGATGAACAGTGAAATTCCACTGATTTTGGCAAAAACCGTCGGTGTCACTTGACATCGATGAACCCAGCCACGAGAGCTCAATGATCCCTCAAGTTGCTCACGACACCCGAAGGCAGTCGGCAGGGAGCGACCAAAGTTTTGGGGCGAGCTGGTTTGGCGGAAGCGGCGTTTCAGTGTTGGGGTGAAGGGATTGCGGGATTTGGAGTGTGTTGGTCATGGATTGGCTCTCAAAGAACGAGTTAAGGCAAGGATAGATGACAGGCGCGATACTCCGGTGGGGTTTGGCCATTTGGGATGTCAACTTTTATGACCTATCTCAGCCTGCTGAATGTTTTTTGAAGGAGTGTCCTTTCTCCTAGGTTTTTAATAAAGTTTGTTCAGCTAGAGAAAGCTAAAATAAGGGCTGTTAATTTTGCTTTGTCATGTGTACGGTTATGTTCTTTTTCGAAACACATCCGCAGTTTGAGGGAATATATTGGTGTGATGTAAAATACAATCATAGAGGGCCAAGATATATATGATAAATAGACATATTTCCATTTCAGGTGGCAATCTCTGCTACTCCATCCGTCCTAATTATTTATAAATTGTTTTAAATGTGGGCACCGGAATAAACCAAGAGCACGTACCGCCCCAATGTGTGGTAATCAGAAGAGCTCAGAAGAAGTTTATTATCAGTATTTTCCTGACCTGAAGCAGCTGCCTAGCCTAGCTGAGAAAGAGATAGAGCGGGCGTTTAGCAGAAGAAACTCTGTTAGCAGCAACAACAGTTTTAGCCACGGTGAAGACTGGAGAGAGAGCTAGAAGAAAAGGTGGCACTTGAGCAAGGTTCAAAAGCTGTTATAGCTAAGCAAAAGCTATACTAAACATCAAACTTATTTCACAATTTATTGGTACAGCAACTTCTCAAAAAGAAAATAAAAAGCAGTTTTTTTATCAGCTTTTCACCAGCTGTTGAAATAAGCTGCTTGTTTAACAAATTCTAGCTATACGAAAAAGGGCCTCAAGAGGTGTTTCTGATTCCTGAAATAGTCGACAGTAGCTGTATCGACTGATACAACTTTAAGTGCAAGCGGAATGTTGATTTTTTTGCAGAATTTTTTTTTCTGAAACAATATTCTAGAATTTCTTCGCCATTGAATAACCTACTCGTACGTACATAAGGGTGATTCCTGGAGGCCGAAGCTCTGCGTAGGTGCCTGGTTTGGGCGTGGATATACACTCTCCTCTCATAAACAAGCAAAATGGAAAGCGGGCCGCCTCCTCCACAGACGGGGAACGCTAAGCGGACTGAAAAAGGCGTCGCGGGTATGCAGAAGGCGGACAGGAGCTTACGATCGTTGGCGTCATGTCTACTTCCAGCAGAAGGTGGAGGTCATCCACCACACGAGCAGGCAAAGCACTCGATCGCAGCATGACGATGTAAAAGTGGCGACTGGCGAGCTCCACCTCCACCAGGGTAGCAGGTATATATAGCGCACATATATATGAGTGCGCACGGTAATAGCGGAGTGAGTGAACCAGAATCCGATACGCTTCGTCGACAGATCACTCGACCTCATCCCGTACATGAACCGGAAGGAAGGAAGCAAAGACGGACGGATGGATAATTAAACACCCTAGCTAAGACTGAGAGGCGGATTACTCTTAACAAAAGTAGTACATTGAAACATATATAGTAGTAGCAGTTTACAAGTTTATTCGTACATGTAGGTAGGTAGGCCAACATGCTTACAATAACAAAAGTGGTAACATAAATGGGCTAATAGAATACAATAGAAGATAAAAAGAGAGATACATTGATTCATCCGAGAAATAAGATAGCCACATTACTCTGGATAGAGTGTAATATACTTGCTTTTTCGGCTTAATTGTTTTCTTTCCTGCTCAGGATCAACAGGAACACGAGGTTCTCTGCGACGCACCTTAGGAAATTTGTCCACAGTAGGTTCTGGCGGAGGCACGGAAGGTGGCATAGGAGGGCACAGAAGCACGGGAGGCGGGCACGACTCCGGAGGACATTCACCCCAAAAAGGTTCTTCCGGGGGCGGCGGCGTAGGAGGGCACAGAAGCACGGGAGGTGGGCACGACTTCGGAGGACATTCACCCCAAAAAGGTACTTCCGGGGGCGGCAGCGGCCGCGGCGGCGGCAGCGGCGGTTCTACATCTTTCTTTCCCTTTTGATCTTCCTTCGGTTTGTCACTCTCTTCGCCAATCTTAAAAGTGCCAGCGTGTTCTATTATAATCCATACAACGGTTATGAGATCACCACCACGGCTAAGCTGCTTGGCATGCGCTTCTCTGGAGCAACGTATGCCTGCATACATCAGTTTCTCCACCCATACATCGAAGATGAGTTCTAACAACTCTGTCATGTACCATTGATGATACTTTAGCAACTGAATGCCAAGTTCAGTTCCATCTGCAATAAGGCGCCTTTCGGCTTCAGCCCTGAAATACGTATTCGACAAATTGAAGTTTGTCTTATGCAGGTTCTCGGCAAGGTTCACTTCACTGGGCCTACCTTCAAAATGTGGGTCCTTCTGAAATTTAATCAAACATTTACTAACTTCTTCAAGCAATGTTTGGACAGCAAGGCCTGGTAGCATATCATGGCGCATGGCGACGAGAAACATTAGATGTTCTGACACTAGCTTGATTGCTTTGATTAACTTGTGTTCCTTGGGTTCTAGGACGATCCTCTCATCAAAGCAGCGAATGAAAACACAGGTGCCAATGTGCCATGCGAGGATATCCTCTTGAAATTCACGGCCGAAACGCAGTTCCACTTCGAGCTTCTCTTCTTCTCCTTCCCACCACAAATCTTCCAAATAATTCATAAATCCATCGACGGCCTTCTTACCCTTGAGTGTCGTGATTTCCTTCATGGTGTAGAAATCTGTATTACCTGGCTTCGACGCCGGTGGCGGCAACCGTTGCTTGATTGGCGGCAACCGTTGCTTGATTCGTTCCAGCACCATCTCCCTGACATCTCCATTACACATGCTGCGCAAGTACGGATACTCGATACAGATGTCGAACCCAGCCTTCTCCGCCAACCATGTCCGTGTATCTGGCATGCTGCGACGAGCACGAGTGCACTCGTTTAGCAAGTTGTACTGCCCGGTGATACCCGACCACCTCCTGTAGCTGACTGGGTCCTTGTCCAATAGGAGCCGGCAAGGATCCAAAGACCGGGCAACTCGATGGAACCAGCACCACGTTCCAGAGCACAAGAACAGATGTTGAAGCTCTTTGCATGGCGAAGTACGAAGGTATGCGTATGACCATGATGAACCTAAGGCCCTCACAAGCCATACCACATCAAGGAAGAAGGTAGTAGCAAGCAAGATGTAAGTGGAGAGAACGTCAGCAGGTTTCAGATCATGCTTAGGGTACAAACAGAACAGCGAGATTGCTGCTGCTGTCGCAAAAGGTGAGATGAGACGGATGAAGTAGCCTCCCCTGGTGTGGATCACGGTGGCTTTGGTGTAGAGGATGTCGTATATCAAGGACAGTTCCATCTCGACGACCTTGGAAATACTACACCATCCCAAAGAGAATATCTTTTAGCGGAGAAGATAAGAATGTTGCTGATTCGAAGGTGGATATTTAGTGGGTACTTGCTCATCAAGATCATAATTCAGGAGTACCGCTGAATCAACCATAATATGCTTCAAGAAGAACATATTGTTGTGAGCAAATAGCAGGGCATGCTCTTCATCGAGCGTCTTCGATGTGTCCAGTTGGCAGGACAAGGAATTGGTCAACACTTGCTTCTTGGATCTTCGAATGTTACTGAAATTGCCACGATGCAATGCTACTACCCTCTCCGTGTACTTGAAAACACCCACAATAAACATGACGGTAGCAGCCGCGAACAGAACCATGCTATCACTTAGAAATATGTTATTGTACAAGGCGAATAAGGCAGCAATGATTTGCATAAACCACTCAAACCATTTTCGCAAGGAGAGCTTGTTGTCTTCAAGGGAGTAGGCGGTGATGTTGTCCGGGCCCCCAAGATGCAGTAGGAGGAACGGCGCCCAGAACGCAACGAGCTGCTGCTCGCGGGACGACGCATCGGTCCCTGAAAGGGTCAGATCACCCATGGCGTAAGTTGCCGCAACTTCTGCGATCTGGTAGGCCAGCCACAGGACTGTTGTCTGCGCAGGGGATACACGCCGGCGGCTTCTGGCTAACACGGCAAGGGACAGATGGGCAGCAAGGCTGAAATAGACAGCAATCCGCAGCCCCCATTCGCCCCAGAACTGGGTTATCCATGTAAGAAAGGATACCATTTCTGATGATCCTACCAACACACAAAACGAGAGGCTACTGATTGACAAATTCGAGTTAATTCAAAGCAATTAGTGGTCAGAACAAGTGCTTGTTGAGACATACCCGCACGCCACCAGGTCGGGCACCTTTCTTCGATATGGCTGGAAGGAACCAATAGGTTTGGAAGATGGAGCTCTGAAAATGAAAGGTTGTGCAGCTGTACGATGGCCACCTCACATGAACTTGTAGCAAGAGGCCGACTGTAGTAACGATGGAGGAGGAGCGGTAATGAGTACGAACAGACTTCTGTCGGCTCGGTTAGTAAAGGGAGTCTTAGATAAATAACGATGGATCGAGCGCATCAGCTATCCATGCAGCTTGTCCAAATGTTCATTTGTTTAACATTTCTCGGTTTAGATCGCTCAGCTTGCACAATAATTGTACCTAGGACGTATTTCATGCAATTCTTTGTTAAGTCGCATGTGATCACCTCAATTTAGCATTTCATGCTTTAACCTTTAGACTACCAGGAGTGCACAACTTTCTGCTCTGCCATCATGCGGCGAGGAATAGAAAACGGTGTACTCTTACTCTATTCTTAGTGCGCCTTTCGGCAACAAAACAGCGAGATGACAGCTGAGTCACATTATTCCACAAAGTTCAATTTTTTTAATTTTTACTAATAATATCTAAAAACTTACAAAAAATTTAATATAAAAAATATTTTTTTAATGAACGACAGGTGTGTTGCGACCAAGCTAGGCGAGCGACCCGACCGCGCCCGACCCCGCGCGTCATGGCCCTGCACTCCTCCGCAGCCCCCGCTCCAGCGGCACCCCGACCGCCGCCAACCGCCGCCACCACTCATCGGAATAGAAATGGTAGTCATGTAGGCTCTGCCGCTCAGTTGAATATATATAAATGCTATTCAACACCCATGGCATGCACCTAACCAACCGGCTGTATTAAATTTATTTTGGTAAGCAGTGCACTTAACCAATAGCACGCGCCAACACTGCACAAGATCCATTCTTCGATCCGTGCTTCAACTGTACAGCGAATCACAGCCCACGTTGTATTACCACCGCCCGAACCTGGTTCCGTAATGTGTGCCCGACTCATTAAAGAGCCCACCCATCCATTGTCCTCCCTCCCACGCCCCCCTCTCGCTCAGCACGCCCGCTCGCCTGCCGTCTCCACCGCCGCAAGCCTGCGCATACCCACACTGAAGGTGGTCACCATCGGAAAGTCCTCCTGCGCTGCCTGCATAGTAGCCGCCGCCCTGCAGGTGCTCCGCCGACCGAAGGTCACTGGTCCGCTCCTCCCGCGCAGTCGCCCGCAGCGCTGCTCGAGCCACACCGCCTGCAACTCCACCTCCCTCCCTCTATGGCTCCTTCGCTCACCAGCAGGTTGTTGACGCTAAAAGCTTAACACACGAGGACACGTCTGTGTGCAAGGGATCGAAACAGCGAAAACTGATATCTCTGATTCACAACATCACCTCGAAGCTCGAACTCGGGAGGAACTGTCGGAGCAAGAACTTTTTAAGGTTAATCTAACCTCAGCAGGCGAGCTAAAAGAGATAAGGTAAAAGCGATAAAAATAAAGATATATTGTTCGATGATTAGGGAGAGGTTCTCTCAATCGGTCTTAACCTTTTTATATAGAGGTGGAATAGTCTTATTCTGTGAGAAAATAGATCCTAACAAATCGGAACCGAATAAGATTTGATATGCTTTCAAAACTATTAAAATATGACATTCTCGAACACTCCAGTAATGAGCCGGAGGCTCCGAGACCTAGATGTTAGATTATGAACTTTGAAGTCCCCTAAAAAGTATAGATTTTGGTGATTGAGTGAGTATCGTATGTAATATTTGTGATTGTAGGTACCACCTAACAATTTCTACATCAATATGGTGAGCTTTCTCGATGGATGACAAGGACGATCCCAAGTGAAATGGTTTCAGGTATTGGTGGACTAAAGTTAAGAACTAGCTAGAGAGTCCGTAGGATCATTGTACAATTAAAGGAGCTCAAGTCATTCGTTTGTGGCAGAACCGCCCCCAAAATCATAGGCAGCTCTCCTGCAGCGTTGTTTCCTATATGCATGAGATGATATACAAATAAGCAAATACATGCATTTATAATTAACTCATGCTATGCCATGCCCATGCGATGATATGCTATGTAAAGATATGACCATGGTCAGTATGCTAATGATTTTATGAACCCAAACTACATCAATGTGCTAATTATAGTTATATACTACATGATTTTAAATAATTAAAATGAGAAAACTATTCCTAAATTTTGTTAATATGGTTCCTAAAGACATAATTCAACATCTTACTAGATCATTGAATCAAAGAAGTGCTAAACTAATTTCTGACCAGATTTTACAATTTATTGACAACTAGTTGATTTATAATGAATTAAATAGCACATACAAGTAATAAATTATTTATAATTAATCTACAAGCCTATAAATTCTAAATAATTCCAGGATAATACTAATTAATCAGGAGGATTAAATATATATTTTTCATATTTTATTAATGCATGAAAAATGGAGATATGTACTTATGCATATGGCACATTATTAATTAATATAAAAAATGCTAATGCAGAAAATGCAACTTTTATAGTTTAAAATATTTTTCATGTTACAAGGATTCCAACGGTATATTATTTGTAATTTTTCGAGCTATAATGAAGTTTTTGCAATTTTCACAAGCTTTACTAAATTTCTGCATAACCCAAAAGGGATTTTTTGAAATTCCATAAAACTTCGGGCCCACAGGGCCACGTGGCAGCCGCTCGGGCGTGGCCACACAGCAGCCCACGGGGCTTGGGCGCACGGGATCCGCGCTGGCCACAGTGGATCCTGGCAGCTGGGCGCCCCAGCCCATGGCGCACCGGCCAAGGGGGCTCGCCGGAGCGGGCGGCCTTCTCGCCGGCCAGGGCCGAATGGCGGCAGCGCACCCCGGGACAAGCCGAGAAGGACCACCGCAGCCCGAGGAGACTGAAGGAGAGGTCGCTGCGGCCAGACCTTACCGGAAAAGGGGTCGACGACGGCGAGCGGCGAGCGTCGAACTTCGGCGGAGGCATGTAGTTGGTCCGGTGGATGAAACTCAGAGGCGTTTCCTCCTAGAGCTTCACCAGCATGTAGTTGGTCCGGTGGACGAAACTCAGAGGCATCTCCTCCTAGAGCTTCACCGACACGTGGGGAAGAACGGCACGGTGACGGTTGCCGTTGAGGATGACCGGAGAAGGCTGTCACCGGAGATGTGGTGCAGGTTCCGTCGATGGAGGCGATGTCAACGAGCGGCGCTGCACAAAGGTCGCCAAAAAGCTCGATTAACGGCCTCCAGGAGGTGTTCTAGGGGCTTAGCAGCAAGTAGACGAGTGGAATCGGAGATTAGTCACCAGGGAGGCACTGGATTTTGCAGGAACGCGCCGGCTGCTCCGAAGCTCGAACTTTTAAGGAAAAGTTGAAATCGACGGTCAACCAATGGGGGATTTGGAGGGGGGGCGTTGGGGTTTTGCAAGAGTAGGCGGTGGAGGTCCCGTCTGCACGGTTTGGAGGGCTCGGAACATCCTGAGGGGCTGGGGCGCCGAGCTCCAGAAGGCAGCTACAATGGTGACGGCCTCTGGAACGAGAGAACGAGAGGGTGCGGCGTGCTGCCTGCTGGATCGGAGATCAGATAAGGGGAAAATGAGAGGCTGACGTGTGGATCCCGCAGGTCCAAAGGTGTCCAGCCGAGCTTAACACTTAAGCATGTTTGGAACAAAAGCGAAATGAGCAAATGAACTTGAAAAGGGTTGAAATTTGGTAGAACATTTCTTCACCCTGTGGTCTACAAGATAACCAAGATGCACAGGTTTTTACCAAGTAGGATGAAAGATATTGAATTTCGAAATCGGTTAACCGATAAGGATACATGTTCCATCTGCTGAAAGATGTCAAGCTTAATGCTCAAGTGTTTTGGGGATGGAAATGGATTGAGCAAATAAACTTGGATTGACTTGAAACTCGGTAGGTTGAACCTGTAACATATGTTCTCCAACATAAACGACATGCACAGGGTTTTTCAAAGGAATGTGCAAGATATGGAACTTTGAAACAGGATTTTCCATCTGCTAAGGCAGTTCAGTTAACCAACTTTGGAGGTCTTAAAGAGATATATAACGAGCTCCAAAGAGCTTGAAACTTAGCGAGATGATAGAACACATCAATAGGAACAACTTTTACTTTGTGAGTCAAATTGAAATTCCATTTGGATATTATTCTGCAAAAGTCACAAAACAGGTTACAATTAGAAATCCAATTGGGCTCTTATAACTTGAATGAAACCTTCTTGAATTTGTATAACTTCAGGTAATTTAACCATTTTCTAGTAGTACCTTTGTTTCTCCTATTCCAAGCACCTCTATTATTAAAGTTTGAATGTTCACTGTTAAATTCGAATTCAAATTCAAATTTGAATTAGTGACTTGAATTCCTTTCATCTTTTGAACTTTAAATTCTTAACTTTCGAACTCTTCGTGCAAATTTTTTTTATTCCTTGACTTTGAGAACACTAGGCGTTATAGCCCTCCCCGCCCTCCCCCCTTAAAGAAATCTCGTCCCGAGATTTAGAAGAAAGAGGGAGTAGCGGGAGGGGTCACTTACAGAGATTGAATAAACTGCGGAAAAATTGATTAGAGATATTATTCTGTTTCTCAAGTAGCTTCATCTCTAGAGTGATTACTCCATTGAACTTTACAGAACTTAGCGGTCTTGTTGCGAGTGACTCGATCTTTTTGATCAACAATGCTGATAGGATATTCAGGATAAGTGAGATCTTGCAATCGTTCAATCTCAGGAATCACAACCTTACGAGGTAGCTTCAAGCACTTCTTAAGTTGTGAGACACGAAAGATATTATGAACTCCAGATAGTTGAGATGGCATTTCCAGTCGGTAAGCGACGGTGTCACATTTCTCCATACTTTGAAAAGGACAAATATATCTTGTAGCTAACTTTCCAATTATCCTAAAGCGTTGCACACCCTTGGTAGGAGATACACGTAGGTATACATGATCACCTACTTCAAATTCCAAGGGGCGGCGTCTTTTACAGGCATAGCTTTTCTGACAAGATTTAGCAGCCTTTAAGTTCTCTTGTATGATTCAAACTTTCTCTTCCGCATGAGCTACTAGATCAGGTCCGAAATTTATCCTTTCAAGGCTCAGACCAATTCAAAGGAGTCCGGCAGGAGTGACCGTACAAGGCCTCAAAAGGTGACGTTTTGATGCTCTCTTGGTACCTGTTGTTGTAGGAGAACTCTGCAAACGGCAAAAATTCATCCCAACTCTTGCCACTAGTGAGAATACATGACTGAAGCATATCTTTCAATATTTGATTGACACGCTCGATTTGACCACTGGTCTGCGGATGATAAGCGGAGCTTCGAATTAACTTGGTACCCAAACAAATATGCAGTTACTCCTAGAAACGAGAGACAAAAGCGCTTCTTCTATCCGACACAATGGTCTTGGGTACTTCATGCAAGTAAAGAATCCGAGAGATATACAACTCAGCATACTTCTTGGTGTTGTAATAATTATGCACCGGAATGAAGTGAGCTGATTTTATGAGCCTATCCACAATAACCCATATGGAGTTGTGTTTCCTTACAGTAAGCGGTAGTCCCACAATAAAATTCATACTTATATCTTCTCACTTCCAATTAGGGATACTCAGAGTTTGAAGAGGACCTGCTGAGCGTAAGTGGTCCGCTTTCACTTTCCGGCATGTGTCACATTCCAACACATATTTGGCAATTTCCCGCTTCATCCTTGTCCACCAAAATTTCTTTCTTAGATCATGGTACATTTTGTTACTCTCGGGATGAATGAAGTATTTGGACAGGTGAGCCTCGTCCATGATTTTCTTGTGTAGCTTATGATCTTTAGGTACCACAAGTCGATTATTGAACCACAAGGTACCCTCGTCATCCTCTTTAAACGACATTGCTTCACCATTCTTTAGTCTCTCTTTAATTTTTAGCATGCCCGCATTTTTCTTCTAAGCCTCAATAATCTCTTTCCAAATAGTTGGAACAAGAGCAATATTATATAAGGTTCCATGCAGAAAAACTCTCACACTCGGTTCAGTTTCATAAGAATGCAGAGTTGCTGAAATTCGGCAATGGTGGCAATAAGATTTGCGACTCAAAGCATCGGCAACTACATTTGCTTTGCTGGGATGATAATGAATCTTCAATTTATAATCTTTGATAAGTTCTAGCCATCTTCTTTGCCTCATATTCAGATCTTGCTGAGTGAAGATATATTTTAAACTCTTGTGATCTGTGTACAGATGCACAAGATTCCCAAGAAGATAGTGTCTCAATATTTTTAAGGCTAGAACCACGGATGCTAATTCTAAGTCATGAGTAGGATAATTTTGCTCATGGCGTCGAAGTTGTCATGAAGCATAAGCAATTACACAACCTTCTTGCATCAACATACATCTAAGACCCATACTAGAAGCATCACAATACACATCAAAAGGCTTCGTGATGTCGGGTTGAGCTAGGATGGCGTTGTAGTCAAGTGTTTCTTGAGAGGTAGGAAAGCTTCGTCACAAGAAGGATCCCAAACAAACTTGACACCGTTCTTTAACAACTTAGTCATTGGCTTAGCAATCTTGAAGAAATTAGGAATGAACCTCCTATAATACCCGGCAAGTCCAAGAAAGCTACGAACTTCTGTGACCGATTTGGGAGGCTTCCAATTCAGCACATCTTGCAATTTGCTTGGATCTACGGCAATGCCTTCCGCAGATACCACATGACCAAGAAAAGGCACTTCTTTCAACCAAAATTCACATTTGCTGAATTTGGCATAAAGTTGATCTCTCAGTCGCTGAAGCACAATACGAAGATGCTCAGCATGTTCTTCTTCAGACTTGGAGTAGATGAGAATATCATCAATGAATACCACCACAAATTTGTTCAGCTCTGGCATGAATACTGAATTCATCAAATATATGAAGTAAGCTGGAGCATTTGTTAATCTAAAAGACATAACAAGGTATTCATATAGACCATAACTTGTAGAAAAGGCGATTTTTGGTACGTCTTCAGCTCGGATTTTAATTTGGTGGTAGCCTGAACGAAGATCAATCTTCGAGAAAACTTGGGCACCAACCAATTGATCAAACAAGATATCAATACGAGGCGGTGGATATTTGTTCTTGATGGTGACCGTATTTAACGGTCGATAATCCACACATAGCCTCAGAGATTCATCCTTCTTCTTCACAAAGAGAGCAGGACATCCCCATGGAGATAAGCTAGGACGAATGAAATCCTTGTCCATAAGCTCTTTCAATTGAACCTTCAACTCCGCCAACTCATTTGGTGCCATTTTATATGGTCTTCTGGAGATGGGGGCAGTTCTCGGTTAAAGATCAATTCGGAATTCAACTTCCCCCGGTAAGTCTTCGGGAAAAACATCAGGGTATTCACATACTACCGGAATTTTCTCCAGTCTTTGATGGGTAGCATGACAGAGCAAGGAAGTAGCAGCTTGGGGATATGATAATTTCAATATTATGGTGCAGTGAAGTGGAGAATTGAAATGGACTTCACGAGGAGCGATGTGCAACACGGCTCTATGGTACTTCATCCATTTCATGCCCACAATCAGATCTATCCCTTGCCCCTTCAACACTATAAAATTTGAAGGATATATATTTCCTTCAAGATTAAGAGGTGCCCGCTGAATTTCTTGAGCAGTTTATATTTTTTCACCCGGAGATGTAATGACATAAGGTAACTTCATAGTAGTTGTGGTTAGGTGACACCTTTCCACACATGCCATACTTATAAAGTTATGGGAAGCACCAGAATCAAAAAGTACCAATGCGGAACGGTCATGAAGAGAAACATACCCGCAAGCACTTCTTCACCTTCCTGAATTTCACCCAATGAAGTATAGTTGACACGACCTATCATGGGTGCATTATTCTTCTGGTGGGTCGCCCTGTTAGCAGCCTGAGGATGAGCATTGGTGTTGCAGTTTTGCTGCTGCCTCGGCTGACGACAATCTTTAGCATAGTGGCCCACCTGGCCACAGTTAAAGCAGGGCTGTGAAGTAGGCCTTGTGCCTTGGAATGCTGGCTGTGGGGGTCGAAAGCCCAGGGCACGCTGCTGATTGGAGCCATAAGAGACTCCTAGCTGCTGTGGAGGAGGTGGTCGGTATAGAGGACGCTGAACTGGAGTGGAGCGGTACTGCTGGCCAGTAGGAGAAGTGTATACCATTCAGTACTTCTGTGGTGCACCACCAGATGGTCCTAGAGCGGAACGCTTCTTGGCCTTCAACTTGAGCATCTTGTCTTCAGCAAAGATTGCTCTATCCACAAGATGGTTGAAGTCCAAAAACTCAGTGGCCGAGAGGTTATCTTGCATCTCTTCTGAATCGACGATCAACCGATGGGGGATTTGGTGGGGGGCGTTGGTGCTTTGCAAGAGGAGGCGGTAGAGGTCCCGTCTGCACGGTTTGGAGGGCTCGGAACACCCTGAGGGGCCGGGGTGCTGAGCTCCAGAAGGCAGCGGCAATGGCACTGCCTCTGGAACGAGAGAACGAGAGGGTGCTGCGTGCTGCCTGCTGGATCGGAGATCAGATAAGAAGGGAAAAATGAGAGGCTGACGTGTGGGTACTGCAGGTCCAAAGGTGTCCAGCCGAGCTTAACACTTAAGCATTTTTGGAACAAAAGCGAAATGAGCAAATGAACTTGAAAAGAGTTGAAATTTGGTAGAACACTTCTTCACCCTGTGGTCTACATGATAACCAACATGCACAGGTTTTTCTCAAGTAGGATGAAAGATATTGAATTTCGAAACCGGTTAACCAATAAGGATACTAGGAAAATCTGCTAAAAGCAGATGTCAAGCTTAATGCTCAAGTGTTTTGGGGATGAAAACGGAATGAGCAAATAAACTTGGATTGACTTGAAACTCGGTAGGTTGAACCTGTAACATATGTTCTCCAACATAAACGATATGCACAGAGGTTTTCCAAGGAATGTGCAAGATATGGAACTTTGAAATGGTTAACCGATAAGTAGACTTGGAAAATCTGCTAATGCAGATCAGTTAACCAACTTCGGAGGTCTTAAAGAGATATCTACCTGCTCCAAAGAGCTTGAAACTTAGCAAGATGATAGAACAGATCAATAGGAACAACTTTTACTTTGGAGTCAAGTTAAAATTCTATTTGGATATTATTCTGCAATAGTCACAAAATATGTGACCGTTAAGAATTAGAAATCTAATTGGGCTATTATAACTTGAATGAAACCTTATTGAATTTGTATAACTTCTGGTAATTTAATCATTTTCTAGTAGTACCTTTGTTTCTCCTATTCCAAGCACCTCTATTATTAAAGTTTGAATGTTCACTGGTAAATTCGAATTCAAATTCAAATTTGAATTACTGACTTGAATTCCTTTCATCTTTTGAACTTTAAATTCTTAACTTTCGAACTCTTCATGCAAATTTTTTTATTCCTTGACTTTGAGAACACTAGGCGTTACATCATTCTCGGATCATACAAGTGTTAGTAGGTATGAATGCTCTTAGTTACCTCAAAATGCAATAAAAATGACAGATGAAGCAAAGAAAGCGAAGACGAAGGTAAGTAAGAAGACCTAGGTTTTCAACTTCATAAGAGTCACCAGTCCGATGAGAGCATCGAACAATTTGGTGAGCCAGAAGACACGATGTTCATAAGAGGTGCTTTCTGAAGCCTAAGTGAAGTAACCGGACAGTCCGGTGAGCCTGAAGACAAAGTCTAGAAGAGGTGTCACTGAATGTAAAAAAAAAGGCCATCGGATGATCTGGTGAAGGTATGCACCGAACAATCCTGTGTCATGATGAATAGATTCTAGAGAGGGTGTTTTTCTGTCCTGTTGGGATTTGGAGTCGTCGAGCAGTCCAGTAGTGCGCCGGACAGTCTGGTGGAAAGAGTCACCGGCCAATCCGGTGACTGGTAAATGTAGTCAGCTTTATGACATCATGTTACAACGGTTGTTTCTGTGCTTGGAGCCTATTTAGGGTGCCTTTGGTCTGGTGACTTTTGGCTTTTGCGAAAGCCAAAAGTCCAACTAAAAATGTGAACTTCTATAAGAGTTCAAAACTTTCTTCTAAGTACAAAAGCACAAGTAGGTCTGTATTTGCTTTTGCCGACTGTGGGCACGGGTTTATATAAATTGTAATAATATAATTATATTAAATTATATAATTGTGATTATATAATATAATTATAATTATATATAATATAATTATAATTATATATTACATAATTATAATTATGTAATATAATTATAATTATATAATAATGGCACCAGGCCGATTAGAAGTTCAAGGGGATATTTTTTAAACGGGCAAAAGTTCAAGGGCATATTTCTTATTAACCCTAAAATCATTGACAATAAAAGAAATGATATTTTCATAATCTCTGTATAAGATGGAGAATCAATAAAAATAAATAACATTACCCATTTTGGATAAATTCAGTATTACGTGACCAGCTACCACTGTTGCTCGTGACCAACTAGGCTAAACGACGGGTGCCGCTGTTCACCTCCTGTTCATGCATGTCTTCTTCCATGATTGAGCAGGCAAGCTCCTCTATGGGCCACGGCTCGATCCGTCGTGGATCATGAAGCAATATTTAAAAATAAATCGACCACGCGTGGCCCAGAAAACTGTGCTGGAAAACTATCAACTTATGGCGAGCGGCGTACGTACAACGTCAAACCGAGAGAGATCTGCCATTGTATCCTCCGATCCATCAATCTACCGTGATGTTGGACTGTTGCCAGAAGTCATAAGAAAATCTGGAGGGAGCTATGCATTTTCAGCAGTGATTGAACCAAATTATCTTAATTGGCTTAATTAATTTACTGGACGGTTGTTGAGATTGGGATTGAACCCTGACGATACCGAGTATAAGAACAGATGGAGAAACAAGAGGCCCGTGCACTGGAATGTGACTCCTTGACATAATTCCAACAGTTGCTCGGAACAAACGCCGGGTTACACATGGCCGCCGTTTTAACCACCGCACCGCCTTCCTTCTTACAACCTTTTTGGTAGTACCTCTCATGTCGCTCCTATTCTACTCGTACACCACAGAGAAACCGCTTCTACAGCGAGTTGATGGCCACCGATCACCTCCCTCGCCACCTGGCCTGCCATTCCTTGGCCACATACATCTGCTGGGAAGCTTACCGCACCAAAGCTTACAGTCGGTTGCCATGGCGCACGGCCCAGTGATGCTCCTGCGCATCGGCCGCGTGCCCACCGTCGTGGTGTCCTCGGCAGCGGCGGCAGAGGAGGCCATGAGGACCTGTGGCGTCGCTTTCGCCAGCCGGCCAAGACCGTTCCTGGCGGAGCGGCAGGTCTGCGACGTGGCCTTGGCACCCCAGTCCCCACGGCAGGTACTAGCGCTAGGCGCGCCGCGTCTGTGTGCTACACCTCCTTAGCCCGCGCAGCGTCCGCGCCTTCCGCCATGCCCGGGAGCAGGTGGTCGCTGCTGCCCTGGTCGATCTGATCCGTGCCAAGGCACGTGCGCATCCCACTGGCGTTGTCAACCTTAGCGAGATCCTCGTCTGCTACACCAACGCCGTCATCTCGAGGGTCGCATTCGGCGAACAGAACCTTGGGCGCGCTACGAAGAAGATGAAGGAGAGAAGCTGAGACAGGCGCTTTCTGATGTCATGTCGTGGAGCTGGTTGTACTACTCTATTTTTGAGATACACTTTGCATCATGTATCAGTTTTTAAATCAGTAGGTGATACACATTAACACATCAGAATGTATATCAAAAAACATATTTCAAATAAAGGAATATATTTGATACTGGACCTTTAGCAGCAACTTGATGAAGATTAAAATATCCACAACTAGTTGACTAGCTAGAGGTAAAGTAAACAGCGAAAAATATGGTCCAAAGCCACAAACAAACATGGAAAGTAGAACAAAACCCAGCACGTTATCGTCTTCTACGAATCTTCTCTATCAAAACCATAATAGCAAACTAGTGAGTACATAAGGTACTCAGCAAGCCCTAACACTAAGCAAGGGTGTATATAAATGCAAATTTGGCTGTAGCAAAATAAGGCTGTAAGGTTTCCTTTTGTAAAAAACCAGTTTTATGCAAGGTTCACTACAGAAGCTTTGTAAAAGAGAACACAGAATATTTGTTGTCCATATTTTAGTAGGTTGGTCTTGGGAGAGATGTTTATTGATCCCGTTAGTACCCAAGTTTTAGTCGAGGAGCTAGCACGCAACCGTACCGTCCTCTGACACACAGCCCTACACATTTCAAAATACGGGCACCTACACCCACTCACTCTATCTAGGATGATATGAAGACTAATCATTGTGAGCCCAAGCTGTAGTGTGTCAATACCGTGACAATAGCCATTCCAGATGGATTATACACTCTGCAGAGATTGTACACTATACTCACAGGCTATGCTCCTCTTGATCAACCGAGTCACATAATGTTCACTCCAACGCACACTAAGGTATCTATAAAGTCCACCTCAAGATGCAAACATGGTCGTCGCTCATGATTTTCCAGGCCACCGATGACGCGATAGCACATTTCCATATCCGGAACGTGGGTTTAGGACATTCACATCTGTTCCCTGGACCCCACACACAGACGGGTGATTATAAAACTAGAGGGCTATACCGGTAGGCAATACGATCCCATAGCGCTGGCTATTGCTGTAATCGAAGTTCGGACTGTGAGTATCTCACGTCTGCTCCTGCGACTTGTGTCTCTCAACCGCCTTAGGGGTCGTTGTGGATAACTAAAGGGGTGGAGTGAGTTCCGCCCAGACAGGTTCTGTGGTTGCACGAAATTACTACGTTGAGGTCCGATGAACCGGTCCTTTTGTGGCAATGGCGGCGCTTGTCCACTACAAGTGGACCAGTCCGAAGCCTAACACCCATCACAACGCATAGCACTAGGAGCCACGCTCACAACCAAAAACAATATCCCTTCCCATCACCTAACACCAGTTTGCACTAACACTCAAACCCACTTTATTTGACACACATCACCAAACTCATTTTAACACATTTCATAAGATGATTGGTGTATGGTGTGACGATGCACTGCATCGCATAAGAGGTTCCTAAGCAATTTAATATCAAGGCAACTTTCTGTTTGTTAAAACACTTTAACGAATGAAGTCCTATAGTTAACAAGGGGGGTGTCATCAACGGGTAACAAATTAGTATTCATATTTAATGAGAGCAAGTAACTAATATTAATATAAATACATAATAATAAGTAGGGTATTAACTACACAATGTTTTAACATAGATTAAAATAAATATGCAAGCATTTAGGTCATATGGGTGCGCAAGCAAAATATAGAATTAATATGATCAAGGAGTTAGAGCTTACCTGCAAATCCTTAATCTTCAGAACTTGTCTTCTCGAAATTCTTCAAAATCCGAGTCTTGAATCACGGGCTTGATGCCGATGTCTTCGGGCTTTTCCTTGTATGCCAGTTCTTTCGTCTTCTCTTGGAGTCCAGCTCTTTCCTCGAACTTGGCATTGTCTACGTGATAGAAGACGCCTAATAAAACTACCGTAAAAAGAAATAAAGCTCAAGAAGAATCGATAAGATCCAATTAAATTTTGAATAAGAGCCGAATAAACTCCACGAGGAAATCAAAGGCACATCATGCATGATGCGATAGCTATCTTAATGCAAGTTCATTATTTTACGTGCACTTTAGTATTATTTATTATAAGTTAGCTATTAGAATAATTATTTATCTATAAACCTTATTCTAGTTCTTGTGTGGTCACATGGGTAGTTAAGGGTGGTCATGTATTGTTAATTATACTAAGCTCTTCGTGTGGGTATGGGCTTAGATTATGGTTTGCTTAATATAATACTAGAAGTTCTATGTGTCATATTATACGTAATCACGACTTAGCAGTATTCACAATAGTGTGGCTATTAATTGCTAGGTTCATTCTAAACCATATTCATGTGATTGCGATAGTGGGCCATGTGGATGCATACACTATCAAGCATCTATAGTGCCAATATGTTAATGTGAGTGCAAGCTAGTATATGGCATGCTTAGTTGATATAACAAGTGTGTGATGTGTCGTTTTATGTCCAATCTTATTTTATACCATACATTTAATCAGTTGCATTTTAAAATACCTTTATTTAGTTTACAACTAAATGAATGGATGTGCAGTGACCAGGGATTATTTACTTATTATTCTAATATGCAGTTGCTCCCTAATGATTAAGTTTGCCAATTCTTGAGTTCACAATTAAACTAATAAACCCAACGTGTGGCATATGTACTAATGCATGTGAATGTTGGGTCAAATGTATACGTGTACTATTTAATATCTTACATTACTATAACATGCATCAATCCTATTACAGTTAAAGATCACATTATTTTATTATGTGCGATTCTTCCTAATGCCTAAGGGCTAATCATTAAATCTTACATTTATATTAAAATTACTATGCTAATTAGATGTCATCACTACAGGTGCGGTGCAAGGCATCGTATCATTATTATCTATCTAACTAATATGTACGTGCGGGTCACACCAAGTGATCAATGATTAATCATTTGATTTAATTTAATTAATTAAAATACTAGGACTAATAAGTGATAGCTATACTAGTTTGTACATTAATGCATAATGGACAACATGTTAATGTGGTTGAGGAATAGAGTGTCATGACTAATTATTTAATTTCTAAATATTTGTATGTCATCTAAAACAACTAGTAATTATTCACTTAATTTAATCTACATATTTAATTTACTAAGTTAAAGCTAACAAGTGGCAGTATACCAGTTTATGCAAAGTGAAATGCATGCTAGCATCAGAGTGTCCCTCAATGTTTATTTAATTATCTACTTACATGTGATATTACGATTAGCTAGTAATTAATTAACAATTAATTATTTGATTTTATCTTTATAATCAAGTTACTAAAACTAGTATGTAATGTTGGTGCTAATGCGTATGTGTGCATAGTAAAATGCTTATATGAGACATGTTCACTTATTTTTTAATATTCATATGTGGTAATCTGGTATTTTACTAATAATTATGTAATTCTAACTTTAAACTAATCTACATAGAGCCACGTGAAACCACCGAGGACGCGGAGCTTCTTGGATACCACATCCCAGCACGCACACGGGTGCTGATTGTTGGAACTAATCTTGATTCATGTATCTGCATATTTAATTTCCATCTTGCATGTAGTTAAGAGTCAATATAGGACATAGGAAATGTGTACGTGAGGTACGTACATATGGAGCACAACGTTCAGCTGATGGAAGGATCAGACGTGCTACGCGATGTGGCCATTGCGGTGATGATAATCTTCGTGATCAAACAGTTGATGGCGTCCAACTTCATGCGTGCGTGGTGCTGCGAAGAAGCAGGAGATTAAACACAAAGAGTGGCCAGTGTTTGTTGTGCATGCATGGTGCAATGACGTGCGACTTGGGTCAAGGCCACAAAGTGAGTTTGTTGGCTAGAGAATAGGTCCTGGCATGCATTGCACGTTGGAGTTAGTTTAGTCGTGGCGTGAGTTGCGGCCGGTTAGGACTAATGGCCGGTGTTAACCACTACATGTTTACGTAGTCTTTATAATGAGAAAAATGATGACGCTGCTGCTGAGTGGCCGCATCAACCAACACTTGTTTGCCTGTGTTGTGTACTCGTGTGTGTCCACCAGAGAAGCTTTTGTACGCGCGTGTTTGTGACAAACACATTGCCAAGAGAGAGAGAGAGAGAGAGGAAGTGATTTCCAACCAAAAGAGGATTAAGTGTTTGTGATAAACACTACAGCTGGAGTGATCCTAACACTGATCAACGCATGGGCCATCGGCCGGGATCCTGCGACATGGCAGCGCGGTGATGCGTTCGTGCCGGAACGTTTCGTGGCCGCTCCGGTGGAGTACAGCAAGCTCGGAGCTGGTAGGAACGTTTCCTGCCGTTCGGAGCTGGTAGGAAGGGGTGCCCTGGAGCTGGGTTCGCCGCACCGACGATGGATCTGGCTCTTGCAAACATGGTATATCACTTCGACTGGGAGCCTTCATCGGATGGTGAGAGACCAGGCACCCTGTCACTGTTGAACATGAGAGAGGTATATGGACTGTCCGTGCGGCTGAAGGACCCACTCCTGCTTGTTGCCAAACCAGTACAATTAAGCAGTAATCTGAGTTGCATTACTAGTTAATATGACAAATACTTGGTACAGGCATGTGCTATAACTTGTATTCATTCAAAGTAATGCACTATAGATTATAATGTACGGTACAAAAAGGGATGGATACACCCTTCAAACAAGAGCGAGTGGGGCAGGCAAGAAGTCCATCCCTATTGCGCAGTAGACCCACCGCCTCATCTGCCAGCGTAATCTGGCCGGTGTGGATTAGACTGTTTGGGAGGGAACCCTTGCAAAAGTACTCCATAGACAACGCTCCCAAAGAAGGAAATCATAATCATGGTTATCCGCATGGTCATGTGGCTGGCAAATGGTCACATCACGAAGGCCACTGCTGTGCAAACCACGAAGAAGTCTTACAACATTGGTACGTTCAATTTTTTGTTCTTACGATGAAGTTTTTTTAAAAAATAGTTAATTTGATATAAAGTAAAACATGGTGAAAGCAATGATACGCATACAAAAACTAAAAATGATTGTACTACAACATGTCACACTCCTTGTGGCTGGAGTTGACGAGGCAGGAACCCATTCGAACATTCAAAACAAGGTTCTTATTTCTACATCATTTTTTCTAAGCAAGCACACAATACTTGCAGGAGACTCTACAATAAAGAGGGAAACAACAATCCATAAATATAATACTGAGCAAGGCTTACCTAGGTATGGTTTTCTAGAGCTGACTGTGAGAGAATGAGAGAGGGATGAATTGTATGAATGATGGATGTGTATTAAGCCGCATGAGCTGGCTTATATAGAGTACATGACTTGGGGAGCAACACTCTTCCGGATACATATGGTAGCTTATCATATGGTAGGCTAAGATAATAATCCTAAACTATCAAATATACTCTAACACCTCCCCCCCCCCGGCAGTTCTACCGCGTCTCGCTTGGACTGGAGAAGAAACCAACATAAGTCCTCAACACGATGATAGCCCTTTGTGCTGATGTCGAGGTAGCCGAGATGAAGGCTTGTAGTCGTGATCGCTGATTCCGTACATGATGTAGCCGTGGTCAATCGAGCCGAAGTGGAAGGTGCCAATGTCAAGGAGCTGCACATGAAGTCGCGAGCGCAAAGTGGTGCCAAAGGTGCGGGAGGATGCGCTCTAGAAGAGGGCGATGAGTCTGTCGAGGCACCACCATGGAAGAAGCGTGCTTTGGGTTTGCCAGACCCGAAGACGTGTCAGGCACGAAGGCACGCAATGGTGTTGCCAGTACCGGGCGCACGGAGGCAGGAACCATCACGAACACAACGCCAATGTTGGAGGAGATCGGCAGAGAAGACCTCTGAAGCAGTCGCGATGTGCAGAGCGGCGAAGAGGAGAGTGCCGGTGCAGCCCGCCGTTGTTGAACTGGATGAAGAAGGGTTGAGGTAGAGCCTACAACTCTGGCAATGTGGTCATGGTGGACAATGACAAAGATGTGGCGGAACTGGCAGCTGAGGATGCCGTGCAGGTCGCCTGAAGAAGCGCGACGGCGGTGCTTGAGGTCGGCGGGGCAGCCTCCGAGTCTGGAGTCAGGGTGCCTGCGGATAGACAGGATGGCCCCATGTTGTGACTCGGGGCGCCCACAGGTCAGGGAAGAACGGCTCGATGAAGACCATGCCGGCAATGAATATGCAGCGACAAAGATCACCAGCGGCGTTGCTGTAGTTGGCAGCGGTGTATGCGCTCTCAAGTCAACCACCCCAATAGCACAAGCGTCACAGCGCTGCACTGACCGGCTGATCAAACCGAGGGTGCAGTTGTGAAGTGATGGAAGGACTCGGGAATGACGGGCGTATAGACCATATGGTGAAGGTGCCGAACGGCATCACACGAGGGGTCTCTACACGTGCCGCATGTCAGGACGGGCCATATGGACATCGAAGAGGAGTGCCTGGTGATGTTGTTGATGTAGAGGCATGCAGAGTCTATGGGCGGTGGTGATGCAACCTTGATCAGTGATTGATCGAGTAAAAATCAGAGAAATAAAAAGCAAATCAGCAACAGCGGGAGTTGCCTCCTGATCCGATGCTGACATAGGCAGCGCGTCCTGATCCAGCCGCAACCATGGCGGCTCAAAGACGGGGCGCGGCCTAGCCCGGCCGCCACCACGACGGTGCAGGATGGACAAAAAGATCCCGAAGGGGTAGGCACGATGACCCGATCTGCTATGGAATGATGACGATGACGATGATGGTGACCAGATCAATAGGATCCACTACCTAAACAGTGGTGCTGCCCCGGTGCAGACTATGGAGATGGACCTCCCCGGGGCACCTGATGTAGAAGTGTGAGGGTTGGGAGGGCGGGCAGAGGAATAAGATCGATATTTGGCTCTATACCATGTGAGAGAATGAGAGAAGGATGAATTGTATAATTGATGGATATGTATTGATCCTCATGAGCAGGCTTATATAGAGTGCATGACTTAGGGAGCAAGACTGCTCCAGATACATATGGTAGCCTATCATAATACATATGGTAGGCAACCATGGTACGTATGGTAGGATAAGATAATAATGCTAAACTACCAAATATAATCTAACATTGACTCCCAAAAATGTAATGGCTCAATATGGGAGATATTCATTGCAAAAATCAGCACTAAATTTTTGTCCTCCTATCAATTTTGCCGTGGTAAGAGTATAATATAGAATTTGAATGTTTGCCAACTAGATAAGTAACCAAAAAGAGCTAATTTTATCATGCATTCCATGTTCTTCGTACGATGTGACACAGCTAAACAAACCACTACTAGATTCAGAAGATTTCCTACAACCAAAATCCTGGGGCAAGAGCTACAATATCCTATGTAAACCTTTCCCCAAGGGATTTTCCTAGGGAAAGATTTGTAGGTACAAAGTCAACGGGAAATCTCAGGTGCCCGACAGTTTTTGTCAAAAACTCTAGGGAAAGGAAGCTGAAACTTTCCCTACAAAATGTCCCTGTGAAAGGAAACTATCTCATTGAAAAAAAAATATAGGTTCCAACTGCATTTCAGCAGCCGCCACTGCCGCCCACCAACATCTCGCTCACTCACTCAGCACCTCTACTGCAGGCTGCCTCTGCTCGCCAATGCCCCACCCTTCTATCACCTCGCTTGATGATGGCCGCCCTGCTGTAGCCACCTCATCTGCCTGTCCTGTAACACCCTAGCCCGTTAGAAACCTATAGTAGGGTGTGGTTGGACCTTAATGATTCAAAAATGATGTGGAGAGGCGTAGTTCCACCCTGGTTGTTTAGTGGGGTGAGGGCTAGCTTATAATCCCCATCATTTCAACCATAACACCTCTAGGTTAATTCTTTTACACAAAGCGAAGCTCAAAGTGTAAAAGATGTGCTATGCATAAATGCTCGAGCCCGCCCCACCTGGGGGCTGGGTGGTAAGCAGACTTCGGACGCGGGATGTTATAGTGGTATTCAGAGCAAAACCTCATGCTGTATGTGTCCGCGCGCGTGTGGTTAATCCCAAGGCACAGCTCTGCACCAATAGGGATTCTAGTTATCCATTGTTTTATATATATATATATGGCATGTTGCCGAGGGCATCCGCCCTTAAGTAACACCCCAGCCTGTTAGAAGCCTATTGTAGGGTGTGGTTGGGTCTTAATGGTCCAGAAGTGAAGTGGAGAGGTGGGATTAGTTCTACTTTAGTTGTTTAATGGGTTTAGAGCTAGATTATAACGCGGAATCTTCCCCTCCGCCTAGGCCAATTTCTGGCCTCCCTCTGACCACCCCCTTAGGTGGGCTTTTTCTTTTCTTTTTCAAGCCCAGTTCATTTTTTTTATGTGTTTAAAAATCATTAATTTTTATTTTTGTTTTACTTTAAAGTTAAACATTTTTATTCCATTTACTCCATTATTTTATACCTGTTACATTGTTATCATCATCATCATCATCATCATCATCATCATCATCATCATCATCATCATCATGCTTCCTTTTATTTCTATACACGTTACTTTATTATTAGTACTTTAAATATTTTTAAATTATTTATATATATACTTACTTTGTTTTGTATACCATTAATTGAATATTTAGAACAATTATTTACTACTAGAACAATTAATTTTTACTAATGGAACAACTAATTAATCTTCATCATTGGAACAATTTAATCTCAGTGTCATTGTTCTGACTACATATTATCATATTCTATCTATTTATTGTCATTTTTCTAATTATATATTGTAATTTTTGGAGAAAAATATTTTTAATTGACCTAGATGGTGGTGTTAGTAGAATTTGATTTCTAGTTGCAACCTTTCTTTTTATTAAAATAGACACAATTTTTTTTTATTGAACTAATTTCCTATTTGTATCATGAGAACAATTTATTTTCATTATTGGAACAGCTGAATCTTACTGCAGAAACATTTGATTCACTAAAAGAAAAAACATTTAAGAAATTTTAAATTTTAAATTTTAAAAATGGAAAAATTATATTTACAAGCAATCATTTTTGTGTTTATTTTGTAAAGAATATCAATCAGATTAAAAAAATAAGTTACAGTGTTTTAAAGAGGACGCAACATACTTATGTTTAGGTGCGGCCCATGCTGGGAGGAGAGGGTTCTGTCAACTAGGCTATGATGTGGCCTGAAAAATTGGTGGGGTCATCGGCCCTACAGTATTAAAATTGGTTCAGCCGGAAATTAGTAGAAGCATCTTGTGCATACTTAGAGATACTATTTTATTCAGTTGATGATAGCTAATAAGAATAATACTTTAAACATATATAGACACATTGTGATGTGTGGTTGAGTTGGCTAGCAAGATTCAATAATTTATTCTTTATGAGTGTAAGAATCAAGTGATCGACAAGTGGGGTTGAATCGGACACTACACTAATTTACTTTTCCAACGCTTTTCTAGCAACAAATCAAGAAACTTCTAGCAATAGTACTAAGCAAGAAACTAAATAGCTAGGAAAACAAAGAGCAATGCTAGATAGCAAGGATAAACTTAGGAAGAGCAACCTATCAAGCTAGCAAGCAGGGCACACGGGCATGATAGCCACCAAGAGGAATCACAAAGAAACCCATCATGCTACTCAACGTGTATGAATTGCGGAAATTAAAGAGTAGGGGTTAAGAAAATGCTCAACGATTTTTTTCGAGGTCTCGGAAGGATGGCCTACAAGACAAGCCTCCAAGGCTCGGGTGCTCCCTCTTGATGTCCCTTCCGTGTGGGGGACTCATAGCCACATACAAATTTGATGTCGTCTTTCACAATCTCCTCGGAAGCTCGGACACCGACGCCTAATCAATCTACACTGCTACGACTAAAAGTAACAAGTTTAAGACACTCATCTCAGTCTCACAAGCTCTAGGAATGAGTGGATGCTCTTAGCTACTTTGCAAAAGCCCTCAAGATCTCTCAAGATGCTTTCTTGTACTTTTCTTAGTGATCTTTGGCTTTCAAAACTGATCCTCAATCTCTTCTGGCCGCAGGTAACCTCCACAACAGCTTTCCCAATGGTTTATATAGGCTACCTGCCCTGAAATGCCTGTTGGAAAGCCTACCTACCCTGAAATGGCTATTGGAAGCTGTCACCAAAAAGTTGTATGCTTTATGCAATCATTGGACTATTCGGTGACTTTCTCTTCTTCAATCAGAGACACCTTTTTCTGAACTTCCTCCTTCTGAACACCGGACTATCCAGTCATCGATCCCATCGGACTGTCTGGTGACTCTCAGCATCTGGCTCCAGAAGACACTTTCTTTGGACTTCAGTCTTCAACACTCATCGGACTGTCTGGTGACTCTTCTGCTCCTTTTAGAAAAGTTTACCATCTCTGGACTTTGAACTGACCACTCACCAGACTGTCTTCTTCACCTTCCAGGAAACGTTACCTTCTCTGAACTTTGAACTGACCACTCACCACACTGTCCGGTGACAATCCTTGTATTGAAACTTGAGTTCTTAAAGATCGTCTTGTTCCAAGTTACAACTATTCCATCATCAAGTGTCCTCTTGTCACTCAAGTGCCTCAGAGATTCTAGAGCGTCTATACTTGCTAAGACTTGTAAAATTAATTTGAGTGATCTGGCCCCCCTTAATAGTACCAGTTTTCCTATGGACTCAAGGTCTATAACTAAACCACAAAGGCTCTATCAATCCTTAACCTTGAACAAGCCTCAACCTTAAAACTTTCGGAGGCATCGATAATACTTGAGGCAAAACTTGTAGATATGATGAAGTTTGTTGTTGATCCTGCATCCAACGAGTTAGTTCATGGTTGTCATTTAATCACTAAAATCATTTATACCTTTGGGGATTCATGCACCAATGGTCATGAAGCTTGCAATGAGGTCTTGAGTTTAAGGATTCACAACCACTAATTCTTTTTATAATTTACTTAACACTACAGAAAATGCCTCTTTGTTTGTAAAAGCATAGCAGTATGCCTTAAAAAATGCCTTTAGTTTGGTAGTGTCCATTCACAAAAATATCTCTATTTTTCTAGAGATAATCCATGAGAAGGCCCTTATGTGACATTTTAGAAAGTGCCGCTACGATTTTCTAGAGACAATATAGTAATGTCTTTACTATATAAAAAAAATACCTCTACAAGCCCAATTCTCTTATAGTGAAATATGATTGCAAAGAAGTTTCTGATATATATTAACCAAAATCATATTACACCTTTATTTACGTCTTACTACGATGTGGCACAACAAAGCGAGCGGTACTCGTTACCGTAAGGGGGAAGCAATTCAAATAGATTTACATCCTGCTAGGAAAAGCTAATTACACGACACATAACCTTTCACATCAATGACATAGGACCGGTCCGATGCTCACCTCTCCAGAGCAGTGTTCCTCCATGCGATAAACACTCTGGGTCTATCTATATTTAGCTTCAAAGCTCTCCCTTCTATAATATCTAAAAGAGAGGTTCGATTACATTCAGTCACTATAAATATCGTGCTCAACAGAGTCGACAATAAATGATCCTTAGTTGACTCGGACGCATAAGACTTATGTCTTGCTTCAAACCTATCATTCTATGTATCTGATTCTCCAAGTCATTAGTTCAGATGCTAAATGCAACGGAAAGCAAGCCTACGACTCGCAAGTGAACTTTTATCCACTCGATTTCTAACTCTACATTGATTTATTTATACTAAAGATATTTAACATAGGTATATTACTCTCTCCGTCCCTAAAAACAGGTCGTTGTAGCGTTTGCTGTTTGTCCCGAAAAGCTTGACGTTGTGGGAGTGGGCTCGTAGCTGTTGGGCTAGAGTGGCCTAAGAGCAGGACAGTTAATACATGCATGCACCATCTTTAATCCAGTGAACCATCGTGAGCGGCGGCCTTCCGATAGCTGAAGGGGCAATTCTGACAAGGGCAGCAGCGTCCATTTGTGTTTGCCTTGTTTGCAACGACCGCTCCTAAAACAACCTGTTTTACGGAGGGAGCACTATTGATTAAACTAGGGTATCAATCAACTCCTAACTTGATTGGGGTTAGTGCCCTCGGTTAAAGAAACATCTTCGATTGGAGCCTCTTGAGACTCCAGGTGAACGATCCTTATATCCTCCTCATATGCTTTGAGTCCTATATATATGAAATGGTACGCATAATTAAATGAACTAAATGCCTTTTAATACATAAAGTTTTCAATTAAAGTTATATGCAACAATATTTTTATTTCTTTAAAGGAAAATAACTAAAGATAGTTATAAAACTTCTTTAACAAGGTTCTAGTAGATATAAACCTAAATTAGATTTGTTTATAAAATCAAGAGGGTTCTAAATAATTTCATACCAAAATTCAAGAATTATCTAAATCAAATGGATTTATCATGAATAAAATACTAAACAAAGATAATAAATCATTTATACACTATTTTTAACGAAATTAAGTATGAGACTTTGTTAAGCCATAAAGCTTAAATGCAAAAACAAGAAATTAAATTTTACAACATTTTATCAGGTCAATACATAGTAATAACTAAATAATTAATTATTAAATGATCTTAATTAAGTTGGCTAATTTAATGCAAAAAATGAAGATTAGTTAGCATCAAAATATATTTGTAGTTAATAGAATCCCAAAATAAATTATTTAGAATTTTTCTAAATTAATAGAAATTTACAGTGATTTTTACAATTTTAAATAAATTTCTAAACAGCAAAGAATTCAAATATTTAACGGTTGGATCTCCAGCCAATAGGTATGCGGCTACACTTTGCGATAGTGTTGGCCACACCAGATCCCGTGTGGCCGCATGGGATCCTCTGGTTCGAGAAAGCTTGGAGAGGGGCGGTGCACAGGTGGTCGGCATTGGAAATGGCCAGAGAGGGGTCATCGTCGGACGAACTGAGAATGCGGAGCTGAAGGGAATTGGAGATAGCTCACCGGTGTCAGCCGGATTTCATCGAGAATGGCCGGCGGCATGTACTGGTGGATTGAGAAAAAGAGAAAGAAAGAGGGAAGGAGATTAACCAAGGAAAAAAACAACTAGTACCACAGCGGCGGCCCTATACCGCGCCCGAGCTCGGCGGCCATGCAAGCAGGCAGGGAATGTGGGGCGCTTCATGCGACCACAGCCACTATGCTGGCTGGTCAGCGATGAAGAAAAGCAGTCCTGTCGCTGATAGGTGGGGGCCTGCCGTGTTTTTCTCCATTTCCTCATTTTTCTTCCATTAAATTTATTGTTTTCCAACTTCGAAACTAAGACTTCCTGAGGTAAAAAAAAAAAAACTTCTGAAATTTTGCAGAGGTTTCAATATAAGGAACACCTTTTATTTTTGTACCAAGTCCCAATTCGAAACAAACAAATTTTCATAATTTCAGGAAAACAATTAACCATTTTCAAAGAAACATTTCTTTAGGCCCTTTAATCTTGAAATAAAAATTCACAAAAAAACTTCTTAATTAAATTCAAGTCTTGGTAATCACTTTTAAATGAAAATTTGTTTGACAACATTTTCTTCAAAAAGTTTTATTACCTTTTGAGCACATTCGTTTATCCAGCTGCACTTGACTGCTTTTGATTTTGACATTGCGGGGTGTCACATGCATGGAGGCAGACGGAGGCGGTGTCAAACGTGAGCACCGCCTTCGTGGTGGTGTGTAGGAGCCGTGCCAGATCCGCCGGTGGCTGTTTAGCAGGCAAATCTTGGACGCCCAGCTGCCCGATGGTTGCCACGGCATGCCCTTGTACTTTTTCCTATGCGGGATGCGGCGTCGACGGTGATGTGGGACCCATCGTGCTGCTCCGTCACCTCCATGTTGCCCTGCCGATTTATAGGGAATTACGAATGAAACCTATGAACTGGCTACGTAATCAGTCTAGTTGAACGTGATTAGCAACCGCATCAAATTTAGCCGTTGTGACTAAGTACGTAGCTAGTACGCAGGCTTCATTAGTAGATGTAACATTACTCCGATTTATACGGTCTCCTGTCACCACAGAGCGAGGACATCGATGAGGAGGTTGCGCTTCTAGAGGCTCGCGTATTGGATGAGACCTGAAACACGAGCTCAAAGGAAGATCATCCAGTCAGGAACCGTGCCCAAGCTACGGAGATTGATGCTGGGGACTGGGGAGATTTAGGCTTGGTATATATTAGAAAACAGCTTTTTTAGAAAAACAATTTTTTTAAAAAAAATAGCTTCTCTAAAAAATAGATTCTATAAAAAAATATTTTCAAATTATTTGAAAAAAATGACTTCTATTATGGTTTCGATATATAAATGAGAAGAGAATCCATGAAAAACATTATTTTTAGTGCTTTTAGTTTTTAGTACAAATTAAAAAAGTGCTTTTTGAAGAGAGAATCTAGGAGCACTTCTCGTAAAACTGTTTGGTGAATATTTTGTAAAATCCGGAGAAAAACATTTTGAAAATCTATACAAAACGGGGCCTTAAAAAGGAAATCCCTTTCGAACTGCTTCTGCATTGGGAGGTCGCCTTCAGGGTGGATTCGCAGTGGGGACTCACGATTGCACTGCTCCTGCTGCACGCGTCGCCGTCCAGTTCTGCTGAGACAGAGTGAGAGGCGTGGGAAGAAAAAAGGGTACAAGAAGACGACGCAGATGCGTGGAAATAATCCGATCCGACGGTGGCTGCGCAGGTGTGTTCTTAGGGCTTGGTTCGGTTGCTAGGGCTAGAAATCATTTCAAGAGAATTGATTTTTGCTATAAAATAAGTTATTTTAGGTTAATAGTTTATTTTTTATTTATAAAAAAATTCATTAGAGTGAGAATCAAACCCACTCCATTTTCATATTTTCTTCTTTTATGATCTTAAATGAAAACATACCTCCTACCACATGGAACAAAACCGAGCCGTAAAAAACAAAATACAATTATAGACATTTTATTTCTATCTTATTGAAATTTTCTATGAACAAAAATTAAGTTATTATTTTAAAATAACTTATTTTATACCGAGAATCAATCCTATTCGGAATGATTCTTATAATAGCAACCGAACAAGCCCTTACACTGATCGAACGGTCGTCCAGGTTCTGATTGGGAGACGGTGTCACTCGTATCATGGTGTTTCGTTTGGATACAGGTACATTTTTACAAGCGGTTGACTTTCCTGGCCGTCTGCATAAATTTAATTGTTGCATGCAGTGTTTAAAATGACCATGTATACAAATGAGAATATTTGTGCAGGCAGGCGCTCAAAATTGCCAATAACCTGTGAACTCAAACGGGAGTGTTGGGATAATTGGGTTTTGTAGTAGTGAACTTTCCTTTAATAGTATAGTTTGAATTTTGTTTAAGAAATTTTGAAATTAAAATGATGCATTTGAATGTTTATGGAAGTTTTCACCAAATTATCTTGGGGGGGGGGGGGTGTAAATCTCAAATGTTTTACCAAAATTTTCATTTGCATTACACTTTCAGAGAGAATTCTTGTAGAATGAACTTCTGTGGGTAGTTTGACACATTTCATTTGGAGTTCTTTTGGCTTGTCTTGAAGACAACTAAATCGATTCAAATTCAAACTCAGAAATTTGCTACATGAAAAAGGCTGACCTAACGTTGCTCATTTTAGTTTTGGCGCTGAAATTGGGTGATCTGACCTTACTCGTTCTTTGTTACTCCTATAGTTATGAGGAATCAAAGGAGAGGAAGACACTGCTGACCTGGGCCACATAAGCATCTGCCACCAACGTTCCTATCTCTATTAAATTATGAGAGGTTCACAGTAAAAGAGGAGGATGCCAGGAGCAAGAGAGAAGGCATGGTGACGGTGGTGAGATGCAGTAACTCAACAAGCATGGCCCCGTCCTGTGCCTATCTGCTCCTCTGTACCTTTCCACGTGGTTGCTCAACAAGAGCAATCTTTTTGTTCGCTAAACAACTCTTAACCAGGGAATCACACACGCCACACGACACCACTACGCTCTCACACATGTTGGTACCACCGACCATGCACCACTACTTTTGTTTTGAGGGTTGACGTGGGGGCTGGGCGCCTGGACGTAGGGCTGGACATGAAGGCTGCTAATTAACAATGTAACTCTTCTTTTTTCTTCACTCAATCTTTCTTACATTGCAGAGTTACATGCTACTCCATTTATAAGCCTACTCAACATCCACATACATGCTGCTGGAGAGTAGTCTAGTCTAGAGTTCCCACGACTTCATTGACTTGCCCCTACAATTACAACTTTACAAGCCTGAGCAAGTACACACATCCATTTGCATGATTTTATTTGGCATATCTCCACACTCCTGCATAATTCTAGATTTCGTACTAAGTAATTCTTGAGCGTACACACAGCTAACTAATTCTAAAGTTACTTCACAACTAAGGAAATGAAATACTTGCTCCAATAACACACACTCTGGGGGCAGGATAGCCTTCCTAATCCAGTAGATGTCGGTCGACTTCGTTGACGGAAGATCTTCCGTCCGAGGAGCGCAGAATCCTCACCATAAACGGGTACCAAATAATGTGCAAGATCTTAAAGAATGTGAATATGATTACAGTATTAGACCAGGCCCTCTGGACATCGGTCAGGGTGCCCGCCTTGCAAGAATCACACTGGAAGCAAAGCTTTTCCTGGTCATTGCTCCAGCGGCTGCAGTCATCGTCACTGGTGTTGTTGGCTGGGATGCCTGTCCACGTCGTCTGATTCACGTATGTGAATCCACACGATAATGGTGGCTTGCAGCATCCAGACTGCAATGAATATATAAGTTGTGATGTAAAAAATTTAAAGATTAGATCATGACACACTGCATGCCACTCCTAGCAAGCTTGGTACCTCCATAGGCGAGAGGCCGGTGTCATGGGGACACGTTTTGCTCGTCCGCTCTGTGAGAAACACATGCACCGGTGATGGGGTCGCGGATCAGTGGGCTCATGCCACCACAAGTGCGGTGCCTATGGCGGAGGCAGCCGCTGATTTGGGCCCAGTACGATGGGTCGGCCACGCGACGACTGAGCTGGCCGCCGTAGTTACCGAGGCTGTACTCGCGGACCGGCTGTGGCCTCTGCAACGCCTTCCAGTCATCTATGGTGCTCATGGCCGGGCAGTCTTCAACAGCCTTGATGTTGATGTGGACGAAAGCGGCGATCATCAAGAAGAAGAGGGCGAGGAGGGCGAAGAACATGACCAACAGGTGGATGGCGATGGCGACTTCCTTGTCAGTCTGGAGCCAGGTCACGACCGCGATGAAGGTGGCCATGAGGACGAGGCCGATAGCAATGAGGCCCTACTGAAGGAAGGTGATGCAGTCCGTGGAGCTGCCTCGCACTGCCAGGACGATGCCACAAATCAAACACATGAGCGACAGCTTGATTGACAAAGAAAGGGAGACGGCACTAAATATTCCCTGTAGTCGCGGTCCTCCCATTCCTCCCGTCCTCCGTAACTCGCTCGCAATCATGCCGGCGCTCATTGTTGCTTGCTTTCTTTCTCTCTTTCTAATTCTACGACAGAGGAGATGACAAGGCGATTCAGTCAAGTCGGTGTTCTGTTTCTGGGTATATATAGAGAGGGTTGCGCTGCTTTGGCTCTCTTTTTTCGGTGAGGAAGGACGCGGTATTACAGCACTCCGTTTCGATGAGGACAGTGAGACGCGGTATGGATGAAACTTCTAGGAAAGCGAGGAGAGACCCTGTGAGAACGAGCCAAGGCTCGGTTGGTCAGCAGCTCCAGACGGGAGCGCGACCACCCGATCCGAGGTATCCAACTCGGGCTCTCACGTGTGGAGCCACGATAGGAAAGCAATGTTCTCGTCGCGCATCGGACTCTGGAGTATCGGACTTGGGCTCTCACGTGTGGAACCTCAATAGGAAGGCGATGTCCTCGTCGCACATCGAACTCTGGAGTTCGGTGATCTTAGAAAAGACACGATCTCGGTTGCTGAGTATTGCCTCTCACACGTGGAGCCACAATGAGAGGGTGATGTCCTCGTCGCGCATTGGACTCTGAAGTTCGGTGATCTTTTAAAGAACGCGATCTCGATTGCTGAGTATAGTTGTAGATTTAAGATTGTACGGGGTGTGTTGATGTGTGTTGAAGTGTGAGTGCGTATAAAAACAGATACTATAGCTATATTCGGTAGGAGAGACTTAAAAAAAAATAGAGAGACGGTGCTGTTGAGAGAGACGATGAAGCCTGTCGGAGAGCAGGCGACGACTTTTTAAAGTCATCGTTAGTACTCTGTACTCTTTGGTGCGGCTCGTTGTTGTGCCGTAAAGCGTGACATGTGGCTGTACAGAGGTTCATTTATTCCTTCTCCGTGTGATAACACTGCCTAAGGCTTGTTTGAACCTAAGATTTTCAATCAATTGTGCAAAAATTTCATAATAATTAGTTTAATTTTACAGAAAAAACGTAGAAATAATTTTTTTTTCTTTCAATGCAAAGAAGGCCCTAGTGGTAATCCAACAGCTCGAGGGCACAAGGTGATCAGAAAGCTGTCGGTGTGTACGCGCATGTATGTACTTCTACCCTCCCTTCCAAAAATAAATTTTCAAACATTTTTTTAATTATTCATTTTATTCAAAAGTTTTGTGAAAAATTATTTTATTTTATTGTGAAATGATTCATTACTAAAAGTATTTTAAGCTAAATTTGTTTATTTTTGTATTTTTTAAATATTTGAAATATGACGAATGATCAAATACCAATTTTAAAAAAAATTAAAAATATCATTTATTTTGACACTAAGAGAGTATATGACTTCAATCCGCCGTAGGTGATCCGGTTGCTTTTTTATAGGGCAATTAATTAACTTGGAGTTAGGACTTGACGCTAGCTACGTACAAAATCCACTTGTCAATTTAATCCTACGCACTAGTAATCTAGAAACCGAATAAAGTAGAGTACTATATTTTTTTGGCCATATGTGCTGCGCACCTTTAATTTTCTTATTATCAGCATCGTGTCTAGTCCACACACACGAGACCTCTGATCCGGTACGCATGCACAGTTAGACGCTTCATTGTTACTACGTAGTACTTGATTCCGTATGTTTCTGCATTTTCCATAAATTTTTTATTTTGAAAAGGCCACTTTCTATCTTTTTTTTGTTTGAAAAGAAACACTTTCTATCATTTGTTTTGAAAAGGAACACTGAGATGAAGTCAAGGAACCTCATGTATTGCAGCAGCGTGGAAAAGAATCCGTCCCTCATACGGATGCCCTCCTTGGTTTTGTGGAATCGACAATACTACTGAAAAAAACGTCAAATTTGCCTGGGAGGGCTCAGATATGTCTGGCGTTGACAATAAGCACACGCCTTTGGTTGATGGATGAAGCAGACAAAAGTCTTCAACTTGACTGTGGTATGCAGTGATTCCTCGTCAGTCAGGCTGCGCGCGCAATGTTCATAAGATTTGTTACTCGTACCCTCCTCGTGATTCCATTTTGTTTCCAGTACCGGGGGGGGGGGGGAGGAGTACATTTTGATTTTCTCACACACACAGTCCTCTTAATTCCATTTTAATTAATTGCATCTTTATTAGCTTTAATAATGGATCTTGGGCATGTTGGACTAAAAAAAATAGATTTTGTCACCAAGTTTTAGTGACCAATAAATTTGATCACTAAAAATTGATAAATAGAGACCAAGATTTGATTCTTATTGTTGATATACATTTTTAGTGACTAAGATTTAGGCTCATTGGTTGATAAATGTATTTAGTTACTAAAGGTTCTCTAGTTGCTATACAGTTTTAGTAACTAACATATCCAATTGTTGGTTACTATATAATACAGTGACAAGGTTTTAATAATCAAAATGTGTCAAAAAATTTTAGTGATAAAATAATTATAGTGAATAATTTTACATATATGGTGACAAATACTTTGGTGATTAAAAAATATTTTTTTTGTAGTGTTGGAATGCTAGTTAGAACACTCATTGCTGTGGGAGAATATTATCGTTTGAATTTCATTCCAGATAGTGCCAACATCGTGGTTTGGGTCTCCATAATCATCTGTAACAAGTACTTCCCAAAAAAAGAGTTTCATTACGAGCTAGGCGTTCTACCTTCCCAAATAGACGATTTGTTTCACTAAGCCAAATTTCGACCAGTCCATGGTTGTCAAGTCTTTCGTCCAAATACACATGGGGGCTTAAGATGTGTCTACACCAAGGTGGGACATAAGCAACAGGATGTCGAGATCATGGGCCGAGATTAACATTTAAGTTTGTAGCAAAATAGACTCATTCAGGTCAAATATTCAAAAAATATTTTAAAATTAGAAAGAGGGGGACATGGTGTAGAATAGGCCCAGGAAGTGCAGAGGAAGGGCTTATGGTCCTTTTTTGGCTGACTCTGTTTGGGGAACCTTTGCTCTCTTTTGGTCTTTTGGAAACATTGAAGTGGGGCCAGCAGCACACCCCCCCCCCCCCCCCCCCCCCCCCCCCCCCCCCCCCCCCCCCCCCCCCCCCGCCCCCCACGTGCAGGGGCCCGTTCACGCCGGGAATCAAACGGCCTGGGGCTGGTTCACAGCTTTGGCCGGCGTGAATATTTCCGCGCTACCCCCCTGCCCCATATCCACCTCAAAAAAATTAAAAGGACTTTATCATGAAAAATAAAAGAAGCCACACGGAATTGGACATGTATATTATGTAGAGCTTTATCATATTTATAATTAATTTTGTAAATTTCTATAACAAATTTTCAACTGAAATTCATTGAAGCCACACGGAAGGCCATAGGGGAGCGCCACACCATATCTGGACTTGGCCACAGCAGATTTGGGAGGAAGCTCGATACGAAGAATACTTTTCTTGCCGGATTTGCACTTGAGATGGGCACACAAATATGTATTCAATGACCAAATACCATAAAAGGATCAGGACAATGCCGGGAGACCATGTTTTATCTTCCTAGCATGCGAAGCACACCAGAGATGGCTGGCAGCGACCGGCAAAAATGGTGGCACTTTGGCCAAGGCTAGAGCTCCACGAGTTTACTAAACATGTCGATGGCTGAACCTGGAAACTTCATTGAACATTGGGGAACACCGGCAGCTTGTTCGTTATTTAGACTATGTTTGGTTTCATAAAATTGAAAGGGGATTAGAGTGAAACGAAGGAGATTGAATCCTCATCTAAAGAGTAATGTATTCATTCCTTTTTAATCCACTTGGATTAAAAGATAAACGAACACAGCTTTAAGGAAACCCTAAGAAAGTGGTCCTGACAGTAGGGTGGTTCCACTGCAAAGTAGAGGAGCAAAGAATGGTGAGGCTATGTGAGCTCCGTGTCAGTCGGCATGGCACGCATCGCTGTGGAAAAGAAAGTGAAAACAGGACCAGGGGGTATCGAGGAGAGGGAAAAAGAGGAAGGGCCAGCACTGCCATAACTTGCCGTAGCATTGCACACAAAAACGCCCCATAGCGGCCTGCATAGCTGTAGCGGAGCAACTGAGGGTTATGGCATGTTATGGAGCAGAGAACAGAGTGAATGTGATAATAGGTGGGCCAAGAGTTTGGGGGGGGGGGGGGGGGAAATTTTTANNNGGGCAAATTTTAGATTTTTTTCATGATTTAAGAAAATAGTGACTACAATGTAATAAATCAAAAAGTGTAGTTAGGGAGCTTAAAAAAAATCTGCCAAATTTTGTGGATATAGAAAAAATATAAGAACAGCCAAAATATATGAACAGCCGCTACTACAAAAATCATTTGTATAAGGGTTCTAGATCAATCAATACACACAGTTATATGTTCCGCTGGTATTTATGAGCCTGTCAAAAACAATATCTCTTCTAATATAAACGTTTGTAGGCGTCGTCTATCTCACCTCTTTTGCTGCTGCGCTTTTCTATATATTTTGGTGTCACCCTCTATCTCTAACTCTTCGTGTCACGCTCGTCTTCAATCCAACACTCAAACGCCCGATCCGCTTTTGAGGGCGCTCCAACGGCCGCCATGCCTCTGCGCTCGTCGACCCTCGCTGCACCCCTCTTCTGATTTACATCCGCCCCGGTCCGCCATCGCTTGCCGACAAGACCTCCTCCGGAAGATGATCGCCATCGCTCGCCCCGATCACGACCTCAGGCAAGGGGAGATCCCGGTGCTGGCTAGGGTCGAAGACCTCTCCCCCGGCCTCCATCCCTTCTACTAGAATCCGGGCCGCCTTCTTCTAGATCTGCGCCGCGTCGCTGGGCGCGCCGCCTTATCCATGTTGGGCTGCTGACTCCCGTCAGGGCCTCGCTGAGGCCCATCCGCCACCCCTGGCCCTTCTCATGCCCGTACGCCGCCCCTTTCCGGCCGCCACTCCTAGCCCACCCCACCCCTCCCGTCCACCTCCATTGCCCCTCCCGTGCCAGTGCGCTGCTTCTCCCCTGCCCCTCTCCTCTGGCCCCGTCCCCTTCCCGCTGCACTGACTGGATGGAATCTAGACAAATCTTGTTTCTGCAATCACTACCAGAAAACGATATTATCGTGACGGCCAATATATTTCGTGAAGGGGATAAACAAACCCTCATAAAAATTGGTAATTTTCATGAGAGGGCATTTATACCGTCAAGAAAATTAATTTTCATGAGGGGTCGCAATGCACCCTCACGAAAATTAGAATTACCGTGAGAGAAACCATCGACCGCCGCGAAAATAATGTCACGAGAATATCTCCCGCATGGCCGCGCCAACCTAGTTTTCTTTCCCGCCCTCATGCGCGCGCCCTCCTTTTTTCCAGCCATTGATTTTTCAGTCGGTTGCGACGCTAACTCGTTTGCCCAGGCTGCCATCTCCTTCCTCCAACACCTCACCCCCATCCCCTTCACCTTCTAGCACCACCCATGGACGCAGCAGCTCCCCCAGCGCCCCTATCTCCTCCCTAGCGCCCCCATCTCCTCTGGGAACTCCAGCTGCCCCCCATCCACGCAGCAGCTCGCCCATCTCCTTCCTCCAGCACCCCACCCCGTCCCCTTACCCTCCAGCAGCTCACCCCATCGACCCCTGCATCCCCCCAGCACTTCACCCCATCCCCATTCGCCCTCCTGCAGCTCATCCCCATCCCCTTCATCCTCCAGCACCTCGCCCCACCCCCTTGGTTACTAACCTCGAGGTGCTGCCCCTAGATCTGACTCCAATCCACCACTTTCCTTGAAGCACCTGCAAAATCCACCACCCCAAGTGTGCTCCATCAAGCTCTGCATCAAAAACTTGGTAAAGATTTCAAGGAAATAGCACACATACCAAGTTATTTATGATTTTTCTTTTGATTGTCTTTTTTTTTTATTTTAGAAGCAATCTGAGCTAAAAGTTTATTATGTTACTTGTGTGTTTAGTTTCTTGATTCAATATTAGATTGATATTTATTCTCAAATCAAGCTATGCCATCTCATCCATATAATGATTGATTTTTTTTTTTGGTGAGTGGCTTGCTGACCGTGCAACAAGTAATCAAGATTATTTTTTAGAGTCCTTCCTCATCGACAAGTTGTGCACTGTGAGCTTTCATAAAATCATCTATTGGACTGCGACACAGCTGCTCTGTTTCTCCGAGGACAGTAAATAAGCATAAATCTAAGTTAAAAATGATTTACTGTTTTTGTCTATAATTTTCACATGCAAATTGTTATAAAATTCAAGCATTACTTAGTCTTTGCATGCTTGTGTGTTGTTGCCTGCCAGCTCTTGCTTATTCTACAAAGTCTACCGATGGAGAATCGTGAGTGGATGTACACTGGTTGGTCACGTACACAGGCACCTTGTAATGAATGGATTGAAAATACCAATAAATTTATAGATCGTGCATTTTCTATGCCTAATCTAGTAGAAGGTGGGACCATTAAATGTCCTTGTGCTGTCTGCCGAAATTGTGTTAGGCAAAAAAGGTTTGACGTCGAGATACATTTATGTAAATTTGAGTTTAAGGCTAACTACAAAATATGGACAGCACATGGTGAGATACCAATCAATAGCCAAATGACCTGCACAGCGATGACATGTATGATGGTGCTGGTGGTGATGACATGCATGGTGGTGCTGGTGGTGATGATTTTAGTGACATGGATGAATACAGTGGTGGTGGCGAGGACATGCAAGACTAATCTGGAGCAACATATGCTCCCTTGATAGTTTTGCCTCTTTTGGTTCTAACTTAGCAATACACTAATTATTTTGGTAACAAGTATCATGAGCGGGAGAAATTTGATGGGTGTGAATATTTTGGTAGTGGACTAAACTCTCTGCTTGTGAGAACTTCTGTGTGTTCAGCTAGTATGTTATTGTCTGGTATTTGAATGACTTGTTATGAAATTATGGTATATATATGTATAATGGATGGTACTGTTCAAAGTTGTGCAACTGAATGAGAATTGCAAATTCATTATTATTGCTGGATGTCTGTAGTTGTAAATCACTGTTAGTCAATTGTATATTTGGATTAATATCTGTTCATGTATTTATGCATATGGGAAACATAACCTGAGGTGCATTTTCCTGTGGGTCGCACTAATTTTCGTGGCAGTTTGTATTGACCCCGAAATAAATTTTCATGAGGGTGAAAATTTATTTTCATGAGAGTGATATACCGTCACGATAATGACTATTTTCCTGTCGGTTTTAAACCGCCAGGACTAAATTTCCTGTCGTGATTTCCCGTCGCAGATCACCCACGAGTCTGTGGTTCAAAACCTGACGATATCCAATTTTTCATGTCGCCCACCATCACGAAAATCCCCTCAAAAAAATAATTCGTGTCGGTTAACCTACACAAAAATTGCATTTTCCTGGCGCCTCGTGAGTGAATTTGCCCGACGGTTTTCGCACATGAAAATGTTGTGTGACGGTTTTAGCAATTTTCATGACGGTGGCTCACCCTCACGAAAATTCTGTTTTCTGGTGCATTCGATGCACCTGTTTCTGATTATCTGAGTGTTTACACATCTTGTGCACTTGTTTCTTGCTCTCTCGTTCTTCGTTTAACATGTCACAGGTTATTAGTTCATGCCTTGTTGGATCACTAGCTGGTAACTAGCTGAGTTCTTTGTGGCGAAGTCAGATAGCTTGTCATATACGTTTTTGAACAAATTGGCTTGAGACTGCCATCAAATACTAGCATTGTATTATGGCAAGAAAAAAGAATACTAGCATTTTAGCTTGGGTTTTTGGAAGAAACAGTTTGTCTAGATTTGATTATGCTTTCGTTTAGATTCAAGTTCTGTCAGGATAACATATCTCGGGTACTTACAAACCCGACCTTTACATAAAGTCACATCTACAAACTGCGACCCACGACCCATCTACAGCTCACGAAGGATCACATCCCGCCAAGAACGTCCCGACCTCAGGGGTCAGAACCGAGCAAGCATCCAAGCCCGACCGACGAAAAGTCAAAGCTACACGACAACAAGATTCAGCCTACCAACGGCTAGAAGGCAACGCTCTGACCCGACCCTCGGGGGTCGGGCATCACTTTAGCAACCAACCGCTGACAACTGCAGAGATTCCTGTCAACGTACAGCAAGGGTAAAGCAACCTTGCTGAAAGGTAAAGCATTTCAAAAGTTGATAAAGCAGCCAAGCGATCGGTAAAACAATATGAAAAAGTGTCATTTCTCCCCCATGACTGGACAAACGACGTACGAAGTACATCGACCAACTGCACCGACACCAGCGGGCGCCAAGCGACCAACTCAAGCGACGACCGAGGCCCTACCTGGCGAAGGGCCAGCAGGTTCCGTAGGCGCCAAGTTAGTGCCCCGGTCCGTCTCCTATAAAAGAGGTACCATGGGGCATTAGATGGACGAGAAAAGAAGTGAAGTTAGCCAAATTATATTCGGGCCACCCCACTGTAACTACATCTACACACGCGAGGTAGGGTTCTTAGATCGAGTCAAGACCCTTTCGCATTTTACTCGTGTTTTTGAGTTCATATGATTTGATCTCTCTCGCCCCTAGACGTAAGGTATTACGTCTCTTGATGGCCCGAACCAGATTAACCTTCGAGTCTTTCGTAGACTAGACCATTCGAATACGAAGAGCGTATGAATACTTCCTCTGATTACATAAATTTTACTGTGCCGATAGTGCCGATAGTCAGAACACCGATAAGTTCATTTTTAGTTTCAATGGATTTCGAGATGCTGATGTGGTTGCATGAGTTGAAGCAAAACGAGGAGCTCACATGATCTGAAATTGCACGGTGTAGGTACGTCCATGGTGTTCAAAGTTCTTTGATAGTTTCCCGTGCATCTTACATCTGTGAAATTGTTGCAGTCTATGTGCAAAAGTATTGTTTCACATGTTCAAGAATTAACATGCTTCTCCTATTTGATATTGGCATTATAGAGTAGCCTGGTCTCCGGACGTTGCATCTTCAATGCAAGCTTTTCATAAGGTGGTTCGCAGTTGGGCTTCAAAGAAGTTTGAATGGATGGTAAGTTCCTCTAGGAAATTAATCCTCACTTTATCTTCTTGGTTACCGACTTAGTACAACCTTTTGTGATCACATTTATTTCTGAATAAGTTGCTCCTCTACCTTAGTACTCGTCGTTGTCGACCAGTTTCACATTTCTGTTTCCATGTTTGGTCATGAAAGCTGCTTCTGTTACACTTAAGTGCTTGTTGAGCTTACAACCAGTGATCCTAATAACCAGTGACGAAACCATGTTCACTTGCAAGTTCTGTTTAATTTGTTATTCCACACAACGAGTCACTAATGCAAGGAATTTAGGATGTTATCTAACAGATGATGGTACACTATATTTTACTGAACCTCAAAATGTCTTAGGATGTTTAGTGTCCTGACTATTACACAATATTGTAATTATATTATTTTCCTTAAAAACAGTAAACAGCTTGTTATTCCTGCTGTTCCTTGCAGAAAGTAATGTACTATGTCTTTCTGCTTTAGGATGCCAGAGCTAAAGACATTTAAGATGTGCTGATTCTTTCTGGTGATCACCTCTACCGTATGGACTACATGGACTTCCTTCAGGTAACTAACTCTGATAAAAACATTTTCATCGTTAACTGCCCAAGTAATACACAGTTACATTAATATTGGCAATTTATTTTGCAGTCTCATCGGCAAAGAGATGCAGGCATCAGCATCTGTTGCTTGCCAATTGATGACAGGTAATCCCTTTTCTTTTCAGTAGCCATTGTTCGTGACAGTCAAAGTGGCATTTAATAACCGTGCAGAGTGACCTTGAAAAAAAAAAAAACCGTACAAGAGTAATAGATATACTGACGTTTCATTTCTATTAAGCCAAAAGTCTGATTCTGAACATCATCTGTAGCCTCTTTTATGTGTTTTCACTTATTCAGTGCAATCTTTGTGGACGTGTAATGA